>CM021100.1:391841117-391858697 GCA_007115665.2 Sequoiadendron giganteum
AGAATTCCTCAGTATACTCTGTCACGCTTGATTCTTTCTACTTCAAATTCTGCAATTTTCGGAACAAACTGATCTAATAGTCTGCAAGCATAAACTTTGTCTTCAATTTATTCACCATCCAATCCCATGATCTTATCTTCTCCTTTCCTTTTCTTTATCTATCTATCTGCAAATGTTCCCACCAAAGGGATACACGTCCTTTCAACTTTGTGCAAGCGAATTTCACCTTCTTGTGTTCTGTGGTACCTTCAAAATCAAAATATTTTTCCATCTCTATTATCCAATCAAGCAATTCATCTAAATCTAGCTTACCACTATAATCCGGTGGATTGAAATGTGGTTTAGTGTTCACTCTAGTTAGGGCTCTTATGAACCTCTCTTCTCTCTAATCAAGACCAGGTTGCTCTTCTCTGGCAACTTCTTCTCGTTCTTCTACTTCATATTTTACATCATCAACTGGTCGACCTCTTCTCTGAGTTGTTTCAACTGCTTCCAATCTAGCAAGAATTCCTCTCAACATCTCCATTACAGCTGGGTCTACATTTCCACGCACTCCATTTCCTCTACCATTTCTTCTTCTCACCTTCATTACACAAGCCCTTTGCAGCTGCAGGTCAGTTCCTCAATCCGCCACCCCACAATAAATCTTCAACAGGACTGCACAAACTCTGACGATCTCGCAAGAAATGAATCTCGCTCTGATACCAATCTGGTGCAAACACAGAAGGGAGGGACCTCAAAGAGAATAATCTGGACCGTGCAACAAGAGTAACACAACAGAAGCAACACAGAAAATGGAGGCAAATGCAGATTCAAACTTGATTATTATCAGAAAATTCAATTACATATAGTTAGCCACATCCGGGCTTACAGATTCGGCTCACAGGCCTGATTACAACATGTTCAAAATATAGCGCTCATACATGCGAGCTAAAATCCTACAGATCGAACCTTTATAATCTTCTTAATCTACTTGAACTTGATTGCCCTCTATCCTAATGATCTGTTACAAGCTTTATATCATATCCGCGGGTCAAGAAACATCCGCGTCGGCCAAAAATCATTACAATCTCCGATGAAGGAAACGTAACATGTGCAAGAACAAGTCGGCCTCAAATTTGAAATTCTTCCACGATAGATGCGCATGATTAAGTGTGGACCTAAAATTAAGGTCGGGGACACTCCACAGAACAAATCTAAACACACCGTGAGGATCCGCAAGCTGCGGACGAGATCCACGATCGATCCAACTAGCCGTTAAGTTTGAAATTATTCTGGGGCCAATTCCAAAAACTCTCACTTAATTTGAAAGCGATAACTTGCCGAAAAAAAATCCAATCGAGTTGAAAACTTGGAATAAGGCAAATGAACATGTCCACAATGAAACCATAGGTACACGAGGTCTGGTGAGCAAACATGAAAAAATATCGGATCTACCTACTTGAACTGGAAAAGAACTGAACATGAACAAAAACTAAATGAAAATATTTTTTGGTTGATGCAAGATTTCCAAGAACCAAGGATGCTCCTACATCAATTTCATGAATCTTTTTATCTACATTTAATGATTGTGATAAGGGAGGTTTCTTACAAGGTCAGTGGTTCCATGATATTCTTTTCCTACTTAGGCTATGGTCTCATAGATATTTTACATTTCTCAATGGGTACTGTTCTTTGGTAGAGCAAAGCTCCAATAAGAGCTACACATACTCCTTGTTCTCATGAAAGTTATAAGATTCAACAATTCCACAATGGCTGCCCAGTGCCCACATATTTCAAAATGGTGATCTTGTTGAGGAGGCACTCCCTGCCTAGTGAGTTGCCCAAATCTTCTTTGCGTATGATTTTACAGGCCAAACTTCTCCAGTCTGCATGTTGACACAGCGGTGAATGATTCAAAAGCTGCAGGTCTTATTTCAAGCTTGGCTTTTGACTGCTGAAATGATATTTCAGCTGGAAGTAAAGCAGTTAAAATCATCTACAGATGATAAATCATAAAAATAATAATTTGAATTGTGATGTTAGTTTTCTAGATTCAGCTGGCATGGGATCAGTGATTGGTTAGTCAAAATAAAAAGCAAGAAAACAAACTTCTGAAGACCCTGTATAACAAATGATACAAAAGATTGACCTGTGATCAAAAGTGTTGATTAAAATATCTGTTACACAGTTTTTTAACTCAAAAATTAGTTTTATAATATTCAAATAGTATAAAAACTTTAAATCTCTAACACAAAAATTATATAGACAAAATGAAACAGAGACTTTATAGCCCAAACCAAGGGTCCAAAATAGATTCATCGTATTAAGAAAGAGGCTCAAGATTCATACAATAGTATATTTGCGCACGAACCTTGAGAAGATCTACATTTATTTTCTGAATGGTTAAACAATATTTGCGCTGCTTCGGCCATCTCCACGCCCTTTTTAATGACAGATCACAAATGCCCACAAAAGATATGAAGAGGTGCAAAACCCCTGAACGAATTGGAAATGTGTGGGATAAATCTACTAAATAGGGGTTTCAAAAACTCCAGAATGGATCTGTTTAAAAGGCTTTAGAAACTTTCAGACGAATGCAATGGTCGCGAGTTGCAAACTACATAGAAGGCGCGACATAACATAGAATAGGCATGCGAACCCTTTTGATAGGACATTCCAAATGGATGCTACAGTTACGAACCCTATCCAATCAAATTTAAGGGCCCACTATTGCAGAAAATTACAAAGGCAGTGATCAATGGCGGTGACTTTCTTTCAGCACATGCTACGCGAGGAACATCCTCCGACAAATATTGAAACCGCCTCCATTACTTATTCCATTATTTATATTTTATAATAATATAAATTGAATTTATTCTATGTTTATTATATATGTTTTGGTATTATATGGTAATGCATATAATTATAATAGCATTTAAATTGTTTAATATTTATATTTATATTTCAACATTGTTATTTATTCTATTTTTTATTGATATTTCAATGCTTTATGCTTTGCAATTTCGGAGGCATGACAAAGACAAAATGTTAAAATAGAAAATAAATTGGAAGCGTCCCTGCTGAATACAGAGCATTCACGAGGGGCACTCAACCGCCCACCTTCAGGAGTCATGATTTCTCCCTTCAACCTGCTGTAACACCCTTAACTTTATTTCTTTCAAATCTCTGTTTAACTGTCTGCTCAACAGCGCTAAATTTAGTGCCCCTGCATTAAATAAAACGATGTTAACGATTGCTGCACTCGATGTTAACCAGCAGGTTTATGGAATTTAGTTAGTGGGTTTAGCTGGTGGGCAAGCAGGGCACCGGTTCATTAAGCTACAGTATGTATTCAGTTTGCTGCAAATTTTTCTCAGTATATTTTTTATTTCAATAAAAAGGTCTTGAAAATTCTGTTAAAATACGAATATATCGGTGGAGACTTTTGATGTCAGGCTTCTCCTGTGAGTTTTGAATCTCATTGCTTCACGTGCTTAGTAAACATTAACGACTATAAAGATGTGGTATTACTGGTGGTCAGATGATAAAAGGACAATAATAGTACCAGGGTGGTTATGATAGTCCGAGATCTATTCAGCAAACATGGATTTCAATGAATTTTATGGCTCTTTCTTCAATATCCTTTTGTTTCTTCTTCTTTTTTATATACAAAGTTGAATTCCTCACAATGGCTCCCATTTGCTTCAGCCTCTTCTCCTCTTCTCTATCCAGAGTTGTCACGGTTAGTCTTGCATCCAACTATTTTTGAATACCCAAAACAAAAATCCATTAACGCAGATAATGAGGAGATTAAATTGTTTATTAATGGATGAAAGACAGTAAGATATGACCACCTGAAGAAACAACTCTCCAAAATGCAATGCAGAGGCTTCACCCCACGCAGAGGCCTTCAACGTGTATTTAATGCAATTCAGGGCGGTAGGAGGGGAGGTGCTAATGCCTTCTAGTGATTAATTTACATATTTTAGCATTGATTTGGCATTTTATAGCTGGAATATTTGATTTTGTAATATTTATTTTTTATTGCTGAAAGATTTAATTTTGAATGGTTTTTGTAGTTGTGTCGGCATCTACATGTAAACTTGCAAACAACTTGTGGTAATAATGAGACAACTTACAGTAAAAATATCTGAAAGATCACACTAAATATAGCCTATCGGCTACTAAATGGTTTCTAATCGAAGGGAAAGCCAATGGTTATTCAGACACTTCGAAAATAGATCATATTTACAACAGCTATTTCAGAATACTCATGACTTATTCTGAATAGCAGAAAAAATAACGCAAAGTAGGGTGCAGGGATAAATACCTCCATAACAGAATTTTTCATCCATTGGTGAAGCTTGTCTGCAGTAACAGCAACAGCAGTTAACTTGGCTCAGATGTCATGGCTTCTTTCACCAATCTGGCTCTTGCTAAATCATTTGTATTTGGACGAGGTCCGTTGAAGCTCTCCTGCGCCCTCAGTCAAAGCCTACTGGGTACCATACACAAATAAACCATGCAAACGGACTACCCAAAACAGCAACGCCCAAAAGAATTGAAATGGAGAGTGCATCTACTCTGATGCTTTTACCTCCGTTGGATGATGACTGCTGCAAATCTGAAGCGGCCGTTCTAATGGAGGACTGTAAAGACTGTTGACTATATTGAACAGCTTCTTCATCAGACAAAGATTTATCACCGACTTGGAGCAAAGCATCTGTGGTGCCATTGATGGCAGAGCAGTGTAAGGGAGTAGGCCGAACAGAACCGCTTGACTGGAAGCCTTGCACAAGCTGCATGACTGAATGTTTACTCGTGTGGAGGGCATCGGCTATCGAACCATCATACATTCATGGTCTGACATAACCCGTACTCCATACCTAGTTGCCGGGCAGCGTCTATACCGACCGACAGCCCCTACGATGAACCCGTCCCATCATCATGCATCGAGCGTTGTATTTGAACGCTGTTTATAACACGCAGTAAACCCTGTTTATAGGCAATTTGTTAATAATTTTATTTAACTGTGTTGAAGATTGTATTAATAATTTTATAGTAAATAATTACACGCTTGTTTTTAAGGGCAATGTACTTAAATGTTTTCTATATATTTTTTAAATTATTTATTTTATATATTATTTTTATTTATTTTAAATTATTAAAAAAATTATTTTTAAAAAATATAAAATATAATCTGGTTACTGGACCTTTCAAAACCAGGTTTTTCTTACCAAAAAAAAATAATCTATATATATAATATTATTGTAAAAAGTAAAAATATATATTATAATATACAATGTAAAATAAAAAACTTGAGATTTAATGTCAAATATTAAAAAAATAAAATCATTTTCAAAAAATTAATTTTTATAATTATTGATTATTTTAAAGAAAATGGATAGAAAATTTAACATACAATTTTTTTTTTATATAAAACATAATATATAATACAACACAATCTAAAATCTAAAATGTATATTTCAATAAAAAAATATAGAAAAATATATGTAATTAAAACTAAACACAATCAAACACAACAAATTATTGAATACTTACAAATGTTGATTAGGAAAATATAGGACAACAAATTTTAAAATGAAAACTTTAAAATTTATATTCACAAATTTAGATGATATATATTTACAATTTGGGATGATAAAAATGGACTTTCAAATTTAATGATTATTGATTTTAGTTAATGAAATTGACTTAGTACAATTAAAAAAAATTAAATAAGAAACTTGATAAAAATATTTATAAAAGCTTTTAACTAAGTTAAATAAATATTTTGAAAGCAGTTCTCTATTATTATTATTTTAAATAAAGTTAGTTTACAAAATATTATATGATTGAAAAGCTTTGAAAGGCCAAACATTAGAGCGCAAAGAGAACAGGGAGGCTGCAAGGCTAAGGGCGACAATGGTGGTTGCAGGGTCTTTGTTTTTCAATGCATAGATGCTCATTTTTTTATGGTGGCGGCGTGCTAGTTTTTGTGTTTCTGTCAAGGGGTTTTAAAATTTGTTTTGATTGGTGGGAAAAAGTATGCAGTTCTCTTGTGTTGGTCTAGGACATCGATTTGTGCCTATGCGTTGGGACTCGTTCATTGTCGTGTTTTACCTTTTGTCTGAGTGGTTTTTTGTATTTCCTATTTGTGGGGTGCCATAGAATGGTGTGACCGACATCCCGATGGGTCCCTCCTATTATCAATTGGTTGTTTTCCACATTCCTTTTGGGACTCCCGCTTATTTTTGGGTGTGATGGCTTTATAAGCGTTCCTAAGGTATTGTTCCTCATCTCTTATTTTTCTCCTTCTTTTTGTGTCCTTGTTGTTTTGGTGTTGTTTAGGGTTTTTTCCTATCTATCTTGGTCCTCTACTACTCCTTTTTTATGCTTTATTCACCCAGTCCCTCTTCCTATGGGCTAATAGGCTATCATATTCGATCATATGATCCCTCTTTATCTTTGGAGGAGAACTGTGCAATTTCAAATTGTTTCAAATTGTTGGATTCTATGGAAAGGAAAGAGGAGTTAGTTAACTACTCTATGGATCCCTTTGAAGGTACTATTGTCTTTACAGATGCTAGGAGGACAAAAAAGTCCTTTGTCACAGACAAGTCTTTTCCTGCTCACTTGGGTTGCTCTACTACACCCAATGTTTATGTCTTTGGCTCTGTGGGTACTCCTCCTATTGGCTCTCCTCCTACTCTTTCTCAAAATAGGTCTTCTCCAAACTTTTTGAGACAGAATCCCTGATTTCAAAGGCTAATTTAATGAAAATTTTATCTGGGAGCAAGGATATACATATTAAGAGATCTTCTTTGCATACAGATGTTAACAACAAAGAGAGAAATTTGAAGAAAGGGTCAAAATGCATTAAAAAATGGAAGTTAGACTTGTCTTGGGTGAAGATGACATGATGTCTCAAGTAGTGGAATTATCACATATCACCTTGACAGGGATTTTTTTGGTAGGAGAATTTCTGAGAAAAACTTAACTCAATGGCTTGCCTGCAAATGACAACCTATCATTGGATACACCCTAATTGTTCACTTACTAGTAAGGGGATGGATGGGTTTTATTTTTCAATCTTCAAAGGATGTTGCCTTGACCAAGGATACTAGATGGTTCTGGGGATCATGCCCTTTAACTTTGAAATTGTGGACTCCTGGTTTTGATCCACGTATAGAACACTTAAAGACCAAACCTGTGTGGGTAAAATTCCCCAGCATTACCACTTGAATATTGGTCTTTGGAGATTTTTAAAGCTATTGGGAACATATTGGGGTCATTCATGGAAGCAGATGTGAGCTACTTAAAACAGGCTTCCAAGTTTGTTGCTCGCATTTTGGTGGAATTGGATTTAAAGGAAGGGTTAGTGGATGAAATACTCTTGGAATCAGTTTGTGATGTGCATAGACAAACTTTAGACTATATGGGTATACCCTTTTGTTGTGCCAGATGCCACTTGTATGGGAATTTAGCAAATGATTGCTCTCTCCCATTTACAAATAATTTCCCTCACAAAAAGTTGGATTGTGTTTTCAAGTCTAAAAATCCTACTCATAATACTCTATCTACCACACTACAAGATAGTTTTGGGGAGGATTTAGCTTTTTCTTCCAAATGTGATATCTTTCCTCCCATTGAAACTATACTTCACTGTAATGGGGTTTGAAAATCACAATTCTTGTTCTCTTCAAACAGGCCTATTGTGTTATCTCGTTTAAATTAGCTTGGCTCATATGGTTGTGATGTTATGCTACTAGATCATGTTATGGATTGTGTAGCTCCCTCCCAACATATTGACAATTGTGAGAATAATCAACAAAGTACACTCAACACAATAGCTTTATGTTTGGATCCATGTTCTTCTATGGGAGGTGTGGTGAAGAAGTCGAGGTATGGTAAAAAAGGAATGAAGGATTTGGCAAGGGTGAATAGGAGTGTTTTTTCTTCACTAGATGACTCTTCATAAGTTAAAAGGAAAAGTATGTTGTCTGATTTGGAAGCCAATTTGAAGATAGGACTCTTCATTAGGCCCAAACCCTCTATTGTTGATAAAATTTCTTTGGTACCTTCCTCATAGTTCAAGTATACATTACGTTTTTGACATATTCATATAAATGAGGGTGAAGGCACTTTTGTTGGTTGTAAGGGCTCTGTTTTGTCAAGGGGATGGGGTTCTCTTAGGTGTGGGGAGATCTGATATATTTTCACAAAGTGAGCACACGGCAGAGGTAGATACTTTGTAGGGGGAGAACTTGTCACAGTTTGGGGCCCTTAGAGCAGAGCAGGCCCCCAACAATTTTTAATTTATGATTATCATGTCCTTCAATATTAGAGGGATTAACATCCCCTCCAAAAAGACTGGTCTCAAATGGTTAATGGATGTCCATAAACCTGATGTTATCTTGATTCAAGAAACAAAAGGGGAAGGGGGGAATTTTTTTGGTGATTTATCTAGTTTCTTACCCAATTGGTCCTTTCTCTCAATAAGCTCCAATGGGCTCAATGGTGGTTTATCTATCGGGTGGAAAAACTCAACCATGACTCTTGTTGATTTTATCAACTTTGGTAATTGCATTCGCACAAGACTCCTTTCTATGGAATTTGGTGTTACCTTTGTTGTGGGTAATATCTATGGCCCCACTTGTAACAAAAAGTCCTTTTGGGAAACTATTTTTGATAATGCTTTCTTAAACTCCGATAACCTCATTTTGGGAGGAGATTTAAATTTCACTATCTCCAATGATGAAGTTTGGGGTGAGTTTGCTAGAATTGACCCATTGGCTAGTCTTTTTCAACATAAAATGGTGGTCTCTAAGTTGATTGATCTTTCCCTTATTGAGATTGTTCCTACTTCGAGAAATATGCACATTGGTGCAGAGCACGTGGCAAAAAGACTTGATAGATTCTTGGTTCATGATTCTCTCTATAATAAATCTGACATGCTTCGTTATTGGGTGGCCTCAAGTGGTGATTTTGATCATCTCCCCATTTTTTTGCAAGTTGCTAAAGCTTATTCTAAACCAGCTCCCCCCTTCAAACTTAATCCCTCATGGCTTACAAATATTGATTTCATAAATTTGGTTAAAGTTGAATGGTCACACTTTGATGATTCTTCAAATTTATCTGTCAGTCTGCAACTTGCTAAAAACCTAAAAAAATGTCAAGGCTGCTACTATCAAATGGGCACATAAAAAACATATGGGATGGGAAGAGTCTCTTACTTTTGTGGAGCAGGAACTTGATATTTTTTATGCTTCTAATTTTCATATGGTTTTTGAAGAGTCTGCTAAATTAAGGTTATTGGAGCTGGAACAAAAAAAGAGGAAGATTTTGGCTGACTGGGAGGTGCAATGGAGATTAAAGTTGTCCTCTTTGGTTGAAAAATGGTGATGAAAACACTAAGTATTTCCATAATTATGCCAATTATCGTAAAAAGAAAAACACTATTTGGGAAATGTTGAAGGCTGTTGGTTCAAACATAAACACTTTCAAAGAGATTGTTGATTTGGGAGTCACTTATTTCTCCCAACTATATAAGGAACCTGACAGGGCAAATATTATAGACACAGTTCATATTTTCTACACATTTTCTGAGCTTTGTTGATGAGGCAGCTAATGTACAATTTATGAAAGAGATTTTGAGGGATGAATTGGGGACTGTTATGGGCACTTTTCAAAAAGACAAAACTCCAAGCCCTGATGGCTGGACTATTAAATTCTTCCTTGGGTTTTTTATTTTCTAGGTTCTGATATCCTTCGTGTAGTAGAAGAATATCGCTGATCTGGAAAAATTCTTGGGGTTTTCAATTCTACCTTCATTGCCTTGATTTCTAAGAAGGATAAACCTAACTCCTTTGATGATGTTCACCCTATCTCTCTTTGTAATTGCATATATAAGATTATTGCTGAAGTCATCGCTATGAGAATCATGGATCTACTATCAAATACCATCTCTTATGAAATATTTGGGTTCTTACATGGAAATAATATTCATGAAGCTATTAAGGTTGCACAAGAGGGTATTCATTCTATAAAAATAAATAAAATAACGACAGTGATTATGAAGCCTGATTTATCGAAGGCATATGATAGGGTGAATTGGCTATATGTTCAGTTATTGTTGATCTGTCTTGGTTTTTGCTTACAAATGGTTAATTGGATTAGGGTTGCATCACCTCTATTTCTTATGCCATTCTCATAAATGGCTCTACCTCTAGTTTCTTTAGACCTACTCGTGGTTTGTGTCCAGTCTGCCCACTATCCCCTCTTCTCTTTTTATTGGTTTTTGAGGGATTAAGTCGTGCTATGTTGGCTGCAAAACATAATGGTTCTATTAGTGGTATTTTTGTTGGTGACACCACCAATCTTACTCATCTTCTCTTTGTGGATGATATTTTTTTGTTCAACAATGGCTCCATAACTGAATTGATCAAGGTTAAGGAGATTCTTGACTTATTTTGTGTTGCCACAGGTATAGTGATCAATTTACAAAAAACCACTATCTCTATTAGTAGAATTCAAATGGAACTTCATAATTGGATTCTTCTATTGTTTCCCTTTCAACATCTTGATTTTCATGAGGGTTTTAAGTACTAGGGATTTCAATTGAAACCAAATGCATATGGAAAAAATGATTGGTTTTGGCTTATTGATAAGGTTCAAAATTGTATCAACTTGTGGTGCAACATATGGCTATCTATTAGGGGAAGGCTTACCTTAATTAAATCTATTTTAGAAGCTATCCCTTTTTATTGGCTTTCTTTAGCTCACATTCCCAAGTGTGTGTTGGATACTATAAGGAAAATTTGCTTCACTTTTATATGGAAAGGGAAAAAGGATTTTGGTATTCCTCTTTCAAATTGGTTGTCCATATCTAAACCAAAGGATGAAGGAGGTTGGGGTTTAAAAAAAATTCATTTTTTTGGAGCTACTCTTATTGCCAAGAGTGTCTAGAGACTCATTTCGTCATGAGGATTGCGGTATAAAACATTTTATCAAAAGTATATTGCTCCAAAATCTATTATTGAATGGATTAGATGTCTGGTTAAATCTTCTCGCAATGCCTCCATTGTTTGGAAGGATGATGTTCTTTATTTCCCTATTATTGGTCATTGGCTTTCCGGGAAGGTGGGAAATGGTGAAAATGTTAGAGTGGGAGTTGATCCTTGGGTTGGCTATGGTGGAGCTTACCTTCTCCCTGGTGGTCTTATAAATGTGTTGGCTAAAAAAGGTATCAATACACTTGCAAATGTAGTTGATCCTAATACCACAATTTTTTGGCAACAAGGTTGGAAATATGTTGATTGTTTAGGTTTGATTGGAGTGGATTCTAAAATTTGGAGTGATTATGTTAATAGGATAAAGTGGATTCAAGTCATAATCAACAATGAAGTTGATCTATTGGTTTGGTCTAAGAATACTGCCAAAGGGGTGTATAATGTCAATTTGGGGTACAAGACATTTTTTATACAAAGGAACCATGATGATGATTGTTGGTGGTGGAAGTGTATTTGGAAGATTCATGCTCCTCTAAAGAAAAAAAATTGTTATGTGGCTAGCTCTCCAAAATAAAGTTTTGACTTGGGAGGTGTTGCAAAAAAGGAGCTAGCAAGATCCAGGTCGATGTTCTTTATGCTTGGCGGATTTGGAAACTATTGAGCACCTTTTAATCAGCTACCCTTACACTATCAAAGTTTGGGCTGATAAGGAAAGACTGATTGGTCAAAGGAACATCTGGGTTGGAGATACTCTGGATTGCGAGAATTGGTACCAGCATAGATCTCTATATTCATTTAGGTCTTTACCTCTTCTTGTTTCTTGGGGTATTTGGTTGGCTAGCAATACCACTATATTTCAAAATAAGTTGATGTTGGAGTTGAGAAGATACAACACCACAGAAGTCCAAAAGATCTTTGCAAGCAAATAACCTGTTACAAGGAGAAACAAAGAGAAGGAACAAAAGAAATGCTCAAAAATATGGAGCAATGTATTCACCTGAAAATGTAAAAATGAATTAATGATACAAAAGATAGTTTTCAACTACATATAGATGAAAACCCTAAAAAGGAAAACCCTAGGCTTGCACAATAATAATTAATAAAGTAATTAATTATTATGCACCTAATGTTAGCTTAAGTGAAAAGAGGTAAAAGGGAACTTTACGTAATTAAACAAATATTGCTTAATTAATAAAGTAAATACCCAATTACTCTAACACCCCCCCTTAAGATAGACATAGGGAGAAGCTAAAACCTAGAAGAAGCTACTGAAAGCAAAAGCAATGGGTCCCGGCAACAAAGCCAGATCAGGTACCCATGTACAAAATCAATGCAAACTAAATGAAATGGGGTAAAGGAGAAAACCCAGTGGGAACAAAATTCCTCCCCAAAATAGAATGCAAGGAAGAAATGCAATGCACTAATGAAAGAAGGATAGGAGGTGGATAACATAATACCCCCCATAGACAGCTTCTATCATATAAGTACATGTACAATGATCTCCATAGGAGATATAGAAAGAGAGAAGAAGGCCCCCCCACAATAAAGAAACTCCTGTCATAATGGTAGATGTCTGATGTAGAATCCAAAAGGAGATCCTGAAGCGACAAATGATATTCCTCCCCTTGGGAAGAAACAGATCCATGGACCTGTATCGAAGAAACCCTGTGAAGAAGGAAGAACCAATCTGTCTCAAGATGTGTGTCATGATAGGATGCTGAAGAGTCTCATTGTCTGAATGGAAACAAATAATGCCAAATCCAAACTGAAGTGGAGAATATTGAAATGCAATCTCTGAATGCACGGATAATGGTGGGCGAACAATGATAACCTGACTGTCAAGGTAGAGGAGATGAATGTCCTCAAAATAATCCTTCAAATCTGCAATATAGGACTCAACAAACAAGAAAGATATGTCTGCAACATAAGAGTCCAAAGTAGCTATGTCTGGAAGATGTTTGATTCCCTGCTGCACTGAATCAAGAACAACAAGAGATGCTGATAAAGTCTCAGTTTGAAGAGTAGAAACTGTGAGACAAACCTCTGATCCATCGGAATATGTAAGGGTGTCTAAATACTCAAGCTCCTCTAAAGTATCATGATCAAATGGTGTATTCTCTCTCCAAGAAATGGGTATGAGACAATCTGAAGCAGGATCCTTTGGGAATGGAGATAGAATAGGGTCTCCATAGATCTCCCAAAGACGTGTCCAAAGTGGGTGAGGACAATCAATGTCCGATATAACCAACACAGTGTCATGATCAACACTAGACAATATAACTCCTACAATGTGATTTCTAATAATATCCCATGCTAATCTGCCCTCTAAAGTTGTTGGTTCAGGTATGAGATCATACAAATAAGGCAAAATATCAAGCCACCTACAATGTGTAAGTATACCCTTTGCCCATGACTCATAATTACCCCGTTTCAGAAGAACAACTGAAGGGTGAGTAGAGAAACCCATGATAACTCTTCAAATGAAAAATTCAAAGATTAATGATTTCAGCAATGATAAAACATATCAACATAACTCATCCAAAGCAAACAAACCCCATGTAGGAGCAAGATGACCAAGTAATTGAGCAAAATGTAAAAACACACAAAGCTGAATAAAAAATACCTGGTAAATATTCTGATAAAATAGACTATAGATCTGGATGAGCAAAATGTAAAAACACACAAAGCTGAATAAAAAATACCTGGTAAATATTCTGATAAAATAGACTATAGATCTGGAAAGAGCATTGTAACACCTTTCCAACGCCTATTCGTTTGCGCAAAACAGACACCGTGGCCAAAAGTTATGAATTTTTCAAAAACTGAATTTAGTTTGCAGAAAACAATTTTTCTAGCAAAAAACGTTTATTTCTAACTTGATTTCTGGAAAATCTACTCACTGTTTGTAGACAAAAATAAAAACCCAAAAATATTTTGATGCTAGAAACAAAACCCAGAAATTGTTTCTTAATCCAACAAGCAGAATATGAGAAAATAATTTTTTTTTTACTTTCAGCTAGGAGAAAAATGACGCGCGCCATTTTTTCAACAGTGATTTTTTCCAGATCCGTGCAAGATATGCAAAATCTAAAAGATACCCAGTTCAGATTTTGACGCTGGCTACAAAACCCAGAAATTGTTTTTTTCCTGCAAATGAGTAAAAACTGAATTTTTTGAAGCAAAAATGATGACGGCTCTAATAAAAAATGGCTTGCAACAAACCCTTGTAGCTTCAAAAAATTTTAAAACAAAAACAAGCAACTGCAGATCTGAAGCTCTGATACCATGATAGAGTTGAGAAGATACAACACCATAGAAGCCCAAAAGATATTTGCAAGCAAATAACCTATTACAAGGAGAAGCAAAGAGAAGTAACAAAATAAATGCTCAAGAATGTGGAGCCATGAATTCACACAAAAATGTAAAATGAATTAATGATACAAAAAATAGTTTTCAACTACATATAGATGAAAACCCTAAAAAGGAAAACCCTAGGCTTGCACAATAATAATTAATAAAGTAATTAATTATTATGCACCTAATGTTAGCTTAAGTGAAAAAAGGTAAAAAGGAACTTTACGTAATTAAACAAATATTGCTTAATTAATAAAGTAAATAACCAATTACTCTAACAGTTGACTCCTACTTTCCAATGTTCATCTCAAATTCATTCTTGTTTTGTACATTTTCAACATACCCCTAGGGTGAATATTCCAAGACCCTTAACTCCTCCACTGATTGATAAATCTCTTCCTTGGGGTTTTTTTGATGGGGCTAGTCAAAGTAACTATGCTCTGTATGGAGCGGGTGGCATAATATATTACAATCAAAACCATTATATCTCTTTTAGTGTTGGTTTGGGCAATGGTACTTATAATTTTTGTGAAGATTATGGCTTTGAAGCTTTTGTTGTTTTTGGCCAAGGACAAAAAGATGGATCATTTACAAGTCTTTGGTGATTCTAAGGTCATCATCAAATGGATAAATGGGACTATAATGTTGAAAATTTCATTCTCAAGCATATTAAAGATTTGATTGATAGGTTGAGACTTAACTTTGCCCATATATATTTCATACATGTTTACATGGAGTACAATTTGGAGGCGGATACTCTTTCAAAAGCGGGTTTACTTTTGGTTGCTGATAGATGGGAAGTCACTAACCATTTGAGGGTTTCTAACTTGTTGCCTTATAACCTCTCTATAATCAATGATTCGTGATGCACTCGTCCACTTTGTGATGGATTTCTTCCTCCTTCTTATTTTCTTACATCACTTTCTGGTGTAATTTCTTTGTTATTCAGGTGATTGTCCCATTGGTTCTATGGTTTTTTCTAGTGTAATTTCTTTTTTATTCGGGTGACAGTTGATTTAGATGCTAAGATTGAACAAGAAGTGACCTACAATGAAAGAGTCTTCTTTGGGTTGGGTCTGATTGGGAGATTCAGGGGTTTTTGGTCAAGCTTGAAGGAGCTCAACCAATGGATTTCTAACCATTGGGAGCATGTATTGGAAGGGCATGTTGAAATCTATCCCATGGAAAAAGGTTTTTTAATTGTTGTTTTTAAACAGGAGCAAGATAGAAACAAAATCCTTTGTGAATGTGACTATGATTGCGAAGGAAAATATTCATTGATGTTAAAGCCATGGCATTCGACCTTTAACCTAGCCATTGAAGTTTTTGAATTGTTTCCCCTTTGGATGAGACTTCCTAACCTTCCCTTGCAATATTGGTTTGATTCCTACTTGGAGGTTGTAGGGAACTCTTTAGGAAGCTTTTTAATGGTGGATGAGGGATCCTCAAATCGTCTACATTCAACTTTTGCTCAGATTTTAGTGGAGATGGATGTGTCCAAGGAGCTTCCGAAAGAGACCCGAATAAAAAATTTGAAAGGTTGTTGGGTGCAAGCCCTGGATTACGAGGGGGTACCCTTTAGGTGCATAATTTGCTTTCAAACTGGACACTTGGTTTCTCAATGTGGTAAGAAAAAATCACACAAATATTCTTTATGGTGGAAAGATGTTGCTCCCCAACATTATACATTGGAGAAAAAGGATGAGAAGCTAGTGAGTGCTCCAATTATAGGCAGAGAAGAAGTGGTCCCTGTACCTGGGGCTCTGGAGCAAGTAGGGAAGGCTTTGGTGAATGATGGTAGTAGGGAGGAGAAGAAAAAAGGTAGTGGTGTCCTGACACAAGAAAGGTATCCAGTTGTGAATAGTGTTAATGTTGTCATCAATGACTATGAAAAGGATTTGAATTTCGAAAATGGGACAATAACACCAAATTGTCAGGAGAAAAAAGGTGTAATGAGGCATGTTGGAGCTGGAAATCATTGAAAACTTAGGTGTGGACATATTTGAAACATAACACACGTAATAAATATGGACATCTCAAGAGACCAATGGAATTAGATAAAAAGGTTAATGCAACATTAGAATAAGAGTAGAAACATGGTGACTCCAAGAGAAAATAAACACTAATGACTTCATGGATTGCTTTTTCTACTCATTTGCAATCAAACTTTAAAACATTCTTTAGTTTCTCTTTATCATATGCACCAATTGGAACATAAGGTTCTATAAATGGTAATGGATGAAAGTGAATTTTATTGTTCAACATTACTACCCGCACAAATGAGAATGGGGAAGTGGAATGAGAATGAAGAACAGAGGAAGTGATTAAAGTAATTATGGAACATAATTTAAAATAGCTAAGTTAGAAAGTAGACAAAGAAGGTTTGGTTAATGAGACTTTAACAAAGGGATTTTATTTAAATTGATATGTGATTTGAACTTTGATATTTGCAAAGAATTTATGGTACAATGTACAACTAAGCAAGTTATTCAGGTTTGATGAAAAGAATAGTTTGAACATGCCTTATGATACTTACGATTGAGTGTTTTAATGTGTATTAAGAAAAATGGAAAAGATAATTGCATTATTAGAAATCTTGAGCATTGATTAGTGATATGCAGTAGATTACATAAGACATATTAAGCCATGTGTTTACAAGATATCTCTAGGATATGATGCAAACACATCGGGAGACTTGATTTTCCAAAAGCATTTACAATATCAAATTATGTTATACAGTTCAACATATTGTATGAATAAGAGTGTTGCTTGCATGGACTATGACTATCTGAAGAGAGACAGTTAGATATAGTAAAAGATGTAAGCATTTTTTAGAAAGATGCTTAAGTTATTAACATTGGAGAAAAATCAGATGTCTAAATATAATTTTCAATAATGTATAACTATAATTATGTTATTACTAATATATATAATATTAATACTTTAATTAATAATAAAAAATTATATAAATTAATATTATAATTATGAATGATAAAATTATAATATAATTATTCAAATTAATGCATATTGATTTTAAATTATACAACCTATTATTTAAAATTAATTAAATATAAATTATTTATATTTTCATTTTTTCCTAAAACATAACACTTTATATCTATCACTAAATATTTCATAACTATTAATTGTTAATTTCTAACTATAAGTTATTTATGACTATAAATTATTAACAAATTAATTCCTAACCCTAATGCATATGCATCTACAAGTT
>CM021100.1:391858797-391927200 GCA_007115665.2 Sequoiadendron giganteum
CATTCACGAGGGGCACTCAACCGCCCACCTTCAGGAGTCATGATTTCTCCCTTCAACCTGCTGTAACACCCTTAACTTTATTTCTTTCAAATCTCTGTTTAACTGTCTGCTCAACAGCGCTAAATTTAGTGCCCCTGCATTAAATAAAACGATGTTAACGATTGCTGCACTCGATGTTAACCAGCAGGTTTATGGAATTTAGTTAGTGGGTTTAGCTGGTGGGCAAGCAGGGCACCGGTTCATTAAGCTACAGTATGTATTCAGTTTGCTGCAAATTTTTCTCAGTATATTTTTTATTTCAATAAAAAGGTCTTGAAAATTCTGTTAAAATACGAATATATCGGTGGAGACTTTTGATGTCAGGCTTCTCCTGTGAGTTTTGAATCTCATTGCTTCACGTGCTTAGTAAACATTAACGACTATAAAGATGTGGTATTACTGGTGGTCAGATGATAAAAGGACAATAATAGTACCAGGGTGGTTATGATAGTCCGAGATCTATTCAGCAAACATGGATTTCAATGAATTTTATGGCTCTTTCTTCAATATCCTTTTGTTTCTTCTTCTTTTTTATATACAAAGTTGAATTCCTCACAATGGCTCCCATTTGCTTCAGCCTCTTCTCCTCTTCTCTATCCAGAGTTGTCACGGTTAGTCTTGCATCCAACTATTTTTGAATACCCAAAACAAAAATCCATTAACGCAGATAATGAGGAGATTAAATTGTTTATTAATGGATGAAAGACAGTAAGATATGACCACCTGAAGAAACAACTCTCCAAAATGCAATGCAGAGGCTTCACCCCACGCAGAGGCCTTCAACGTGTATTTAATGCAATTCAGGGCGGTAGGAGGGGAGGTGCTAATGCCTTCTAGTGATTAATTTACATATTTTAGCATTGATTTGGCATTTTATAGCTGGAATATTTGATTTTGTAATATTTATTTTTTATTGCTGAAAGATTTAATTTTGAATGGTTTTTGTAGTTGTGTCGGCATCTACATGTAAACTTGCAAACAACTTGTGGTAATAATGAGACAACTTACAGTAAAAATATCTGAAAGATCACACTAAATATAGCCTATCGGCTACTAAATGGTTTCTAATCGAAGGGAAAGCCAATGGTTATTCAGACACTTCGAAAATAGATCATATTTACAACAGCTATTTCAGAATACTCATGACTTATTCTGAATAGCAGAAAAAATAACGCAAAGTAGGGTGCAGGGATAAATACCTCCATAACAGAATTTTTCATCCATTGGTGAAGCTTGTCTGCAGTAACAGCAACAGCAGTTAACTTGGCTCAGATGTCATGGCTTCTTTCACCAATCTGGCTCTTGCTAAATCATTTGTATTTGGACGAGGTCCGTTGAAGCTCTCCTGCGCCCTCAGTCAAAGCCTACTGGGTACCATACACAAATAAACCATGCAAACGGACTACCCAAAACAGCAACGCCCAAAAGAATTGAAATGGAGAGTGCATCTACTCTGATGCTTTTACCTCCGTTGGATGATGACTGCTGCAAATCTGAAGCGGCCGTTCTAATGGAGGACTGTAAAGACTGTTGACTATATTGAACAGCTTCTTCATCAGACAAAGATTTATCACCGACTTGGAGCAAAGCATCTGTGGTGCCATTGATGGCAGAGCAGTGTAAGGGAGTAGGCCGAACAGAACCGCTTGACTGGAAGCCTTGCACAAGCTGCATGACTGAATGTTTACTCGTGTGGAGGGCATCGGCTATCGAACCATCATACATTCATGGTCTGACATAACCCGTACTCCATACCTAGTTGCCGGGCAGCGTCTATACCGACCGACAGCCCCTACGATGAACCCGTCCCATCATCATGCATCGAGCGTTGTATTTGAACGCTGTTTATAACACGCAGTAAACCCTGTTTATAGGCAATTTGTTAATAATTTTATTTAACTGTGTTGAAGATTGTATTAATAATTTTATAGTAAATAATTACACGCTTGTTTTTAAGGGCAATGTACTTAAATGTTTTCTATATATTTTTTAAATTATTTATTTTATATATTATTTTTATTTATTTTAAATTATTAAAAAAATTATTTTTAAAAAATATAAAATATAATCTGGTTACTGGACCTTTCAAAACCAGGTTTTTCTTACCAAAAAAAAATAATCTATATATATAATATTATTGTAAAAAGTAAAAATATATATTATAATATACAATGTAAAATAAAAAACTTGAGATTTAATGTCAAATATTAAAAAAATAAAATCATTTTCAAAAAATTAATTTTTATAATTATTGATTATTTTAAAGAAAATGGATAGAAAATTTAACATACAATTTTTTTTTTATATAAAACATAATATATAATACAACACAATCTAAAATCTAAAATGTATATTTCAATAAAAAAATATAGAAAAATATATGTAATTAAAACTAAACACAATCAAACACAACAAATTATTGAATACTTACAAATGTTGATTAGGAAAATATAGGACAACAAATTTTAAAATGAAAACTTTAAAATTTATATTCACAAATTTAGATGATATATATTTACAATTTGGGATGATAAAAATGGACTTTCAAATTTAATGATTATTGATTTTAGTTAATGAAATTGACTTAGTACAATTAAAAAAAATTAAATAAGAAACTTGATAAAAATATTTATAAAAGCTTTTAACTAAGTTAAATAAATATTTTGAAAGCAGTTCTCTATTATTATTATTTTAAATAAAGTTAGTTTACAAAATATTATATGATTGAAAAGCTTTGAAAGGCCAAACATTAGAGCGCAAAGAGAACAGGGAGGCTGCAAGGCTAAGGGCGACAATGGTGGTTGCAGGGTCTTTGTTTTTCAATGCATAGATGCTCATTTTTTTATGGTGGCGGCGTGCTAGTTTTTGTGTTTCTGTCAAGGGGTTTTAAAATTTGTTTTGATTGGTGGGAAAAAGTATGCAGTTCTCTTGTGTTGGTCTAGGACATCGATTTGTGCCTATGCGTTGGGACTCGTTCATTGTCGTGTTTTACCTTTTGTCTGAGTGGTTTTTTGTATTTCCTATTTGTGGGGTGCCATAGAATGGTGTGACCGACATCCCGATGGGTCCCTCCTATTATCAATTGGTTGTTTTCCACATTCCTTTTGGGACTCCCGCTTATTTTTGGGTGTGATGGCTTTATAAGCGTTCCTAAGGTATTGTTCCTCATCTCTTATTTTTCTCCTTCTTTTTGTGTCCTTGTTGTTTTGGTGTTGTTTAGGGTTTTTTCCTATCTATCTTGGTCCTCTACTACTCCTTTTTTATGCTTTATTCACCCAGTCCCTCTTCCTATGGGCTAATAGGCTATCATATTCGATCATATGATCCCTCTTTATCTTTGGAGGAGAACTGTGCAATTTCAAATTGTTTCAAATTGTTGGATTCTATGGAAAGGAAAGAGGAGTTAGTTAACTACTCTATGGATCCCTTTGAAGGTACTATTGTCTTTACAGATGCTAGGAGGACAAAAAAGTCCTTTGTCACAGACAAGTCTTTTCCTGCTCACTTGGGTTGCTCTACTACACCCAATGTTTATGTCTTTGGCTCTGTGGGTACTCCTCCTATTGGCTCTCCTCCTACTCTTTCTCAAAATAGGTCTTCTCCAAACTTTTTGAGACAGAATCCCTGATTTCAAAGGCTAATTTAATGAAAATTTTATCTGGGAGCAAGGATATACATATTAAGAGATCTTCTTTGCATACAGATGTTAACAACAAAGAGAGAAATTTGAAGAAAGGGTCAAAATGCATTAAAAAATGGAAGTTAGACTTGTCTTGGGTGAAGATGACATGATGTCTCAAGTAGTGGAATTATCACATATCACCTTGACAGGGATTTTTTTGGTAGGAGAATTTCTGAGAAAAACTTAACTCAATGGCTTGCCTGCAAATGACAACCTATCATTGGATACACCCTAATTGTTCACTTACTAGTAAGGGGATGGATGGGTTTTATTTTTCAATCTTCAAAGGATGTTGCCTTGACCAAGGATACTAGATGGTTCTGGGGATCATGCCCTTTAACTTTGAAATTGTGGACTCCTGGTTTTGATCCACGTATAGAACACTTAAAGACCAAACCTGTGTGGGTAAAATTCCCCAGCATTACCACTTGAATATTGGTCTTTGGAGATTTTTAAAGCTATTGGGAACATATTGGGGTCATTCATGGAAGCAGATGTGAGCTACTTAAAACAGGCTTCCAAGTTTGTTGCTCGCATTTTGGTGGAATTGGATTTAAAGGAAGGGTTAGTGGATGAAATACTCTTGGAATCAGTTTGTGATGTGCATAGACAAACTTTAGACTATATGGGTATACCCTTTTGTTGTGCCAGATGCCACTTGTATGGGAATTTAGCAAATGATTGCTCTCTCCCATTTACAAATAATTTCCCTCACAAAAAGTTGGATTGTGTTTTCAAGTCTAAAAATCCTACTCATAATACTCTATCTACCACACTACAAGATAGTTTTGGGGAGGATTTAGCTTTTTCTTCCAAATGTGATATCTTTCCTCCCATTGAAACTATACTTCACTGTAATGGGGTTTGAAAATCACAATTCTTGTTCTCTTCAAACAGGCCTATTGTGTTATCTCGTTTAAATTAGCTTGGCTCATATGGTTGTGATGTTATGCTACTAGATCATGTTATGGATTGTGTAGCTCCCTCCCAACATATTGACAATTGTGAGAATAATCAACAAAGTACACTCAACACAATAGCTTTATGTTTGGATCCATGTTCTTCTATGGGAGGTGTGGTGAAGAAGTCGAGGTATGGTAAAAAAGGAATGAAGGATTTGGCAAGGGTGAATAGGAGTGTTTTTTCTTCACTAGATGACTCTTCATAAGTTAAAAGGAAAAGTATGTTGTCTGATTTGGAAGCCAATTTGAAGATAGGACTCTTCATTAGGCCCAAACCCTCTATTGTTGATAAAATTTCTTTGGTACCTTCCTCATAGTTCAAGTATACATTACGTTTTTGACATATTCATATAAATGAGGGTGAAGGCACTTTTGTTGGTTGTAAGGGCTCTGTTTTGTCAAGGGGATGGGGTTCTCTTAGGTGTGGGGAGATCTGATATATTTTCACAAAGTGAGCACACGGCAGAGGTAGATACTTTGTAGGGGGAGAACTTGTCACAGTTTGGGGCCCTTAGAGCAGAGCAGGCCCCCAACAATTTTTAATTTATGATTATCATGTCCTTCAATATTAGAGGGATTAACATCCCCTCCAAAAAGACTGGTCTCAAATGGTTAATGGATGTCCATAAACCTGATGTTATCTTGATTCAAGAAACAAAAGGGGAAGGGGGGAATTTTTTTGGTGATTTATCTAGTTTCTTACCCAATTGGTCCTTTCTCTCAATAAGCTCCAATGGGCTCAATGGTGGTTTATCTATCGGGTGGAAAAACTCAACCATGACTCTTGTTGATTTTATCAACTTTGGTAATTGCATTCGCACAAGACTCCTTTCTATGGAATTTGGTGTTACCTTTGTTGTGGGTAATATCTATGGCCCCACTTGTAACAAAAAGTCCTTTTGGGAAACTATTTTTGATAATGCTTTCTTAAACTCCGATAACCTCATTTTGGGAGGAGATTTAAATTTCACTATCTCCAATGATGAAGTTTGGGGTGAGTTTGCTAGAATTGACCCATTGGCTAGTCTTTTTCAACATAAAATGGTGGTCTCTAAGTTGATTGATCTTTCCCTTATTGAGATTGTTCCTACTTCGAGAAATATGCACATTGGTGCAGAGCACGTGGCAAAAAGACTTGATAGATTCTTGGTTCATGATTCTCTCTATAATAAATCTGACATGCTTCGTTATTGGGTGGCCTCAAGTGGTGATTTTGATCATCTCCCCATTTTTTTGCAAGTTGCTAAAGCTTATTCTAAACCAGCTCCCCCCTTCAAACTTAATCCCTCATGGCTTACAAATATTGATTTCATAAATTTGGTTAAAGTTGAATGGTCACACTTTGATGATTCTTCAAATTTATCTGTCAGTCTGCAACTTGCTAAAAACCTAAAAAAATGTCAAGGCTGCTACTATCAAATGGGCACATAAAAAACATATGGGATGGGAAGAGTCTCTTACTTTTGTGGAGCAGGAACTTGATATTTTTTATGCTTCTAATTTTCATATGGTTTTTGAAGAGTCTGCTAAATTAAGGTTATTGGAGCTGGAACAAAAAAAGAGGAAGATTTTGGCTGACTGGGAGGTGCAATGGAGATTAAAGTTGTCCTCTTTGGTTGAAAAATGGTGATGAAAACACTAAGTATTTCCATAATTATGCCAATTATCGTAAAAAGAAAAACACTATTTGGGAAATGTTGAAGGCTGTTGGTTCAAACATAAACACTTTCAAAGAGATTGTTGATTTGGGAGTCACTTATTTCTCCCAACTATATAAGGAACCTGACAGGGCAAATATTATAGACACAGTTCATATTTTCTACACATTTTCTGAGCTTTGTTGATGAGGCAGCTAATGTACAATTTATGAAAGAGATTTTGAGGGATGAATTGGGGACTGTTATGGGCACTTTTCAAAAAGACAAAACTCCAAGCCCTGATGGCTGGACTATTAAATTCTTCCTTGGGTTTTTTATTTTCTAGGTTCTGATATCCTTCGTGTAGTAGAAGAATATCGCTGATCTGGAAAAATTCTTGGGGTTTTCAATTCTACCTTCATTGCCTTGATTTCTAAGAAGGATAAACCTAACTCCTTTGATGATGTTCACCCTATCTCTCTTTGTAATTGCATATATAAGATTATTGCTGAAGTCATCGCTATGAGAATCATGGATCTACTATCAAATACCATCTCTTATGAAATATTTGGGTTCTTACATGGAAATAATATTCATGAAGCTATTAAGGTTGCACAAGAGGGTATTCATTCTATAAAAATAAATAAAATAACGACAGTGATTATGAAGCCTGATTTATCGAAGGCATATGATAGGGTGAATTGGCTATATGTTCAGTTATTGTTGATCTGTCTTGGTTTTTGCTTACAAATGGTTAATTGGATTAGGGTTGCATCACCTCTATTTCTTATGCCATTCTCATAAATGGCTCTACCTCTAGTTTCTTTAGACCTACTCGTGGTTTGTGTCCAGTCTGCCCACTATCCCCTCTTCTCTTTTTATTGGTTTTTGAGGGATTAAGTCGTGCTATGTTGGCTGCAAAACATAATGGTTCTATTAGTGGTATTTTTGTTGGTGACACCACCAATCTTACTCATCTTCTCTTTGTGGATGATATTTTTTTGTTCAACAATGGCTCCATAACTGAATTGATCAAGGTTAAGGAGATTCTTGACTTATTTTGTGTTGCCACAGGTATAGTGATCAATTTACAAAAAACCACTATCTCTATTAGTAGAATTCAAATGGAACTTCATAATTGGATTCTTCTATTGTTTCCCTTTCAACATCTTGATTTTCATGAGGGTTTTAAGTACTAGGGATTTCAATTGAAACCAAATGCATATGGAAAAAATGATTGGTTTTGGCTTATTGATAAGGTTCAAAATTGTATCAACTTGTGGTGCAACATATGGCTATCTATTAGGGGAAGGCTTACCTTAATTAAATCTATTTTAGAAGCTATCCCTTTTTATTGGCTTTCTTTAGCTCACATTCCCAAGTGTGTGTTGGATACTATAAGGAAAATTTGCTTCACTTTTATATGGAAAGGGAAAAAGGATTTTGGTATTCCTCTTTCAAATTGGTTGTCCATATCTAAACCAAAGGATGAAGGAGGTTGGGGTTTAAAAAAAATTCATTTTTTTGGAGCTACTCTTATTGCCAAGAGTGTCTAGAGACTCATTTCGTCATGAGGATTGCGGTATAAAACATTTTATCAAAAGTATATTGCTCCAAAATCTATTATTGAATGGATTAGATGTCTGGTTAAATCTTCTCGCAATGCCTCCATTGTTTGGAAGGATGATGTTCTTTATTTCCCTATTATTGGTCATTGGCTTTCCGGGAAGGTGGGAAATGGTGAAAATGTTAGAGTGGGAGTTGATCCTTGGGTTGGCTATGGTGGAGCTTACCTTCTCCCTGGTGGTCTTATAAATGTGTTGGCTAAAAAAGGTATCAATACACTTGCAAATGTAGTTGATCCTAATACCACAATTTTTTGGCAACAAGGTTGGAAATATGTTGATTGTTTAGGTTTGATTGGAGTGGATTCTAAAATTTGGAGTGATTATGTTAATAGGATAAAGTGGATTCAAGTCATAATCAACAATGAAGTTGATCTATTGGTTTGGTCTAAGAATACTGCCAAAGGGGTGTATAATGTCAATTTGGGGTACAAGACATTTTTTATACAAAGGAACCATGATGATGATTGTTGGTGGTGGAAGTGTATTTGGAAGATTCATGCTCCTCTAAAGAAAAAAAATTGTTATGTGGCTAGCTCTCCAAAATAAAGTTTTGACTTGGGAGGTGTTGCAAAAAAGGAGCTAGCAAGATCCAGGTCGATGTTCTTTATGCTTGGCGGATTTGGAAACTATTGAGCACCTTTTAATCAGCTACCCTTACACTATCAAAGTTTGGGCTGATAAGGAAAGACTGATTGGTCAAAGGAACATCTGGGTTGGAGATACTCTGGATTGCGAGAATTGGTACCAGCATAGATCTCTATATTCATTTAGGTCTTTACCTCTTCTTGTTTCTTGGGGTATTTGGTTGGCTAGCAATACCACTATATTTCAAAATAAGTTGATGTTGGAGTTGAGAAGATACAACACCACAGAAGTCCAAAAGATCTTTGCAAGCAAATAACCTGTTACAAGGAGAAACAAAGAGAAGGAACAAAAGAAATGCTCAAAAATATGGAGCAATGTATTCACCTGAAAATGTAAAAATGAATTAATGATACAAAAGATAGTTTTCAACTACATATAGATGAAAACCCTAAAAAGGAAAACCCTAGGCTTGCACAATAATAATTAATAAAGTAATTAATTATTATGCACCTAATGTTAGCTTAAGTGAAAAGAGGTAAAAGGGAACTTTACGTAATTAAACAAATATTGTTTAATTAATAAAGTAAATACCCAATTACTCTAACACCCCCCCTTAAGATAGACATAGGGAGAAGCTAAAACCTAGAAGAAGCTACTGAAAGCAAAAGCAATGGGTCCCGGCAACAAGGCCAGATCAGGTACCCATGTACAAAATCAATGCAAACTAAATGAAATGGGGTAAAGGAGAAAACCCAGTGGGAACAAAACTCCTCCCCAAAATAGAATGCAAGGAAGAAATGCAATGCACTAATGAAAGAAGGATAGGAGGTGGATAACATAATACCCCCCATAGACAGCTTCTATCATATAAGTACATGTACAATGATCTCCATAGGAGATATAGAAAGAGAGAAGAAGGCCCCCCCACAATAAAGAAACTCCTGTCATAATGGTAGATGTCTGATGTAGAATCCAAAAGGAGATCCTGAAGCGACAAATGATATTCCTCCCCTTGGGAAGAAACAGATCCATGGACCTGTATCGAAGAAACCCTGTGAAGAAGGAAGAACCAATCTGTCTCAAGATGTGTGTCATGATAGGATGCTGAAGAGTCTCATTGTCTGAATGGAAACAAATAATGCCAAATCCAAACTGAAGTGGAGAATATTGAAATGCAATCTCTGAATGCACGGATAATGGTGGGCGAACAATGATAACCTGACTGTCAAGGTAGAGGAGATGAATGTCCTCAAAATAATCCTTCAAATCTGCAATATAGGACTCAACAAACAAGAAAGATATGTCTGCAACATAAGAGTCCAAAGTAGCTATGTCTGGAAGATGTTTGATTCCCTGCTGCACTGAATCAAGAACAACAAGAGATGCTGATAAAGTCTCAGTTTGAAGAGTAGAAACTGTGAGACAAACCTCTGATCCATCGGAATATGTAAGGGTGTCTAAATACTCAAGCTCCTCTAAAGTATCATGATCAAATGGTGTATTCTCTCTCCAAGAAATGGGTATGAGACAATCTGAAGCAGGATCCTTTGGGAATGGAGATAGAATAGGGTCTCCATAGATCTCCCAAAGACGTGTCCAAAGTGGGTGAGGACAATCAATGTCCGATATAACCAACACAGTGTCATGATCAACACTAGACAATATAACTCCTACAATGTGATTTCTAATAATATCCCATGCTAATCTGCCCTCTAAAGTTGTTGGTTCAGGTATGAGATCATACAAATAAGGCAAAATATCAAGCCACCTACAATGTGTAAGTATACCCTTTGCCCATGACTCATAATTACCCCGTTTCAGAAGAACAACTGAAGGGTGAGTAGAGAAACCCATGATAACTCTTCAAATGAAAAATTCAAAGATTAATGATTTCAGCAATGATAAAACATATCAACATAACTCATCCAAAGCAAACAAACCCCATGTAGGAGCAAGATGACCAAGTAATTGAGCAAAATGTAAAAACACACAAAGCTGAATAAAAAATACCTGGTAAATATTCTGATAAAATAGACTATAGATCTGGATGAGCAAAATGTAAAAACACACAAAGCTGAATAAAAAATACCTGGTAAATATTCTGATAAAATAGACTATAGATCTGGAAAGAGCATTGTAACACCTTTCCAACGCCTATTCGTTTGCGCAAAACAGACACCGTGGCCAAAAGTTATGAATTTTTCAAAAACTGAATTTAGTTTGCAGAAAACAATTTTTCTAGCAAAAAACGTTTATTTCTAACTTGATTTCTGGAAAATCTACTCACTGTTTGTAGACAAAAATAAAAACCCAAAAATATTTTGATGCTAGAAACAAAACCCAGAAATTGTTTCTTAATCCAACAAGCAGAATATGAGAAAATAATTTTTTTTTTACTTTCAGCTAGGAGAAAAATGACGCGCGCCATTTTTTCAACAGTGATTTTTTCCAGATCCGTGCAAGATATGCAAAATCTAAAAGATACCCAGTTCAGATTTTGACGCTGGCTACAAAACCCAGAAATTGTTTTTTTCCTGCAAATGAGTAAAAACTGAATTTTTTGAAGCAAAAATGATGACGGCTCTAATAAAAAATGGCTTGCAACAAACCCTTGTAGCTTCAAAAAATTTTAAAACAAAAACAAGCAACTGCAGATCTGAAGCTCTGATACCATGATAGAGTTGAGAAGATACAACACCATAGAAGCCCAAAAGATATTTGCAAGCAAATAACCTATTACAAGGAGAAGCAAAGAGAAGTAACAAAATAAATGCTCAAGAATGTGGAGCCATGAATTCACACAAAAATGTAAAATGAATTAATGATACAAAAAATAGTTTTCAACTACATATAGATGAAAACCCTAAAAAGGAAAACCCTAGGCTTGCACAATAATAATTAATAAAGTAATTAATTATTATGCACCTAATGTTAGCTTAAGTGAAAAAAGGTAAAAAGGAACTTTACGTAATTAAACAAATATTGCTTAATTAATAAAGTAAATAACCAATTACTCTAACAGTTGACTCCTACTTTCCAATGTTCATCTCAAATTCATTCTTGTTTTGTACATTTTCAACATACCCCTAGGGTGAATATTCCAAGACCCTTAACTCCTCCACTGATTGATAAATCTCTTCCTTGGGGTTTTTTTGATGGGGCTAGTCAAAGTAACTATGCTCTGTATGGAGCGGGTGGCATAATATATTACAATCAAAACCATTATATCTCTTTTAGTGTTGGTTTGGGCAATGGTACTTATAATTTTTGTGAAGATTATGGCTTTGAAGCTTTTGTTGTTTTTGGCCAAGGACAAAAAGATGGATCATTTACAAGTCTTTGGTGATTCTAAGGTCATCATCAAATGGATAAATGGGACTATAATGTTGAAAATTTCATTCTCAAGCATATTAAAGATTTGATTGATAGGTTGAGACTTAACTTTGCCCATATATATTTCATACATGTTTACATGGAGTACAATTTGGAGGCGGATACTCTTTCAAAAGCGGGTTTACTTTTGGTTGCTGATAGATGGGAAGTCACTAACCATTTGAGGGTTTCTAACTTGTTGCCTTATAACCTCTCTATAATCAATGATTCGTGATGCACTCGTCCACTTTGTGATGGATTTCTTCCTCCTTCTTATTTTCTTACATCACTTTCTGGTGTAATTTCTTTGTTATTCAGGTGATTGTCCCATTGGTTCTATGGTTTTTTCTAGTGTAATTTCTTTTTTATTCGGGTGACAGTTGATTTAGATGCTAAGATTGAACAAGAAGTGACCTACAATGAAAGAGTCTTCTTTGGGTTGGGTCTGATTGGGAGATTCAGGGGTTTTTGGTCAAGCTTGAAGGAGCTCAACCAATGGATTTCTAACCATTGGGAGCATGTATTGGAAGGGCATGTTGAAATCTATCCCATGGAAAAAGGTTTTTTAATTGTTGTTTTTAAACAGGAGCAAGATAGAAACAAAATCCTTTGTGAATGTGACTATGATTGCGAAGGAAAATATTCATTGATGTTAAAGCCATGGCATTCGACCTTTAACCTAGCCATTGAAGTTTTTGAATTGTTTCCCCTTTGGATGAGACTTCCTAACCTTCCCTTGCAATATTGGTTTGATTCCTACTTGGAGGTTGTAGGGAACTCTTTAGGAAGCTTTTTAATGGTGGATGAGGGATCCTCAAATCGTCTACATTCAACTTTTGCTCAGATTTTAGTGGAGATGGATGTGTCCAAGGAGCTTCCGAAAGAGACCCGAATAAAAAATTTGAAAGGTTGTTGGGTGCAAGCCCTGGATTACGAGGGGGTACCCTTTAGGTGCATAATTTGCTTTCAAACTGGACACTTGGTTTCTCAATGTGGTAAGAAAAAATCACACAAATATTCTTTATGGTGGAAAGATGTTGCTCCCCAACATTATACATTGGAGAAAAAGGATGAGAAGCTAGTGAGTGCTCCAATTATAGGCAGAGAAGAAGTGGTCCCTGTACCTGGGGCTCTGGAGCAAGTAGGGAAGGCTTTGGTGAATGATGGTAGTAGGGAGGAGAAGAAAAAAGGTAGTGGTGTCCTGACACAAGAAAGGTATCCAGTTGTGAATAGTGTTAATGTTGTCATCAATGACTATGAAAAGGATTTGAATTTCGAAAATGGGACAATAACACCAAATTGTCAGGAGAAAAAAGGTGTAATGAGGCATGTTGGAGCTGGAAATCATTGAAAACTTAGGTGTGGACATATTTGAAACATAACACACGTAATAAATATGGACATCTCAAGAGACCAATGGAATTAGATAAAAAGGTTAATGCAACATTAGAATAAGAGTAGAAACATGGTGACTCCAAGAGAAAATAAACACTAATGACTTCATGGATTGCTTTTTCTACTCATTTGCAATCAAACTTTAAAACATTCTTTAGTTTCTCTTTATCATATGCACCAATTGGAACATAAGGTTCTATAAATGGTAATGGATGAAAGTGAATTTTATTGTTCAACATTACTACCCGCACAAATGAGAATGGGGAAGTGGAATGAGAATGAAGAACAGAGGAAGTGATTAAAGTAATTATGGAACATAATTTAAAATAGCTAAGTTAGAAAGTAGACAAAGAAGGTTTGGTTAATGAGACTTTAACAAAGGGATTTTATTTAAATTGATATGTGATTTGAACTTTGATATTTGCAAAGAATTTATGGTACAATGTACAACTAAGCAAGTTATTCAGGTTTGATGAAAAGAATAGTTTGAACATGCCTTATGATACTTACGATTGAGTGTTTTAATGTGTATTAAGAAAAATGGAAAAGATAATTGCATTATTAGAAATCTTGAGCATTGATTAGTGATATGCAGTAGATTACATAAGACATATTAAGCCATGTGTTTACAAGATATCTCTAGGATATGATGCAAACACATCGGGAGACTTGATTTTCCAAAAGCATTTACAATATCAAATTATGTTATACAGTTCAACATATTGTATGAATAAGAGTGTTGCTTGCATGGACTATGACTATCTGAAGAGAGACAGTTAGATATAGTAAAAGATGTAAGCATTTTTTAGAAAGATGCTTAAGTTATTAACATTGGAGAAAAATCAGATGTCTAAATATAATTTTCAATAATGTATAACTATAATTATGTTATTACTAATATATATAATATTAATACTTTAATTAATAATAAAAAATTATATAAATTAATATTATAATTATGAATGATAAAATTATAATATAATTATTCAAATTAATGCATATTGATTTTAAATTATACAACCTATTATTTAAAATTAATTAAATATAAATTATTTATATTTTCATTTTTTCCTAAAACATAACACTTTATATCTATCACTAAATATTTCATAACTATTAATTGTTAATTTCTAACTATAAGTTATTTATGACTATAAATTATTAACAAATTAATTCCTAACCCTAATGCATATGCATCTACAAGTTTCACATTTATAACCAAATTTGCTCGCTTGTTTGTTCTGCCCGAGCCATTCCACAACTCATTGCCACCATGCTGCTTGGAGACTCTCGTGTCTATTTGCAAGGGAGACGCAAAATATTTAGCAATCGTTTCAAGGATTTTGCAACAATGGGAGGGGAAATGATGAGAAGATAAGGTTTATAAAAAAAAAAATTGCTGCCACGATTCCTATTCATTGTTCTCAAAATCTTTTTTAAAATTGCAGGTTGCTCCTATTCCCACGTTCTTGGTGATCGAGTGCTCATCCGATGGCTATGTAATTGTGTCTATCAACATAATAAAATTATCTAGGGTTTGGAACTTCAACAACGGGTAAGGTCATTTCTGACCTTTGTCAGACTATGAGCCATTATTTTGTTGCTTAGGGATTTGAAGGTTTTTAGAATTTGAAGATGTTGAATGTTCTCAGGTTTGAGGATTTTTATGGGGTTATGGCAAGGTTCTTGTTTGTTTTTTCTTCTTAACAAAAGCTTTAGCAAACAAGGTTGCTTGATTTTAAAAATTTCATGTGTTAATAAAACAAATTCAAGGAATAAAAAGAAATGGTATAGTGATACTAGCTTCCATATTATTACGTTTCTCAAGATATATAAACCTATGTCTTGGTTATCAAAAGCCTATCTCCAGTTCATTTTTCATAAATACGAACTAATAGTCTGAGTAATAGATCTTTATGAACTTATTTCAATCACATTTATTGAGCTAAACTCTCTTATCTAATTTGGAACTATTCATATCTTCACATTATTCATACAGTACTAAGATAATGATGAACTTGCATGTAAAAGTGACATTAATATGATCATTGCATAATAAGAAAACCTAGAATTACACTCATAAACTTATTTTTGGCTTAAATACAAGGAGCATCTTGCACCTAGAATCCAAAGATCAAACACTTGCACTACTAGGAAACTTAATGAACATAGTACATATAAATAAGTAATCCTTACTAATGAAAATATTAGGAACATTAGATTGCCCAGTTACACTACAAAAAATCCCTATGATTTGCTCCATTTTTCCTCCATTTTTTGCTTCCACCCAATTTTTTAATGTATTTTTTTAAAACGTCGGTGCTATTTATCAGGATTACGTTATTTTTGGCATTTATTTGCACCGATCAAGACTAGTCAGCTTTAATTCAAGTGCTAATTTACATTGGAATTATCAATGCCTTTAGTGTCGATATTGGCTTCGAGTGTGACATCGTTGTTAGCACCACCTTTGGCTCTGAGTTTAGCTTTGAGTTTAGTGCCACTTTTAGCTCCCGACTTTAGCTTCGTGTTTAGCGTCGATTTAGACACCCCTATGTCGAAGAGACTTATTTATATCTCTCATCGATGATGTAAAACAGTGAAATATCAACAAGAAATGGGAATATCGAGGAGAGAATCACTTACGTCACATCGACAAGGTCTATCTACAAGCGTTTGGCGAAACACAACTCTTAGATATAATAAAGTAATGTCAATGAGACATTGAGATATCGGTAAGACAAATAAGATTGTCTCATTGACACTCTTCAAGTAATGATCAAAATCATACACTGCTAGACTATTGGGAGGGTGAGCAACATGTGTGGTAGAGTGGTATACACCGCAACCCTGCAACAAGAAGCCTTGAGCAAGGCGATAGTGCGGTAAACAGTTGAAGAGAAGGGCAAAACACCGCCATACCATAGTGATAATCATGAGTCTTCCCGACATGGAAGAGTTACACCGATATATAAAGAAATACCACCAAAGGAAAATGTCGATGAGACAGTGGCATATCGGCAAGAGATATTAACTTGTCTCATCGACACCGACAACCAACATCAGAGGAACATAAGATCTAATGTCGATGAGACATTGATATATCAATAAGACAAAGAAGATTGTATCATCGACACTCTTTAGGTATTGACCAAAAGAATACACTGCTATACCGTTGGGAAGGTGAGCAACATATGCGGTAGAGCGGTATACACCGCAATCCCACAACAAGAAGCCTTGAGCAAGGTGGTAGTGCAATAAACAGTAGAAGGGAAGGGAAAAACACCGCCATCTCGTAGAGGGTATAATAAGAGAAGGTGGTAGTACGATAATAGTGGCAAAAAATCATGTCAGTCACAATCCATTTGAATAAATCATTTAAGGAGTCAAGAATATAGCCCGCCAAAATACTCTAAAACTCTAATAAACATACTCTAAAAAAATTGTCGAAATCTTATTTTCAAGCATAGCCCGCCAAAATGGAGTTTTCATTTTAATAAGCATACAATAAAACCTTTGTTGAAACCTTATTTTCAGGCATAGCCCGCAAAAATGGAGAAGTGTTTCAGTAAAGAATGACAGAGAATGGTAAGGAGATGTGTGTGATAGGAGGCATAAGATTCATTGTTGTTTATCAATTCCAACTCTAATCAACAAGGGTTACAATGTTCGCGCTACTATTTGTAATCTAGGTATTTAATTGACATATATTTGCATAATCTCAAATTCCTTAAGATGATTTTGAAGTATCAATGTATCCTATATAGGGTTTAGAATGACTTCTTTTAATTTTAAAAAATAAATCAGTTGCTTTTGAAGCATCAATGTGACCTATATAGGGTTTAGAATAATTTATTTTAATTTAAAATAAATAAATAAAAGATGTATTTTCCTATGATTAGATAATTTGGAGATATCTTAAATCCGCCCTAGCACACTACCCTCTTTCACACCGTGTTCATTACTCTAGTTGCTAGGGTTTTGCATTTGACATCTTTAACATCTTTATGATAGTGGCTTTTAAATAAATCTCAGTATTTTCTTTAATATTTATCATGGCAATCCTTGAGTTCCCTAATCCACCTTCAATCTCTTCTAAGAACGTTGTCTTAAGCTAGACTGCATAGTATGCATATAAAGCAATTTTGTCATACCTACCATTGTTCCAAACCACCACTCACTGCCTTGCTTAAAATGTTGCCTCCATAAGCACAATACCATGTTTTAAAATCATGGTTGCTAGTGATTGACCATTAAGGTCACTACTTTCATTAAGATACAATGAGATTTTTGTCTTCAAACTTAAGGCATTATGCAAGATAACATTGTGAATTGTTTATTGCTCTTTGTTTTGCATTTGAATTCGTGATTGTTTACTGGTTTGTGGCCTAATCTATCCAGGTAACCTCTAAATTGTCCCATCATTATAAATTGTAAAACCTTTGATAAATCAACAAAAAAATTTACCCTACCCATTTGAGCTTTGGCTCAAAATATTATAGCACGAAGCTAGGATGCCTTTGTATTCTTTCCCTAACCTGGGTATCAAGGAAATAGTGAACTACTTGGCAAATCTGGCAATTGGGTCGGTCACTGCTGAGCAACTGCTAAAAATAAATGCAGAAACTGCTTGGTTTTGCCCAGTCACGCCATAGTCACCGATGCCATGACAAATTCGTGCAAGATTGCATTATGAAAGAGTTTTCATGATAAGGTTATCAACACTAAGTAAACCCACCATACATATTCGCCCTAGGTTATCAACACTAAGCAAAATCAGTGACCATATTTTCCCACAAAACAAAACTTTCATACCACAAACTGGACGAAAACTTTCATACCTGACGGTGTACTTCGTTTGCCTCCACAGACTGGACGAAAATAATTTTCCCTAGGTCACCTCAAAATGTCAAGCAATAGAAGGAAGCGAGTATTGTCAGCAGACTCTAGCCACAATGAGGTAATTCATTGTCACTTTATAGATTTGTAAATGTTTCCATTGTTTCTTTAAATTTTACTTTTTACTTTTTTATTCATAAATTTAAAAGAAGAAATATAATTTAAAAAAATATATATAGGGACATGATACTGACAAAGATAAAGAGGAATTGTAGTTTTTAGTTTTTTATTTCCAAATTTAAAAGAAGAAATATAATTTATATATATATAGGGACATGAGACTAACAAAGATAAAGAGGAATTGGCTTCCATATTGGCAGTAGAGGCAGTGAACAAATTCGTTAATGTGGATTGGACAACACTTTCCAGATACATAGAAAAACAATCTGGTAATGCCCCTCAAACATTGCAAACAAATCAATTGTGTGAAAGGGAATCAATTGATTCCCAAACTAGTCCTAGATCGAGCAAAAGATCCAAGAGGAAATCAATGATAATAAACTCTAAGAATGTGGAACAGGGAAGAGAGACTTCTAATGTCCCAGCCACTCCTGGGACACAAACTTCGTCCACCACGCCATGTTATCAATCTTGCATTGGTAGCTACAATACAAAGATAGAATATGAGGTGGTTTCAGGGGAAGTCTGAATGACGAATGTTGGGAAAAAAATTGTGAATAGGTTGAAGGAATCATGCCTTCAATGGTTCAAAGACCATTTACATTTTCCATTCTCACAGATACCCATGCAACTGAAAAAAGTAATTATCCATGACATGGAGACTAAATTTGGCACAAGTTGGTCTATAAAGAAGATAAACTACAAATTTCTCAAAACTGCAAGAGATTTCGATGCAACCAAACAAAGAAGATAAAAAAAATCCCTCTTGAGCTAAGGTAGAAAAGAAGTCCAATTGATGTAAGTGTGAAAGTATGGAAAGATCTTGTAAAAGCATATGAGAAGTTTGATGCATGGAGGAAGTCCAGTGAGGAGAGTACACAGGTATTTGAATTTTCTCATAAGATTATATCAAATTTATTAAATGATATTTAAATTTTATTTATGCATAGTTAAATTGAATTAGTATATGTTTCAGGACGAGGCATCCAAGGCTAGGCTTGAGAAACTTTGTGTCATGCATTGTAGTGGCCAGAAAGGTTTATAGGCCTTGATCTGTACATTTGTAGGTATATTTAATATGTTAAATGATATATTTTTTTATTTCCTTGGAAAAATTAAATGATTGCATATTAATTAGTTTAACTAGTCCATGCTTCGGCTTCTAATTCGTCCCATGTTTTACCTTCCTCCTCTTCAAAATCTTCTTCTTCTTCTTTGTCTTCCTCTGACTCCACAAGAGATTCATCTTTTGAACCTTCCTCATCTAATTCCGATTTCTCTTCTACATCAGAGGGTTTGTATCCTTGATTTGAATCTTCTGAATTATCAGAATTAGAATCAGTACCACGCCTAAGAACAACAAGAAAATGTTAAAATTTGCAAAACGAGGCACTTTTATTCAAGATACAATGTACTCTCTTCTTCCACACCTTCACAAGGCTCCTTAAAGGTGTCTACAATAGTTATCTAATTTCCCCTTCAGTTACAATCGACCAACAACCTTCCCTTTACAAAATGACTCTTCACATTCGACTTTTTTGCATTTTGCAATTTTGCATTTTTTTTCTACAAATGACAACTTTTGCATCTTGACTTCATAGACCTCCTAGAAACCTATTAATGACTAAAATGCATTTAAAATGGTCCAAATATGACCTTTTTACAATCACAATATGATGAAGACTCAAATTTTACAAATTTTCCCCATGGAGGCATGAAGTTACATGGTGCCCTACACCAATGATATGGTTCACAATTATGAAAATAAACATCATTCTATTTCCTTTTGATGTTTGTAACTGTAATTTCATTTTTCTTGTTCTAAAAAATGAAGTTGTGTTATCTTTCCACAATTTCATTGATCTCTTCATCATTCCCTAATAATTGAATAGTCATATAGAAGCATTACAAAGAGGCAGTCTTAGGTATTAGATAGATGGTATGTTTCATAACACATTCTTTAGGCCATCCATTGGGGGAATGAAAATTATCCTTTTATAAGTATTGTACTGGAGGATTCAGTTCAATAATATGCTTCACCATGCACTTCATATGCCACTGGAATATAATTTTACAACGTAAAATCCTATATTAAGCATACTAATTGAAAATTCAAGATCAAGTGAAAAATTTTGTATTAGATTTATGATTTTGGAACTCGTGAATATTATGTGGCTGAGAAAGCTTTTCAAACAACTTTCTTATGTTGTGGAGCCAAATAGTTACCATGGCATTACTTTAATGATCAAAGTTATGCATGTCTTCTGAGCTTCTTTATTTATCTCTTGTGTAAGCCTCTAAGAAGCTTCTCAAGCTACTAATTTGTAATTAGTTTGCAAGGGATTGTTTTCTCTTTCTTTTCCAATTTCCTATTATTTTATAGGGAGTTATGGTTTGTTTCCTTCCAATCACAAGGTGCATTTCAGTGAACTTGACCATTCTGAATTATTTAAATGTAGACACCATATGGTCGATGTTGAATGCTATTGCTGCTCCAAGGCACTTTGACTTCTTCCTTGGACAGTGAGATTCCCTCAAGTCATGAATGTGGTCATCATAGCTCTAAACACTTATTTTAGCATGAAGAATGCATCAATGTGTAGTAGAATTTGTAAAGCACTTGTCTTTGATTATGAATGTTTTAGATTGTTACATATAGTCATGGTCAAATTCTCATGATAGATTCCTTTGAAACTTGTGACAGGTATGTATTTGAGGACCAAATTGAGTTTATCAAGGAATCGGTACTTGAAGGAGAATAGGTACTTTAACAAATTAGCTCATATGCTGATGTTTTGAATTGTATATCAGATATCTTCTTTTGATTTAAATAGTAATAAGATATGTGTTTCTTGCTTTGGTCGATTGGACTAAAATTTAGAGAACAAATGGAAAATGTTTTGGAGTTTTATATGTATTTTTGTAAGACTTTAACTTTACAACGTAGATTAAATGTATTATTCACTTTTGATTTTTTGTTAATTTGCTCATTATTGATGTGGTGCAAGAGCGCCTTGTTCAATATATGCCTCCATTAGTCAAAATTGTAAAAATTTGAATTTCCATTTGTAAAAGCATTGTAGAAGGTTATGATAAGGCCTATTTAATTTTAATTGAGTCTCAAATAGTTTTTAGGTGTCAAAAGGATGAAAAAAGCAAAATTGCAAAAAAATGCTAAAAGTTGCTAAATTTTAAAAAAGGCAAAAAAAATAGAATATGAAGAGACAAAGTGGGAAAGTAAAGGGTTAGGTCGATGTAGGCAATTGAAAATTTAGTTGTTGAATGGGAAACATCTGTAAAAAGTATTTAGAAGGCGAGCAAAGATTCATTCTTTTGTATTCTTGAAACATTTTGTTTAATAAAATCCATGTTTCTTGTATTTTTAGTGTTTAAACCCTTGAACCTGTCCCTGTGCGGACTGTACAGCAGATTAAAAGCTTTAGCACTTTTTTTTTCCTGGTTTAAGGTGTTAATAATCAATTAAAGGAGTTTAAAAAAGGTTCCATTAGTTTTTAGAGGCTAACTTTCTGTGTTTTGACAGTAAACCCAGTCAAGGGTTTGAGAGCCTTGTGAAGACTATCATTCCCATCCCACCAATGTAGGTCGAGTAGAATGGTGGGATGGATTTTTTATGGATTTTTTTTGTATATTTCTAGTGAATTGACTGTGTACAAGAATAGGGCAGTTAAGATTGAAAAGTTTGATGCCTATTGTGATTTTCCCTTGAAGTTGATGGTTACAAGTATGATAAAGGAGATAAAACATGCATAAATGCTAGATGATGGTAAAATAAGGTTGGGAAGACATAAAAAAATGTGTTGGAAGAGGTGGCAAGTGATTTTGAGGTTTGCAATATGCATTTCCAATAAACCCTCATTCATTTTGTGTTGAAAAGCCTACATTTAAGGGTTTTGAGGTTCAACATTTTGTGGAGCCTTTTACTCCCTAAAAATGACTGATTCTTAAGTTTTGATACCTATTATACTACTTCCCATGGGTTTGGGGTGTTTAGTGGTTGATTTATTGGTAGTCTCTTTGTAATTTTGACCTAATTTGGTGCATTTTGCTGCGGACAATCTATTGTTCTATTTTTTTTTTCAAAACAATACCTAAGTTTGAAGTATGTTTAATTAGGACATAATGGGTCCTCAAAAATATATTTGATCTTTGGATATTCAATCAGGGTCAAAAGATATTCCAATTTTTGTTATGAAGGAATATTACAAGAAATTGAGGGCATGGCTGCAAGAAGTTGTGAAGTTGATGAAATTGTGTTATGAGGAAGTGATATTGATTTGTTCTTGTCAGAATAATGATGGCTAAGATGAATTTGGGACTTGGTAAAGGTTTTGAGTCAAGATTTGTTGTTTTAGTGCTTGTAGCAATAAGAAATCAAGGTGTAAATTGGGTGTCTTGGTGTGAATGTCTGATGAGTTGATTGTTTCAGAGGTTTCTCAATGAGTTTTTGTTTTGCTTCAGTAAAATCAAAGATTTTTAACGTAAACTTGGGTCTGGTAAGAGAAAATAATCAAGATTTGATGGATTTATGTCTTTTAGCAATGAAGAATCAAGTGAAAATGTAGTGAACTTGGTGAAGGATAAGTCGATCTTCTTATGTTTTGAGTTTGGGTCAGAAGTACCCTTGAAATTTTGTTGTGTTGTATTGATTATTTGTATCATGATGTTTTATCCTAAATCAGGCTAAGGGTGATGATTTTGAAAATGATTCTAGGGTAAAAATAATGTCACACAAACTCTAGGTAGGATGCATTTTCTTGATGCCTGAAATGAGTGTAGCATTTAGCTATAGAAAGCACCAGGAATAATTTAGCTTTGAAAGGAACTCCATGAAAACCAAGCTCTCTAAATGGTATATCAAACTCTAGTACAAAATATTTTAGATGAGGCTACTCCCATAGCTCTGTTACTCGCTTGACAAATCCTTGAAACTGCATTGATTTTATTTTTCTTGTCCCTCTCTTGTTATTCTTCCTCAATTTCATCAAGATCATACATTGACCTTCTTATCCCTCCTAAATTTTGGACCACATCCATTACCTCCACATAAAACTGGACATCCTTGATCTTCTTGGTTTACACCATGATATGGTTATGCAAATGAAAATGAAGCAAAGTAATCATCTCCTTCTTCGCTAGCTGGAAGAATGCATGCTTAATGTTTTGATACATGATATCAACTCTCTCTTTTGCTCTCATGGTTGAATACCAAAATCCATTATGGTGGACCTCTAGAGTTCCAGTCATCTTTCTTTCTCTTCCACCAAATGTTGGCATATTTTACTAATGTTTATTAGAATTGTTGCATGTTTTACATCATTAGAATGACATATCAGCTATAACTTTTTCAAAATTTTATTATGGTATGCGCACTTTGATATGATGTAATATGATTATGGTTTTATTTCACATGTTATAATATTAGATATATAACAAACAAAAAAAAATTATTGCATGAAATAAATAATAACTTTTCATTTTAAATGTTTTTTTTATAGAACACGGGTCTTCCAGAAGATCAAGATGATCCTTATGATATAGATCCAGGATATGTTGGTTCTGGTACAAATCACATGGTAGAGGATGGTGATGATGCAGATACAAAAGACACTGAGGGTGATGATTATGATGATGGTGATGAGGCAATTGCTGGTAGTAGCTAGTGACATTCGTGATCATATAGACTACATCATGGATCATTGTTGATATATTGTTATGATGCCTCTTTTCATGGTTACTATCATATGTATCATTTTCATGGCCTGCAGTACCATATTATTGAGTTGTATCATTTTGACATGTATCATTTTGACTTATATCATTTGGACATGTATCATTTTGACTTGTATCATTTTGAGCTATATAATTTATCATTTTTACTTATATCATTTGTACATGTATTGTTTTGACTTATGTCGACTGTTGGACATGTATCATTTCTGATATGTTATTAATCTAGTGGCATATTTGACTCACTTGTTTTAATCACTTATATAGATATTTGACTCACTTGTTTTGATCTACTTATATGGATATTTGACTCACTTGTTTTAATTATAAATGATGATCATGTTATAATAATTCTTGTTATTTAATCATGTATGAGTTATTAAGAGGCATGATATATTTAACTAATTAAATTGAAATAAAACATATTAAATTAATAAATGGAAGCAAAACAAGAAGCAATTTTAGAAGCAAAAAAGGAAGCAACAATGGAAGCCAAACTAGAAGCAAACTAGAAGCAAAGCTTGGCGCTATCTAGGAAGCAAAAACAAAAGCAATTTAGGTAGCAAACAAAGATGTAATAATGGAAGCAATTTTAGAAGCAACCAAAGATGCAACAATAGAAGCTATATTAGAAGCAACAAAAGATGCAACAATGGAAGCAAAGCTAGATGCAAAAAGCAATGTTATATCAAAAGAAAAATTGGAAGTAAAATCGGAAGCAAAATTGGAAGAAAAATTGGAAGCAAAATCGGAAGTGAAACCTAAAGCAAAATTGGAAGTAAATCTGGAAGCAAAACCGGTTTAGCAAAATTGGAAGCAAACGTGGAAGCAACACAAGAAGCAAAACCAGAAGCAAAATCGGAAGCCAAACTGGAAGCAACAAAAGTTGGTGCTAAACCTGGCGCTAAATCCGACGCTAAATTCGACATTGAAATGAACATACCATTTTGCGCCGAGTTTTTTTCCAACAGAAATGCCCAATTCATGAACTCAAATGCACTAAAATCCGATGCTAATTGTTTGTTTTGTTGTAGTGTTAATCTCTGTAATGAACTTTGTATCTGTCATTGTGAAGGTCTTAGCAGTAAGAGTGATCTAAGAAAGTTAATTTTTAATATTTGAATAACAGATATACCTCCTTCCATCAACCTATGCATATTTTGAAAATGGAAAAAGTTATCCTCTGAGAAGATCAAAGTAGGAATTGATGTTTTACAAAAAAGCTTTAGAGCTAATTATTAAATTGAAACAAGGTTCTATTAAGATTCTCAAATAATGAAAAATATAACTAACTTAAATACTTGTTACAACCTCACAAGTATTCATGTCTTTGTAAGTGTAGACATCTAAATTTGACCACTTCCACATGGTCAAAATCGTCTACTCTATTAGTCTATTCCGTTAATAATGATTAAATAATTTATTTAATCATTATTTCATTTTTTGTCTAAGGTTTCTTAAAGTATGTAATTGAAGAATTAAATACTTTACCTTACACCATTTCTTCTCTAAATTAAATAAATAAGACAATTTTTTTAATTTAGTCACTTAACCTTTTGATTAAAAATCAATTTTTAATTCCTCATCTTCTCTCTCCTTGTCGCATCCTCCATAATCCTCATTTAATCTGGATTAAATAAATTAATCCATGATTAAGATGTGCACCACTTAATCAAGATTAGTGTCACATCCTCCATAATCTCCAACTTGCTTCTAATCTCTCATTAATTATCCTAATCTAGTGTTTGCACAACCTTAATCAAGGTCATTAACCACATTTAACATACCTTTTTTAGTCAACCTTTTCACTTGCCTTTCTTGGCTTTGACTCCCTTTCCCATGTGATATTCATCCTAGGCTCCTCTCTTCCCATGTGAATTTTTAATTCACATTTTATCCTTCCAAAGCTTACTCTATCCCCATGCAAGTTCTAAAAAATTTGACTTGTGATTTTACATGTGTCAAAGACTTCTAGAACTTTGGACTTGTTACATCACTCACACGTGGCAAATCCCCACATTTTTAGAAACCCTCTCTTATCCATTAGATTCTCTCAAGCATGTGAATTTTTAATTCACATTTATTTCTCCATTCACCTTCCCATTCCCCATGGAGATTTTTGAGGAATTCTAAAAAAATTCAAATGTATTTTTCACTCTCATTTGGGGACAAGAAGTTTATTTTTGAGGAAATATTTTCATCCCCCAAGGTACCTATAAGGTACTTGTCCTTCCTCCACATCATGTACCTTTTTTCCACCTCACTCCCACACCATCTTATTCTAAGCCATCTAACATTCCACATGTCAAGATGTGAGGGTTTGTGAGTCATCAACTCACCATAGCCCTCCATCTTGGCCTTGTTGGTTTAATCTCAACCATTGAATTCTCTAGAGAATTCAAATTGCTCTATAAATACCCCCTCCTTCCTCTTATTTTGGAAAATTATACTTATGTTTCCAAACTCTTACCAATTTAACATTTGAGCATTTCTTGCCTTCACCATAGAATTTGAATCCACACCCTCATTCATTTTGCATATTTGACCTCATTTTCCATCCAAGGAGCATATAAAGCACGCAATATCAAGGGCCAACCAAGAAATTTGCAACACAAAGGTATAATCAATTATTCTCTTATTTCATCTTGTTTCCTTGATTATCATTCCTTAGGCTACTTTTGAGGTGTACTCTTTGTGTTTTTCCTTTTATTGCATTATTAGTTAGTTTTGCATCATTATAATAGGGAAGACATTTTAAGGGATCACATTTATGGCATGCCCGATGGCACCCACAAATGAGTCTCTTTATTTCATGTTTGATGTTGTTAAGTTGTTTGCAGGTCCAGGTCGTAGAGGGGCGGATTTGCTTACCTGTGTGCTACAGAGGGGCGGACCTGCCCTACTGGTTAATTGTTTATGACATATTTTGCTACAAAGGGGCAGATCTGCCCTACTGGTTAACTATTTTTGACATATTTTGTTGTAGAGGGGCGGACCTGCCCTACTGGTTAATTGTTACTAACATATTTTTCTGTAGAGGGGCAGACCTGCCCTACTAGTTAATTGTTACTGACATATTTTGCTGCAAAGGGGCGGACCTACCCTCTTAGTTCACTATTTCTGACATATTTTGCTGCAGAGGGGCGAACCTACCCTACTGGTTAATTATTTCTGACATATTTTCCTACAGAGGGGTGGAGCTACCCTCTAGGTTCACTGTTTCTGACATATTTTGTTATAGAGGGGCAGACCTTCCCTCTTAGTTCACTATTTTTGACATATTTTGTTGTAGAGGGGCGGACTTGCCCTCTTAGTTCACTATTTCTAATATATTTTGCTGCAAAGGGGCGAACTTTCCCTCTTAGTTCACTATTTCTAACATATTTTGTTGCATAGGGGCGAAACTTCCCTCTTAGTTCACTATTTCTAACATATTTTGCTGCAAAGGGGCGGACCTACCCTGTTGTTCCCACTATTTTAATTGTAGAAGGGTGGATTTTCCCTAAACAACAAGCTTTGGAAGGTAAAAATAAGCATTTTAGCTTTGTTTTTGCCTTAGTTTTTTGTTGTTTTGAAGTTCTAACCCACTAACCTTTTTTGTTTGTGGATGTAGTTGGATTTCTTGCTAATAATTTATAGCATACTGTTATAATTCACAAATAACGAAGGATAAAACAACTAACATTTATTTACAGGTCCATCCATTTATTCAAATTTTAAAGTCTCTCCTTGTTGTTTTCATCTAGGCACATAGTTTAATTATGGGGAAGTAATATTTACTGCTTGATGTGCCTATTTTTGTGTTATCCAAAGGGGGCACTAGTTTTTTTTTGCTTTCCCCTTGCACTTCGTATGATTCTGGGGAGTAGTTGAAAATAGTTAGTGCCTTCTTTTTAGAGGGACCTGCTTGGGGATTTCATCACCCGAAGGGACGATCCCAACCACGCGTATTGATGGGGTATAAAAAGGGGGGAGAGCCAAAGTTGTACCCCAATACAGTGATGTCATGTTTGGAAAAGCGTCGAAGCTAGGGTGATACCTAGATAGACATGAAGAGTTGGTCTAAGCCCTTTAGTATCTCGCTGGGGTTCCCGACTCACGCTTGTGACGGGCTAGTGTTCATAGTTTGGGATTCATGTACCGAGAGTATATCGAGGACTCCATAGAAGCCTTGTATATCCTAGATTAAGACCTTTTGGCCATACCCTTAACACTAATCATAGGATTGTGCTTGTCTAAAGTATCTTTTTGTGAGAAACTAGTAAATTTTTAATAAGTCAACCTCATTATTGTCATTTCAAAGTCCTTGCCATAGTTATTTTTATCCAAACCAAGTCCTTGTTCTCTGTAGAGGGGCGGATTTTCCCTCTTGATTCACCATTTTTATTGCAGAGGGGCGGATTTGCCCCCTTGGTTCACTGTTTTGACTGCAAAGGGGCGGATTTGCCCTTCTGGTTCATTGTTTTGACTACAGAGGGGCGGATTTTCCCTCTTGGTTCACTATTTTGATTGTAGAGGGGCGGATACGCCCTCCTGAATAGATAACTTTGCCCCATTTGACCATTTCAAGTCTTTGTTTGACCATTTCAAGCCTCCGTTCGACCATTTAACCATTCCAAACATCCATTTAACCCTTCTAAATATTCTTTTGACCATTTAACCTTTGTAAACTTTTGTTTCTCATTCACATTATTCATTTCACAACTAGGGGAATGCATTTCACCACGTGTGACCTAAACATTTGCACTTTCCAAAAGGATCACTTCGACATCCCCCCCATCATATAGAAACCATCAGGACATATTTAGTTTCTATTCATCATCATCTTTCAATACAAAATCTCTTAAAACCTTATTTTAGGAGTCATTACCCGAATTGACCAAGGTGTTAAGTTTGATCGTTATCCTACATATCAATCATTGTCTTCAACCTAATCAATGTGCTTCTATCTTGAGGCGGATTTGTGTTGAAAGTTAGAATCATTGGCCCAAACCAATCCCCTTCCATCTCAAGGCAGATTCGGTGTCGTGATCATTGGTTTAGCCCGTTTAATCCAATCAGCTAACGTTTTAAGTCACTTAGGGTGATTTTTGAATTGGGTTTTAGGATCCCTTCCATAAAAAATCCTAATCCATCATCCAATGCAATAAAAACTTATCCAATTGATCCAAACAATCCAATCCAATCCATCCAAATCCAATATCATCCAATCAAAATCCCCTCATCCGATCAAAATTTCATCATCTAATCAAATCCAATCCTTATCCAATCATCCTATCAATTGATCCATCATCCAATCCAAAACAAACTTATCCAATTGATCCTAACAATCCAATACAATCTATCCAAATCCAATATCATCCAATCAAAATCCCATCATCCGATCAAAATTCAATCATTTAATCAAATCCAATCCTTATCCAATCATCAAATTAATTGATATGTCATCAATTGATCCATCATCCAATCCAAATCATCACTTATAATTTGCATTTCAAAATCACTTAGGTGTTTTGCACGTTCATGTCCATTCAGACCTGTTCACAAACAAAAATGAAAATGGCAGACCAACAAACCCAAGGTTCCCAACCAAATATCCCTCAAGATCTCAATAAAATTCCAAGAAATCCACACGATCCCCATAATAGCGTCTTATCCCAATCAAACACCGACATCCAGAATATCACACCACCCGATGACGAGAACATGATCAATCAACCTAATGTCACCGTTGATGAATACCTTAGTAATCCTACTAATGTCCAAATGACGGACTGACTCCTGAACGAATGTGGGGATAAGATCCTTGCCACCCTACTCATGAAGGGAGTTAAACCACCATCTGACTTTGATACCTCACTATATTTCCTCCCAACACTTGTTGATCTGCAAACTTCCCAAAATGCTTCAGGAAATTCCTATGTCCCCGAGAGTGCACCCATGAATAACTAGTACCACCCCGAATTTGGAAATGTTGTCATCCATCAAGTCCAAGAATATCCTCGTCTTTCAACCACAACGTCTACTATCCCACCGCTAGACCCTAATGATCCCTATGCTTATGGCATGCCATCATACATCCCATTTGCTCCACCACTTACTCCCTCGTATCCTAATACTGGGGGCACACCTATACTTACCAATTTGTTACCTCCTACATTTCAACATTTTCCAGTTAGTCCACACCAATCCACCACACTGCAAGCACCACCACAACATACTGTTGCCACTGTAGCCTAATCTCAACCCTCGCATCCACAACATCTGCAACACACTATCACTATCTTAGAACAAAACATTCTAATCCCTTAGAAACACACTACCATTCCTACACAACCATCACATCAAGTAGTATAGACTACCTCTCAGCCACAACCATCGCATGGCCCTTTTGTGACCATCCCCCAACAACAACATATCTCATCTCACCCACCTCACCAACAACAGCCATAAAAGCGACCCCCATAGTAGCATGTATGTATTCCTACACAAACACACAATAATCCACTTACCAAGTACCTCTATCATCCCTCTAGCACATACACTGTTCCATCCCACCTCAATATGAATCCTCATCAGAATGCTCAAAACTAAACGCAGACCCAATTACCACCTTACAACAATCCTTCGCAGCCACAAAATCATCCCCACCAACAACCATCAAATCCATCCCCATATGCGACACAACATCCCACCATTGCACAATAATACCAATCCTATCTGCCCTACCTTCAGCAACAACAGGGTGCATCTTCCATTCCCCATTACCAAGAAGCATCATCACATCAACAAAGGGGTCCTACCCCCTTGTATTATCAAAAATCTACACAACAACAGGGCCCATCCCCCACTCCTTACTATCAACAACAGTCACCGTACCAACAAGTGGCTCCCACTCATCACAATCTGTCATCCAACTATCCATCCACTTATAATCATCAAACGCATTTGTATCCAATTCAACACTCCTATGATCCGACAACAACAAGGTCATCCTCATCATACTTGCAATACTATCCATATAATCAACCCACTCTGATTCCCACAACACCCATCAATAAGGACTTGGAAGAAGTAAAAGCAACATTAAAGGATCTACAAGTTGGAACAGGCAAACAAACATTCAAGTTTGAGGACATTTGTCCTTATCCTTTTGATCCCTCCATCTCCTTGGTTCCTTTTTCCCAAGCATTTTGAGATACCAAAATTCGATAAATATAAAGGAACCAAGGACCCTAGAGCCCACCTTCAAGAATTTTACGCCCATTGCCAAGAAGTCATGCATAATGACAATTATCTTATTTGACTTTTTCCTAAGAGTCTCCAAGGAGTTGCACTTAACTAGTTTATGGGCCTTGAAAAAGGATCCATCAAAACCTTTCCACAACTATCTGAACAATTCGTCTCCCACTTTTCCTTCAATCTGGAGAAGGACATTGACAAACTCGATCTCCTAAGGGAAAAATAGCATGATGGGGAGACCTTCACTAGATATCTGCAATGATGGCGTGCCTTGGCCAGTCGGATGAAGTCTCCATTGTCAGAAAAGGACATTGTCACATTGTTCATCGACAATTCTCATCCAGATATGGCTCACAATTTTTGTCCCCACTGCATTAACACTTTTGCAATGCTTGTGGAGAAGGGTCCCATCCTAGAATGAGCTCTTATTGCTAAAGGGAAATTCAAGCTTTTCAACTACCACCTCGCTGAAATATCCACCTCATCAACAACAACAATCAGTACCAAAAGCCATATCCATGCCCCAAGGAGCACCTCGGCAATAGTCGAACCAAAACAACCAAGGGGGAAACAAATGACAATTCACTCAATTAGGAGAATCCCTTAGCATTGTGTTCAATAACCTTTTTCAAGCCAACTACCCCATTACTTATCTTATCACCAAGCCTCTTGATGAGTCCAAGCCCAAGCCATCTTGGTTCAAAGATAACAAATACTGTGAATTCCACAAGATCAAAGGGAACACATTGGATAAGTGCCAAGGACTAAAAACTTATGTTCAAGGTCTAATAGATCGGGGTGAGATCCATGTGGATGCTAACACAATGTCTTCATCCAATGCTCAACTCCAAATATACCAAAATGCCTTTCCTAAACATAATCAGGGTCCTAGTACTTCCAACTCTAATCCTGGACCCAACAACAATAACAACACCAATAACATTAGCTATAAAAATGTGCCATACAATTACCAAAGTGTGGTCTCATATGTAGAACAAGTGGAGCCACATGTATCCATGATACACGTCAAAGGAAAAGATCCACAATGTGTTGTTACCACTCGTCGAACCTGCATCACAGTCCCAACAACTCCTGCATCTATCCAACTGCCATCCATCAATTCACAATATAACATTCTTGACCACCTAGGCAAGACTGCAGCTCAGATATCCATCCTAGATCTGCTTAAGTCATCTCCTGTGTATCAAGACATCTTGACTAAGGCTTTACAAAGCACACAAGTGCCCGATGATATTGAACCCACCCAATTCCAAGAATTGGTGGGAAATCTCTCATCAACATATCAATTAGCCTTCAGCCAAAAGGACATGCCACGCCTTGACTCAAGCCATAATCGCACCCTCCATCTCGAGGTTGGTGTAAATTTTCAAAAAGTGAAAAGGATATTTGTAGATAATGGTTTAGCCCTAAATCTTTGTACACTAAAGTTTATACGATAGGTAGGATACACCAAGGCTAACCTAAATAATCAGGTGATCACTATTAAGGCATATGACAATGCAGAAAGAGATTTTGAAGGCACAATCTATCTTCCTATTCAAGTGGGTCCCATTGTACAATATACTATGTGTCATGTTCTGGACCTAGAACTTCCATACAACATTCTCCTTGGTCGTCTGTGGATTCATTCTATGCAATCTGTCCCATCCACCTACCATCAATGTTTGAAGTTCCCATTTCAAGGAATGGAAGTCACCATACTAGTTGATCCCCAACATTTTGAATATTGTCATGCCTTAGAAGCTTCCTTTCTGCAATCAAATTACTGCCTAGGAGTCGAAATGGGGGAATCCCAAACATCTAATTCTCATCCATCCACCAATACACTAAACACCTCATCTCAACCCTTATCCACACTTGGTTCCACTAGCACCAAGGTCTAGATCATCAACAAGGGATGTGGTGAATACGAAATGTGTACTGCACTAAACATGGAAACCATGCCACCCTCACCACGAACATATGGGCAACCATCTCCATCAGTTCCAAAAGAAGAAGAAAAGACACTCATGCTCACTTCCAAAAATATGGGCTCAACAACATTCAGAGATTTGGGTTCCCTTCAGGATCAAATGGAAGCTAATATTAGTCAGTGGGTTTATAGAGAAGAACCTGAACCACCACGACCCCTCATGGAATACTTACAGGAGGCCTATCCCCATGCATCTAAGTTCATCGAAAAGTATAGCTACCAAGGTGGAGGTCTTGGTAAAGAAGAGCAAGGAAAACGCTAGCCCATCGAAGCAATTACCATCCGACCACGAGATTTGGGTTTGGGCTATGATAACAAAAAAAAGGGTCCCATGACATCATCTAGTGCTTCCAACAATGTTAGTGTAGACAATGGCCCCTTCGAAGACATACCGAAGGAGGAATCCATCATTCACGCGTATGATGACCTAGATCACGTTGACCTTCCTTCCATGTTTGATTGCCTATACATTTGCACCATTGACCTATCCCTCAAACATCCTGAATTCATTGAATGTGACCTACAAGGCAGCGCATCGCTCAATACATTCCCCTTAGTGGATCAATATGTGCATCTCATCGGATTTGGGGAAGATGAACGCCCCAACTGCAAAAATAAAAAGAAACAAAATAAAAAAGCATCACCTAGTGAAAACCTCCCCGAGGCACTTTGTGACTTTCAAAAAGTAAAAAAAAAGGGTGTATTTGATGGTGAAAACCTCGATGAGACACTAGAAGATGGAGACATTCATCTTCCCCTTGTAGGAACTCAACTATTCAGGCGAACATCCATCTTGATTGAAGAAACACAACCAATAAACTTGGGAACCGAAGAAAACCTCAAGATCACCTATGTGGCTAAAGCACTGTCTTAAGAATAATACTCCACCATCACCAAGCTCCTCCAAGAGGGAATCATCAATTTTGCATGGACGTACTCGGACATGCCAGGTCTTGACTCTGCTTTAGTAGTACACCACTTAGACGTCCATCCTGATGCAAGATTTGTCAAGCAGAAACTCCAGAAAATCCACCCCCAAGTAGCTCTGTTGGTTAGGAAAGAATTGGAAAAGTTACTAGAGGCAGAATTCATCTAACCAATTGACTACTCCGATTGGATCTCAAACATAGTGCCAATCACCAAGCCAAACGAAGATATCATAATCTATACAGATTTTCGAGATCCTAATAAAGCTTGTCCCAAGGACGATTTTCCCTTACCAAACATCGACATACTAGTAGACCTAATTGTAGGACACGAGATGCTTTCCCTCATGGCTGGCTTTACAGGATACAATCAGATCAAAATCGCACATGAGGATCAACATAAAACAACCTTCACTACACCTTGGGGTACATTTTGTTATAATGTCATGCCTTTTGGCCTAAAAAATGCAGGGGCAACATATCAACGTGCTATGGTAGTCATCTTCCACGATCTCATCCACATCATAATGGAAGATTATGTTGATGACCTATTAGGAAAATCAAGAACAAGGGAAGAACACTCGACAATTCTCAAGAAGATCTTTGAACGTTTGGAATAGTAGAAGCTAAAACTTAATCCGAAGAATTATGTTTTTGGGGTCACATCTAGAAAACTCTTGGGTTTCATCGTCTCCCGTAGAGGTATAGAGGTCGATCCTACGAAGGTCAAGGCCATCATGGAAATGCCTCCACCTCGCAATCTAAAACAATTAAGAAGTTTGCAAGGAAAGCTCTAGTCCATCTGAAGGTTCATTGCTCAACTAGCCGAAAAGTTTCAATCATTCCAACATCTCTTGAAGAAGGATGTCACCATTAAATGGAATCAATAATGTCAACTTGGATTTGATAAGATTGAGGAATATTTATCTCACCCACCCATCATAATGCCACCCATTCCAAGTAAACCACTCCTGCTTTATATTTCGGCTACTTCTGTGGCACTAGGGGTATTGCTCACACAACATAATGAGTCATCCAAAGAAAGAGCAATCTATTACATCAGTCGGACCTTAGTAGGTTATGAGCTTAATTAATCCCCAATGAAGAAGGCTTGCCTCGTCATGGTCTTTAGCTCATATAATCTTTGACACCACATGCTTAGCCATCATTTCAAGCTAATCTCTAAGGTTGATCCACTTAAGTACCTGTTGTCTAGAATGACACTAATCGGATGCATGGCCAAATGGGTCATGCTACTAAGTGAATTTGACATAGAATATGTGGATCACAAAGCAATCAAAGGACAAGTCATAGTAGATTAGTTGGCAGATGCTCCATTAGTAGGTGCCTATCCACTAGAAGCTGAGTTTCCTGATGAAGGATTCTTTGCAGTATCATAAGCTAGTACATGGACACTATACTTTGATGGATCACACACTAATAATGGATTGGGGATAGGATTCTTGCTTGTCACTCCTTAAGGCGATTACATAACAAAATCATTCAAATTGGCTTTTCCTTGCACCAATAACATCATTGAATATGAAGCTCTTCTCACTAGCCTTAGAATCGCAGTCCAATGGCACATTACTCATCTCCAAGTTTTTGGTGACTCCTAGTTAGTTATCAAACAGATCAATGATGAGTTTCTAACAAAGGATGACAAGTTGTTACCCTACAAATGTATGGTCGACGATTTCAAAAATTACTTTGTCGCCATCCAATTTGATCAGATCCCTAGGATACAAAACAAAGCAGTTGATGCTATGGCTACCATTGGTTCTCTCCTTGGCATACCAAAAGATCAGACCGAATGTGAGTTCCTTGTAGAGCAAATTTTAGTCCCTGCATATGAAATCCCTGAGAGTGAGATGGTGTGTGATATTGTAGGACCTACATCACCCTAGTACCAATACATCTACACCTACTTACATGATAACACCCTTCCTCCGGACTTGACATGCAACCAACGAAAAACCTTTATCCAATGCACATCCCGTTACACCATCGTTGGTGATACACTTTATCGACATGGATATGATGGAACCCTCCTCCAGTGTTTAAATGAGGCCAACGCCTGCACTGCATTGGCAGAAGTCATGGCGGTGTTTGTGGAGCTCATTCACATGGTATGGTGTTAGCCAAAAGAATTCTTAGGGCCGATTACTATTGGCCTACACTAGAACAATATTCTTGTGATTTTGTGAAGAAATGCCTACCTTGCTAACAACATGCAGATCTCATACAAGCCCCTGCACAAGATCATCAACCTCTAATCACCCTGCGACCCTTCTCTCAGTGGGGCTTCAACCTCATCAACAAGATTTATCCTCCATCCTTTGACGACCATACCTTTATCATCACCGCAACTGAATACTTCACCAAATGGGTGGAAGCAATACCACTCACACAGATCACAGGTACTCAGATCTCCAAATTCATCCTATTCCATATTCTCTGTAGGTATGGAATCCTGTCCACCATCCTCACCGACAATGACAAACCTATCAAAAACCAAGCCATGAAGAACCTTTGTGAAACCTTCCATATCCAGCATCGTTGGTCCACTCCTTATTATACCCAAGGTAATAGACAAGCAGAAACCACAAACCGAAATCTCATCAGGATACTCAAGAAGGTGGTCAACAACATTGGTCGTGATTGACACCTCCATATCCATCCTGCCCTTTGGGCTTATCGCACCTCCATCCGCACTCCTATAGGCACCACCCCTTATTATCTTGTCTCTGGTGTCGACGCTATCTTGTCGATTGAAGTAGAACTCCCCTCACTAAGAATCTCTTTGAAGAACCTAGTTAGTGATGAAGATAACTAGGTTGCAAGACTCAGTCAGCTAGAACTCCTTGATGAAAGAAGACTCAAAGCATATGACCATATTCAGGCATATCAAAACCATCTAAAAAGAAGCTACAATAAGAAAGATCGCCCTCGCCAATTCAATGTTGGTGATTTGGTCCTTAAAGAAAATCAACGAAATCAACAAGATCAGGAAAAGAAGGGAAAGTTTGAAGCAAATTGGTTGGGCCCTTATGTCATCACAACAAAATATGGTTTCGGAGCATACCGAATATCTACTCCTCAAGGAGAGCCCTTGGAAGATCCCATCAACATAATGCACCTAAAACGGTTTTACACCTAGGTCAGCTGGGGTATCCCATCCTTTAAAATCAGAAAAATACGAAAAAATCAAAAAAATCAAAAAATAGTAAAGAGAAATAATTCATCCTATGGTGAAAACCACCCCCACATGGTGCCTTGGATACGTATGATTGGTGAAAACCTGGCAAAAAACGCCTTTCATAAAGGGCTTAATCATTATCTACCTCACGACCTAGCCAGTTTATGCTTTATCCATCCCAATCTCAGCATCTCTATCATATCCTCCCATCCCCTGGTCGCCTGGTATATTTCTTATTGAGCATTGGATGAACATCATCTGCTATCTGACATCCTAAGCTTTTTATCCTAATCTAAGCTTGTGTCATCTTGTTGTGGTGGTCATCTCCATCTAGGGTCATTCATCGTGTCAGTCTCCATCTAGGTTTCATCTTATTCTTTCTTGAACTACGTCGCCCCTGTGCTTTCACATAGGCAAGGTTGATCTTTTGATCCACCCCCAGGCCATTTTGTCCTTCCTCATTTGTCACCATTTTCCACTTTTCAATCTTAACCATCGTCGGTCTCTTGTTCTTTCTTGAACTACGTCGCCCCTGCGCTTTCACGTAGGCAGGGTTGATCATTTGATCTGCCCTCAGGGAAGTGTTACGATCTTGTGATGGTCATCTGTCATCCATCCTCATCATCCCCTTTTCACTCTTTGCCATAGTCGGTCATCCTTTATCTTTATCAAACTATGTTGCCCCTGCACTTCCACATAGGTAAGGTTGATCTTTTGATCTGCCTCTGGGGCTTGTGTGTCCTGTCTTGGTTCTCCACTAGTTTGCATTAATGCACTTTCCACTCTTTTCCATGGTCTTTTCTTGAACTACGCGGGCTTTGCGCTTTCACGTAGGCAAGGCTAATATTTGATCATCCCTCGAGCCCCTAGGTCTTCAGGGTGCGTCGGTCTTCTTGTCTTGTCTTTCTATCTTGTCAGCTTGTCGTGCCATCAAGCATGTCCCTATCATCACTGGTTCTTCACAAATAGGATCTTCTGGTGTCAAACATCCTACGTCATCTAGGTCATTCTAGCTTATTATCCATCATAGGTCTTAATAGGATGCATCCTTCCTAATAGACCACATTAACCCCATCCATCCTTGTGATCTTATGGCAAAGGATGTTTGAAATTGATCGTGATCTTTTGGTGCTTTTAGCTTTTGTTTACCATTTCAGCTTCCTATTATCACTTGTCATGATCACCTTGATCCATCATATCATGGTGTGCTTTGACTATTTAACATAGGGGAATCTCTTGATCGTTTATTGTTGTTTTCTCCTGGGTTGTCCCACGTGGTACCCACCAAGATTCTCCCTGAATTTTGTGTTACGTGGGGGCATCCCTTTGTGCTTGTGGTTATCGCAATGCCTAGCCCGACCAAATTCTTTGTTACTTTGGGGTATTGGGATAACCTTGTTTGTGTTTTTTCCTGCATTAGACACTAATTCGCCTTGGTTTTATCTACCATGGTGGCGGGTGCCTTATTCTATAGAAAAAATTAGTGCTCCGAAGGATGGAAAATTGCATTCATGTTGCATTTCATCTCATTGCATGTCCCCTTCATCAATCCTCATTCCTAAACCTATGAATCCTGATTTTGGTTGTGCAAAATTTCATTCCTTCTTGCTGTCTTTTCTTCTCAGGATACCTACGATTCTTGATAGGTGCAGTGCCACCCACAATACGCCTATCATCTACCCATATTCACAGGCTAGTCCTCATTGATACTTGTGTTTTCATTATATTTAGTGTGTCAGTTCATTTTCCATCTATGTTGCATAAGTTCATTAGGTTAAGTCTCTTAGGATTATTTATCCATATTGCATAATTTCATTAGGATAAGTCTCTTAGGTTCATTTATCCATGTTGTGTAATTTCATTAGGTTAAGTATCTTAGGTTCATTTATCCATACATTTCTATATATTCTCATAATCACATATGCAAATACATTGTTAGGCCCATATTAATTACATCATATACACAATACCATTGTCATACATCAATGATCAACATCATACATAATCACATCATCCATACATGCATAAATAAATCATTCACATCATGCATAGTCAAAACATCTATATAGCCATAACTCATCATATACATGTGCACATATTACACCATCTATCATAAAAGCATCAATATATAACCATATGCATAGAATAAATCATCCATCACATAAACATAAGGCATAATATCAATAAGGACTATCACATATCATAATCAAAATCATACAATGTCCATCTCATCATAATCTCCAAAACATAGTCACATCATAATCACATACATATCATCCTCCAATAAGGAGCACAATCCAAGGATGTAGATCACATCCGCTCCCTGCTAATATGTGTTAACTCTCCATCCTGTACCTATCAAAAAATTGGTATCCTGTCACCTGCTCCCTGAGCTTCCCACGTTTGATCTCTGAGGAGAATCAGGCACTAGTCCTCTACGTGTTGAAGTCCCCTATGAATCATGACCAGGAGTCGCATGATAACCACCAAAGTGTGAGGGAGTCGGTTGAAAGTCACTATACCCTCTGGTATGCATCCCTAAAGATTGGGATGGTGCCGACATCTAAGGTACTTGCCTAATATAGCGCGTTGTCCGCTATGCTGGATCTGGAATTGCCTGCTCATAAGCACACCTCCAATAGCTCACCTCCTGTATATACTCATCCCTCTATCCATCCTGATACCTGATGGTATTCCACTCATCCCTGTATCTATCCCACTCTCTGCTAATAGCTCACCGCTCCTACTCTCATGCCTCCTACGCCGCTATCAGTAGTTGTACCTGCTTTGTGGCCCTCTCCCTCTCTACCTATGCAATCTGTAACTCTGCCTATAATCCCTGTATGACTAACTCTGTATCATCACCCTACAATCCCTGTGATTTCCTCTATGCTATATCCCTCTCTGCACTCTCTGCTCGAGCCACTGTTGCATCCCTCCAAAACTGTAGGATATGGACCTGTCTCAGTGCATCATCTCTCTCCCATTGCATCGTCTGCACTTGTCTCTGTGCACTATCTCTCTCCCCCTGCATCGCCTGCACCTGTCTCTATGCACTATCTCTCTCCTCCTGAAGGACCTGTACACCTCCATACGTTGTATCCCTCTCCCTTTGCACTATCTCTAGCTCGACGTCTGCTGCCTCAACCCTCGCTCTTATCTCTTCTCAGGATACCTCTACAGTAGATACCCTCTCTTGAAGCTTTGTCCTCTCCCCTAGCAGTCCTACCATCTATACCCTCAATGTCTCCATCTCCCTCTCTGCCTGCTGAAGACACAAGACACTCCACTAAGATATGCTCTGCTCCCCCTCTGGACTCTATCTGTTCCTGCATCTGTGCTATGGTCATCATCGCCTCTAACCTGTCCCGATCCCAAGTCACCCTGGCTAGCTCACCCCATACTCCCTCCATCTTTGCTCGCACCTCATCCCTCTCTCTCTACATCTCGTACATCTATCGTCAGCCAACCCACGACCACACCAAACTCTCTCTACTTTGTCTCCCTCGCCCTCTACCTCTGCACTCCTCAGATCCTCCTCCATCGCCTATAGCCTCGCCTAGGTCCCTCTCAATAAAACTAATGAATCCTTCGTTAGAGCCACCGATACTACTGCTAATGGCTCCACCACATGCACATCCACGTCCATTACATCCACCTCTACCTCCTCCTACGCTAGCTCAACCCTACTCGTCACTCGAATCCTCCTCAACTATCCTCTCCTCCCTACTCTCATCAGTCTCCTCGACTGTCCCATAGTCTCCCTCTCCCCCTATGAATCCTTTCCATCCTCACTCATCCCTCTCTCTAATGCATGGACCTCCTGCTCCACTCGGATCTTCGGCTGGACCCTCCTTTGTTGTCTCCTCTCTATCATACTCTCTGGATGTCCCCTGCCATCAATCTCCCCCTACGCTCCATCTTGTTGACCTATGGCCCTTGGCTCCTCCTACTCATCCCTCACCTAAACTCACCTCCATCATACTCTTATACCTATACCGGTATGCCTAACACCCCTCCCCTCCACCTCTCACACAACCTCCACCTCTAGCTCACTCCTTGGTCCCGCCACACCTTGTTTGTCTTCCTGACGTACCACCTCTATCCTTGGGCCTCTCCCACAACCTGAACCTCCTGCCTCCATCTCCATCATCCTTCTAGTCCTCCTCCGTTGTCGCCTCCTCCTCCTCTTTGGCTGCCCTCCAGCCCCACCCTCATTCTCTCCGCTACCCAGTTGTGATCCAGCTCCACCCTCATCCTCCCCGCTACTCTGATACATCCTGCCCCCTCCTATCCCCTCTACTCCTGCTTGTCCTCCGACCTCCACCCTATGGCTCCCACAATTAGCTCCTCTAGTGTAATCCTCTCCCACTAGTGGTTGAGAAACCACCACGCATACTGCTCTATCACTCTTGCATCCTCCAAAAAAATTTCCCTCCCTAGATAGGGCACCTCACCTGCCATTGCCCACGCCTCCCTAACTACCCTCACTGTCAACACACCTCCCCATGGCCACTCTTTGTTGAGCTGACGAAACATAGTTGGTGCTGCTGAAATATCCTATACCCACCCAAACTACCTCTCCACTATGTGAGGCTGGCCCCCAATTAGGACACATCTGCATCTAAAGAGACCTTGATGTATCTCCTCCTCTACCCTCCATCCCTTAAACTGCCAAAACATATATGGTCGCTATACTATGTCCTCCTCCCGTAACTCATCAAACGCTCTCCTCCAATCGCCCATATCTCCTTGCATCTCATACCGTAAGACACAGCTCCTGGACCCCCCATATCCCCAAGCAACAAGCTCCCTCTCATCCAACTGTCCTCTCCTCAACACTATAGGCCTCGTCACCATAATATGCTCCCAAGCCTAGACTTGTAATAGTGTCATATGCGTTACGCTCAACATCCACCGATAGAAAATCACATGCATATCTCGATATAACTATGCTAATATACATGAACCCCATGAGAACTGCCCCTCTTGCCACTCAACAATATGTCAAATCACCTCCATAAACTAAAGATTGCAGAACCGCCTGCTATGGTCTGACAGCAATATCCCACTAATTAAACAACACAAATATAATGGGAAAGGTGGCAACCCCAAAGACAAACATCTATCTACATCCAACTGCCCCCTCTGTATGGGAAAATCATCCCGCCCAAATAACACCAAGATCATCCAATCCAAATTTTTCCCTTTGGATACCACCTTGCTCACTAACTTCCCTGCTATGGGCAGCCTCAGGATGCGCCATACGTCCTCCAGTGTTACCGTCATCTCTCTTGTCAGAAGATGGAAGGTCGATGTAGCTGAAATCCATCTCTCTATCAGTGATGTCAGCATCGCCTGATGCGCTCTCATCACCAGAAACTGTACCAAGTGCAGTAATCCCGCATGCTCTAGAGCTGCATGATCCACGCTAGTCATAACCGCTATGGTCATTGCTATTGCCTCCGACCGTCGCTAATGTGTCCGCAACCGCTCAAAACTTTGCAATCATCACTATCACCTTGTTAACGTCTTTCTTGGCCTTAGGTCCTTATCTTTTTCTTCCTTCTGTCTCCCCAATCCCTTCTTGTTTCATCTCACCTCTCTTACTATGCCCCTGATGTGGAGTGGATCCACCTTTGGCCACAAAGTGGATTCACCCCGTGTTGGGGTGGACACGCCCTTGGCCATAGGGCGGGTCCGCCCCATGCTAGGGTGGATCCACCCTTGGTTGCGCGACGGCCCCACCACTGGTCGCGGGGCGAGTTGCCTCATGCAGAGGCGGACCTGCCCCACGCTGAGGTGGATCTACCCAGTGGCCGGGCGAACCTACCCCACGCCGAGGCAGATCTGCCCAGTGGTGGGGCAGACCCGCCCCACATGGGGTAGATCTGCCCGGCGTCGGGGTGGACCTGCCCCGTGTGGGGCAGATCTGTCTTGTGCTGAGGCGGACCCACCCTCCTAAAGTGGGGTGGATTCGCCCCTCTATGGGCCTCTGACATGGCTTTTACCTTCCCCCCATTTTTCGACCACTTTTTTTCTATTTCTCCTGCCTACCCATTTTTCCTTTCTAACACATCAACAAAACCCATTTTTTACATTTTACAAAAAACATTTACAATGCATTTAGATTACTTAAAATATGTATGGAGGGTTTTGTCACTAACCTGGAGGGGCACAACCTGGTGACTGTAGAATTGCCACACCTCGTTTTCCTAGTGAATGATGTTGAAGTCGTAATCCTGCGGCATCCTCACTTGTCGTCTGCTTCCTCTCCTCTCCTCTTCTCTCAACTGCTACAGTGCAAATGAGGTGAGGTAATTTTTAAAATCACCTTATATTACTTTTCCCTCCCTTTTTAAGGGGTATTTTTTACCTCTTATTTACCTTTTCTTTCCTCCAACTAATCCCTTTCCTTCCTGGGGCCAACATTTGCAAATTGTTTGTCTGTTTGACTTTGTTCAAAAGGAAAACTTGCATAATTTTCAGGCTCTTTCCAACCATACCCTTTGTTTCTTCCTATTGAGAGGTCACCTGAGACCCCTCTCTTTTCCCCCATCGCCCTCTCGAGGGGGCATACCCTTCCCATTTATCTATTTTCCCTGACATAGTCATTCCCTCATAGGATTAGGGCATCTTCATCCATTCCTCGTTGATTGGGTAGCTCAAGTTCTCCTTCCCATGCTGGGGCATCATTTTTTGGTTACTTCCTTTATCGAGTCATTTGCATTTTCTTTTCTTTGAAAGTACTTCAAAGACGAGAAAAATGTAGACATCTAAATTTGACCACTTCCACATGGTCAAAATCATCTCCTCTATTACTCTATTCCGTTAATAATGATTAAATAACTTATTTAATCATTATTTCATTTTTTGTCTAAGGTTCTTAAAGTATGTAATTGAATAATTAAATACTTTACCTTACACCTTTTCTTCTCTAAATTAAATAAATAAGACAATTTATTTAATTTAGTCACTTAACCGTTTGTTTAAAAATCAATTTTTAATTCCTCCTCTTCTCTCTCCTTGTCACATCCTCCATAATCCTCATCTAATCTGGTTTAAATAAATTAATTCATGATTAGGATGTGCACCACTTAATCAAGATTAGTGTCACATCCTCCATAATCTCCCACTTTCTTCTAATCTCTCATTAATTATCCTAATCTAGTGTTTGCACAACTTTAATCAAGGGCATTATCTACATTTAACATACCTTTTTTAGTCAACCTTTTCACTTGCCTTTCTTGGCCTCGACTCCCTTTCCCATGTGAATTTTTAATAATTCACATTTATTCATCCTAGGCTCCTCTCTTCCCCATGTGAATTTTTAATTCACATTTCATCCTTCCAAATCTTACCCTATCCCCATGCAAGTTCTAAAAAAATTGACTTGACATTTTACATGTGCCAAAGACTTCTAGAACTTTGGACTTGTTACATCACTCACATGTGGCAAATCCACACCTTTTTGGAAACCCTCTTTTATCCATTAGATTCTCTCAAGCATGTGAATTTTTAATTGACATTTATTTCTCCAACCACCTTCCCATTCCCCATGGAGATTTTTGAAGAATTTTAAAATTTCTCAAATATCTTTTTCACTCTGATTTGGGGACAAGAAGTTTTTTTTGAGAAAATATTTTCATCCCCCAAGGTACCTACAAGGTACTTGTCCTTCCTCCACATCACGTACCTTTCTTCTACCTCACCCCACATCATCTTATCCTAAGCTATCTCACATTCCACATGTCAAGATGTGAGGGTTTGTGAGTCCTCAACTCACCATAGCCCTCCATCTTGGTCTTGTTGGCTTAATCTCAACCATTGAATTCTTTAGAGAATTCAAATTTCTCTATAAATACGCCCTCCTTCCTCTCTGTTGATGGTGAAAATGACACAAACAACGTTAAAATAGAATATTTCTACTCTATTTCTCCTGAAAAAGAAAGACAACATATAGTAGCCTAACTCCCAAGGTCCTGGTAGTTGGTTCTCAACTGTCTAGTGTCACTCAATCGGTTCATGCAACTGTAATATTCAAGGGGCATGTGCTGGTAACAAAAGATTCAAGCAATGACTCATTTTACCGAACTGTTTTTTTAGTAAATCAATGGGGTTTCAAATAAAAGAAAAAGATGGATCATAGGGTAAACCAGTAAAAATGAACAAAACTTATCTAGCATCCGGACATATATCTTCAATAATGAATGTTTCTCCAATCAGATCAAGAAAACCATAAGATGACACAATCTATAGAATAATCTATACCATTGTATACATTCTAGGTGCTTAATTAACTTCACAATTACACATCACAAATACTTCAAGGATTTCAAAACAACCCACATTCATTCATCATCAAGATTATAGATCAACAAACTTCCATAAATTTAATTCAATGATAATCTAACAAGATAATCCTTAAATCTGGTTTCTTCTAATGAGTTTCATCACATAAGAAACTATCATGCTTCAGCACAATCACTGGCATTCAGATAGATTATAACTTATCAACCTTATCAAATAAAATAACTCAATTCTAACTCCATATTGCGTAAACCTGTAATTCTATTAACTGTAAAAAGATCAAGTACAATTTATCTCTGTAAATCACTACAAAATTCTATCTCCTAATCTCAGGTAAGCCAATTCTATTCTCAATTAGCCGACCCTTACAATGTGATACCCACAGGGTATTTATAGATTATACAAAGTTCGGACTCCACTTCTATTTTAAGTCACCCACCCTTTTAGGAACAAAAACTTTCTTGGAAACTCAGATCAATTTGATCTTGAGTTCTTAGGGTATTTATAGATTATACAAAGTTCGAAGTCCACTTCTATTTTAAGTCACCCACCCTTTTAGGAACAAAAAATTTCTTGGAAACTCAGATCAATTTGATCTTGAGTTCTTACATTAGACATTCAGTTTAACTAGAGAATAGAAAATAAGAGAGAAAAAGAAGTCATGCGCTTCAACTGTCAATGTTGCATGCAACATGCAAAGAAGAAGAAAGTCATGCATGTAGAAGATTTATGCATGTGAAGCTGGATTTGTAATGAACTCATCATAGCTGGCGAAGACTTGTTGTAATGTATCTAACTCTGACCCATCAATCTAGCTATCTTCAAATTTGATTCGATCCATTTTTGCTGCAGCAAACTCCCTCATACCTTTTATCTTTATCATCTCTCTTCTAGCAGCTCTTATTTCTTCCTTGACATCCATTAATCGATCTATTATCAAATCTTCTCCATCATCTTCCTTCTACATGAGTCTTCTGAACCTTTCATCCCATTTCTCTTTTATTTGACTCAAAGGCATGCCTTCTTTTGTTAACACATTTACATCTACAATAATAGCAATGACCGCTTCCAACTCTTCCAATTGCTCAATCAAGTTATTAATAGCCTCTTGAATCTCATCCTTATGTTTACACAAAAAGTCGGTTCTAAACTGGAGTATACGAGAGGTTTTCTCCACAAAATCCTTATTGTCCTCCTCAAGTATGGATTGTTCAAGAAGAGTAGCTAAAGGCAATGCACTAACCTTTTCTAACTTCTAACTGTATTCTTTATACTCTTCTCCTTGTTTCTCTGATTCTTCAATGTATAGATGCATTTTTCTTATTAACCCTTCCATGCCCTTGTAGGCTTCAAAACCCTCAACCAAAACTTCACCTACCTCTCGATTCAACTTGTCCACCCATCGGTTCACCATCTCCGCTTTTCCTCTTACCTACACCAAATCATCTACCTCCTTTTTACTTAACAAAATAGGAGTCTCAATGGCCGTTACCTATTGTGATCTCGGAGAGGAGACACTTTTCAAAAATGAATGTAATTGATCCAATTGAGCCTTAAGCTCATCCTTCTTTTGTTTATCCTTTATCATTCTTGATTTAGTTGTTGAAGCCACCACATCAATCAAGTTCATCTGCTAATTCCTAGTGGGCCTTCCTAAGTTGACAATACTCAACTAATAATCTGTTAGCTACATGTCCCCTACCTCCTTTTCTGTCATTGGCATGGCACATTCAACAACAATCTCTCCTTTATCTGTGAGTCGGGTAGAATGTAGAATATTGGCCTTCTTTTTAGGCCTCTCTTGCTCAATTCCTTTCATCATATCCTCCCAATTAAGAGGTTGTGAAGGGGTTACTGCCCTCTTCTGCAGGTCCAGTTTTAGCCAAGTAGGGGCACTTGGAGCAATAGTCATCATAGAAGAAGAGGAAGCAATAACTGTAGAAGGTGGCTGCATATTTACCTGGGGTTGAGAGTCAACCCTTGATTTCTCTTGTTGTTCTTGCAGTATATGCATCTGCACAATCCTTTCAGCTTCTTCCCTATCTTTTTGTTCTTGCCTTTTCTTATCTTCCTCTTCTTTCCTCAGACTCTTTTCCTCCCACCGATCTCTCTCCACTTTTTCTTTTTCCAACCTTTCTTTCTCTATTTTTTCCCTCTCTAGAGATTCTTTTTCTAGTTTCTCCTTTTCTAAAGCCTCTAGTCTTTCCCTTTCTAATCTTTCTGCCTCCAAAGCCTTAATTTTTTCTGCCTTTGCTTCTTCTTCTTCTTGTTTCTTAACTAGCTCTTCAACTTCTCTTTCCTTTTGTAATTGTTTTGCTCCTTCTTCCTTTTGGCGAGCTTCCTCCGCAGGTTTTAACTTGGCAACTAAGATTTCCTTTTCCCTCTGGTTCCTTGCCTTCTCTTCCTCAAGGTCATGAATCTTTTGTATTAACTCCAACTTTTCATTCTCCTCTTTAACCTTGAGCTCATGTTCTTGTTGCCTTCTTTGTTTCTCCACTTCATTAGCTGTTGCCTTAGTTTCAACTTGTTTAGCCTTTGATTGTTGCTGGTGTAGTATAGCATCAGCTTGTGCCTTGGCATCAATTTCCTTTTGTTTCTCTACTATAGCCCTTGCATCAGAATCCTTTTTCGCCTCCTCAAATAGTTTCCATTGATCTTCTTGTGTCAAAATCTACTCAATATCCTCCTCTAGAGGCATATTCTCTTGCATATCCTTTTCTGACTCAGTCTCATCTGAATCTGTCCCAACATCCAAAATTTCTTTCTCCACCTCTTTGCACTTTCCAGCTTCAACCATGCTATGAAGAGCTCCTTCTTGAATTTCTTTACTCCTTTTCCTTGTAATTGGGACTTGTGCAGATGATTCACCTAATGTAGGTGTCGAAACAACAGATCCTATTGGAACATCCCCTTCTTGTGATTCTTCTTCATCATCCACCGCCTCAAGTTCTATCTCTTCGATGTCTGGAGGAAGGAACTCCAATGGCTCTTTAGGAGGTGTCTTCCTTTTGATTCTCTTGTATCCCTTACCCTTTTTAAGGACTGGTCCTTGAAGAGCTTGAGTTCTTAACATTAACCACTGCACACTCCTATCCAATACTGTCCTTCCAATCTTCTTAATATCAATTGTTTCTTCAACATCCCAGTCAATTGGATCCAGGCTCTTGGTGCCAATGTTCAAAGCTTCATAGGATGGATCCAATACAATTCCATCATCCACCAATGTGTCAGGAATGTTTTCTTTAACACCTAGCTCTGACATGAGTGCGACAGGCAATCTTTCATAGTTCTTCTTTCTCAAATCATACTCATCCTGTCGATCACTCCAAAAGTCTTCTAACAAATTGAAATGTCTAGTAAACACCGAAGGCAATAAGGCATACATCTTCCCCTTTGGATCAAAATACTTACGGGTTGTGTATAAACCCAATTTCAACTGTATCAATTCATTACAAACCACCTTTGCTCCTACCAAGTGCTGACAACCATACTCACCCAACTTCATGGGAAACTTATGACATCCGGTTTTATGTTTGATCCCAAATCGAGCATTAACTCCAAGAGCCTGATATACAAACTCCATTAGCACTATCCTGTTATTGCAGCACCTTGGAAGCAAATGTGGATGGCCTTCAAAATCAGCCAACCTGAAGTATGTAAATTTGGGGTACTAGATGTACCAACATCCCCATTCAGCAATGAATGCCATGGCTTCTTGACTCAACCGGTACCCTACATCTCCATTCAATTGATTGATGACCACATATATAATTGCATCATTGACTCTTCTAAAATGAGTCTCAGCAACTTGAAGAGACAATTGGTCATAGTGCTCCCATACCTTCTTCTGTCCATCCAAGGCTCCCATTATGCCCACTCTGTTTAAGCCTGGGAAGATACCCAATCTGGCTGTTGCATACACCACATAAGAAGTCATAAAGAAACACTTAGTGTTTCTGATGTTAGTCAGCTGATCATGGATAGCATTTGACACAATCATTGGCCAATCAAACTGATGGTCACCATGTAAGATTATTTGGATGAAAGGAAACATCCATTCCTTGAAGTGGAACGTATCCCTCTTCCCAAATACCCTGGAAAACATCAGTATTAAATCCGATACTTCCTTCTTGAAATCTGCCCTCTTAGGTTGGTGTGCAAGCTTGGATAGAGATTTCTTTTCTGTCTTCAACCACTTTTTGTTAAAATGAGACCTATTGGAGTCCTTATACTTACTATATTTCTCCAAGGCCTCTGCCTCATCCAACTACGACAAGCTCTTAGGATCTGGGACATTAAATATACTTTGAAACATCTGAGGAGTAAGATCAATGATCACCCTATTTTGTGAATCCATGCATAGTCTTGTAGCAGGATTGTAGGCACTAGCTGCTGTTAAGATCAACTCCGAGCACTGGACTGATAAAGGGAACATAGTAATATGTGCCAAGCCGGAATCAACAATCCTTTGCGTCCTTCCTGTTATATTTTCTCGTTCTGCAAAGGTTTCTGCATGTAACTCCTCAAAGTTGTACTGGCCCAAGTTCGTATCAGTGATGTCTGACCAGTCTGATTCCACCTTGCTCACCTTCACAACCAGACTCCTGTGATTATACCTCAAGGTATAAGGCAGTTGTTTTGGCTTTAACTTCTTTGGTTTTGGTGCTACCTTTGATGTTCCTGTAGGCTGGTTCCTTTGAGCAACTTCCCCTGATGTTCCTGACATCTTTCAACTTTCCTGCAAGCAAAACCTCTAATTAGATCTTTAGATATCATCATAAAACATGCTTTAAAAAAACATGCCTTTCATATATGCACCGGAGGTGGAACCAGGCAAAAACACAACCTAAAACAGTCTCTTTTACAATACTGTCAGACTTAGAGCCAAAACCGATATAGATATTTCACTAACAATGAACGGGCTCGGAGTCGGAATCGGGATCGGAATGAAAAATGAATTTGGTTTTTTTTTTTTTAGATTCTTATATTTTCATATTCTATTTCCATTCCGCCTCTGCTTCCGTCTAGGTTATTGTTATTTCTAAAGAAGACTTCTCATTATACGCGGAGCCGGACACGGGATGGAAATGGAATCGATACCTTTTGCAAAACAAAATTCTCAAGTTCAAGATCGATTCCAATCCCGTCTCCGCCTAGATTGACCATGACGTCATCAAAGATTTCATCGATTTAACACACAACTCCATGATTAAAACCAAGGTCATTTTAAATAAAAAGGGGCTTTAAAAACACTATACTCATATGACCATGGGAGACGACTAAATTTTTAGGGCATCATATCTTAATCATTTAAATGTGATCACAGAAACACACAAAACCTTAATCTAACAAAAGACGATAAAACTAGGGCACGAATTTTAAACCTTGCCATTTTACCAGATTGAAAACGTGACAAAACCCTAAGTAAAAATGATGAATCAATTAACCCAACTCACTGTAAATCATTAATCTACCTCACTATAAATCCCTAATCTAACTAACACCTTTTTAAAACCTAAATTTAATCTAACTTACTGCAAATCAAAATAGCATGACGCGATCACGACTAAAACGTGAAAGCGACCGTGCCCTAAAACAAAAAGAACTAAAAATAAAAGCAAAAGAAAAGAAGAACATAACCAGACAAACAAAATAAAACAAGAACCTACTCAACTAATCATACCAAGAATCACGAATTCATTTAAAAGCGAAATGATTTAAAACATGAGCAGATACAACAAACGCAACAATGAATAAATGAAGAACAACAATGATAAGGAACCCTACCTCGAATGCAACAGAACCCTGCTAACCTTTTGAACTGATTCACAAATGATAACCTTCTTCTCTTTCAATCAATTCGCTCAAATGAACTCCGTTGCTGCTCTTTCGTGCTTCTTAATCTCTTAACGATGACAATAATGATTCATTTAATCCTTAATGAAGGTAAAAATGAGGATTTCTACCTACACGAGTTGTTGTCATTAATGCATTAAACGTAGTTAAGGCAGAGTCAAAACTGAAAGAGAACCAACACTTCACTACAGTGTGACTTTAGTCAAAAAGTCAATGACGCAAAAGTGGTGGGGGCGGAACCCAAAATGGAAACTGATTCACAACTTCAAGAAATTTCCAAACTTCATTACCATTCCGGGTCCGGGTCCACCAACTAAACACAAAACAAAACCAAACACAACAAGTAAAACAAAAGACCGATATAATAAAACTAAACACAGACATAAACCAAAACCAAAAGTCAAAATAGCGGAGGCAGGGGCGGAATCGAGTATGATTTTGCAATTTTCGATAAAAGACCAACTTAACACCCACTTCGGGTTCGGGTCCGCTGAAGACAAAACAAAAGGCCAAAAGAAAGACTGTCGAGACGGGAACCAATCCAAGTTTCAAAAGCACTTTCAAAACCCGATTCAGTTCCGCTTCCGCTTCCGGCAGACTAACCCAAAAACAAACAAAGTGTTAGAAGCAGAATGACTCCAAACTTTGTTTGAAAAACAACAAAGGATAAAAAAACAAAAAGGGGGACCCATTTTGGCCAAGGTAAAAGATGGGGTGGTTATGCAAGGCATAACACTCTCATTTTGGGAAATTATACTTATGTTACGAAACTCTTTCCAATTTAACATTTGAGCATTTCTTGCCTTCACCATAACATTTGAGCATCTATTGCCTTCACCATAGCATTTGAATCCACACCCTCATTCATCTTGCATATTTGACCTCATTTACCATCCAAGGAGCATAAAAAGCACACAATATCAAGGGCCAACCAAGAAATTTACAGCACAAAGGTATAATCAATTATTCTCTTATTTCATCTTGTTTCCTTGCTTATCATTCCTTATGCTAATTTTGAGGTGTACTCTTTTTGTTTTTCCTTTTATTGCATTATTAGTTAGTTTTGCATCATTATAATAGAGAAGACATTTTAAGGGATCACAATAAGTATCTTAAAACCTAAATCAATAACTTTTTATACATGCTATATTTTCTAAAGGAAAAATTATTGCATTCTATTAGAAGAAATCAACAAGAGAGAAATAGCTTTCCAGGAGAATAACAAAAAACTTATTTTGTCCCTATCCTTTCTAGTTCTCTTATGCAATCAAACTTTATTCTTAGTTGAAGTCTGCTTCTCAAATTAGATGGTTTTACTTTTTCATATTCTATTGTCTAGCATTGTTTTTGGTCAAAGAACGAACCAAAAACACCATAACAACCCCAAGAAATATAATTAAAAAATTGTGTAGATGGAACATAATCAACATAATGATTTATGAATGGCTTAATGTTTTAAGCTGACCCATGCATCTCCCTAGTGCCTACAGTGATATAGTTGGATTTGATAAGGTATGTTGTAGCATTCACAACTTTAGTACCTTTCTAGATTTTTTGTACAACTATAATTGCATAATAAGATATATTACAAGGGTATATTACTCAGAAATTGTATTTGTTGCTTCTAAGATCCTTTTTATTGATCTCTTAACCCTACTGTATCCTCTTCATTCAATGGGTCCCTATTAAAGATGGAGGGCCAGATGCTTTTTCAAATTTTTAGTAAGCCAAACCAAAACTCTTTTCTTTGTGCCCTTCGGTCTAGAATATTTGTTTTGAGCATGACCCCTCACCTTAATGCAAAGATTAACAAACCAATGGGCTTATGTGATTGAAGGAAAACATAGTGAAGAATGTATTATTAACTAAAGTTTACAAACTTGATGGTAGAGAAAAATAACTCAAGGACCAACATAAAGTAGAGAAACATCAAATCATCCATTGGAATCCAACACAACTCTATTAATTGCTATTTTAAAAGGCAGATGAAAGGTGGATTGTTTGCAATAACTTGTTTAGTGGATTGTAGACCATAAAGTTCAACAGCTTGTCCGTTTGACACCTCAAACAACAATATTCTACAAATGACACTTGGCACCCATACAAACATTTGGGGCTTTTGAATTTCTAGTTCACATGCTCTCATCCTATTAAGTAGTGTCAAGTGTACCTTTAGTAGTTATTTGCAGCTTTTCTATGTGTACTATACCTAATTATGTTCTTAAGTCCCTAAAATATTATATGTTAATCATAAGCCTAAACATCATCTGAAACACATTAGCAGTAAGTAGGTGTGAAACATGATTGAAAACAAATATAGAAGTGAGTAGGTGTGAAAGATGACATAGATTAAATGCTTCTAGATTGCAAATTACAGTTTAGAGCTCCATAATACAATAAGTGATAGAATTTTTTTTACAAAAGCATATTCACTTTTAATACTAATTTAAAACAAACACAAGCATATTCATATTTTTTTCAAATATGAACGTCACAAAATGCTTCACCAATAGATTCTTGCACACATACTTATTTATCAACAAAGCATAGATTTATAATACATATGACCTATGTCTGTACAGGTTTCAAGCCTAACTGCTCCTCCCAACTGCAAAGGCTATAAATTAAGGACAAAATTCTCCACTTAGCAAGGTAATCAGAACTTAGAATATATCTATGAAATATTTTGCAAAAACAAACAAAATAAAACTTCATATAACAACTTTACCTAATGTCTATTTGTTCTCTATTTGCACATTCACCTTGGTTTGATACTAATCTAAGAATCCATTTTTTAATGCAGACAAACAATTATTGGTAGTTGAAGAGCTTTCTTACAAACAAAAGATAAAAGACAACAAAAATTTGTAGATGCCACAACAAAAAAACATGCAAGAATTATCATTTGACAGACACAAATTTCAATATTTTTTTTGTGTGCAAAGACTAGATTAGATCTCCATAGATTTCTCTAGATATTTAAATATTTTTTCAATCTCCATGTCTTTTCTAAGATAGGGTGCAATTAGCGACTATTGTTTGTTGCCACTAATTGCACCTATTAAATACATATGTTTCTTCTTTTTCAAAAATAAATTAATAAAATCATTTTTCTTATCTTACATTACAAAAATAGAACAATATAGAATGAGAAAATTTACTCTGTATAAATTATTACTATTTGTATTCAATTTTATTTATTAAATTTAGAAATTCTTACCACATATTAAATGAAGTTTGAAAATTGATGTAAACAAATATTTAAATATACATGAATATTATTGTTTCTTCTAACATTTATTTATTAAACTTTGAAAATGTGTCCAATGTGGACAATCCTATCATTGAAATATAAATTATTTTAAAAATTAAATATTACAAATATTTGTCATGACTGTTTATTAACTAAATCAATAAAAATAAAAATTAATAAATAAAATTTAATGATTTTCAAATTATAGAATTGTAACTTTATAATTATAAATTCTGCAATATAATAACAAAATTGCACTCAAATGCAACAGTATTCTGCCTTAGGGAGGAACTTCCAATGGAATGAATGAACTTCGTGTTATAATGAAATGCAACAGTATTATAAACCATGGGTAATGCACGAGGAACGATGGATGGGATGGGTTGCTCCGGAGGAACAAAACTGATCTGCAATATCATTCCGCAATCTCAGAATCTGCGATAATTGAAATTTAAAAGGCTGACAGGTGGAACCTAGAATCGATCGAAATGCTCCATACCTCGTGTTAAAATTAGCATGTTTTTAGCCGAAGAAGATACGAGATCGTCCTTTCCTTCACAGCGCATTCAATGTTTATAAAATCGGTTAAGTATGATATAAGTAATATTCGGTTATAAATATATAAATATACATAAATAATGTTTTTAATTATATACATAAATCAATTTATCACATACATAAAGACATGTTTTTAATTATAGTTTAAATATTTTTACATTATTATAAGTATGTCAATTTAGATAGTTTATAATTGTCTGTAAGCAGTTATTTCTTATTTAGAAATAGATAAATAGGTAGATAAATAAGTATATATATTATATTTAGTATATATATTTATAGTTATATTATATGTTTATTGATATATCTAAACAATTTTATTGTCTTTTTAAATATTTTGTATATACTTAAAAATATATATAAGTATATAATAAATAATTAGTAATTAAAAGTATAGTATATAATATATTGATATATAAATTTATATATAGATTTATAGATTTGTAGTTGTTTTCATATTTTATATTTTTAAATTTATAAAATTTGGAATGGTTTTAGATGTTCATATTTATGAACTCTTTGTATTTGTTACATTGTTCTTGTAATTTAATTTTTTGTAGAGCTTGTTTAATATCTTTATGATATGTATTTAGTGATTGATATAAATTATTATCTTAAATTAGTTATGTCTCATTTATAATCTTTATTGCTTTTTTTTAATTATTTTAGAAAAAAACACAAAAATGATAAATAGAAATAGGATTCATAATAATAAAGGGCATGCATACATGAATCTGACATATAAATTTGGGCCTAAAATAGTTGGACAAGGGTGTTGGGTACCCTAGTCTGGGAAACAACTACACAAAAGTAGACTTCAATCTCTTGTTGCTCCTCGTTTGTAGGTTCTTCTCTAGTATTGATTACAAGGAATATTATAAGTCAATTATGTTGGCTAAATGTCTGTGGTTAAATGTCATTGAATTACTAAATGGAACTTTGAACAAGTTGATGTTTAAATTTTTTTGAATATGGAATTGCTATATGTAAGGATGATCTATTTCTTTTTCTATTTAGAATGTATATGCATTTTCCAACTATATTCACTTAGGCATATATATGCATGTGCATGAATGCTTCATTTATGCACATGCACATACATGCAGTATACCTTTTGATTCATCTTGATTAATCTTTAAGTAAGATTATTAAAATTTGATTGCAAGAAAGGAACTATAGAGATAGAATAGTTTGGAATTACAACATGTAAATGTTTGACTATGATGGATGAATGAATGGTTGTACCTGATTAAAACGAATTATTTTTGGTCAATTAATGAAATGGAATGATACATGAATTCAATGGTAGACTATAGCACACTAGAATATGTTGCTAATAGATGGTCTAAAAGGGAGGGATACCCCTTTGATATGATAAACTTTTCTTCTGAGAATGGGTGCCAGAGAATGTAGATTTGCTTTACCAAATCTAACTAGAGTTGTATTTTATGCAGCATGAGATTGAACAAGCTTTGTAGTCACTTTAATATATGTATATACGGAAAAGACTGTTATATTTATCCTCTCCCTTATGTATTTTGTTTACCTAACATGGAACTTGCATATTGTAATAGTAGATAGAAATGCATGTAGTTAGGACACACAGATTCAACCTTACTAACTGTATCTCTTGCTAAGTGTTTCATGCAACGTCGGGTATTCTTCAACTAACTAAAGAATTATGGGGAAGCAATGCTTTGTGGTTGGGTGGAAAAACACCTCAATCATGTTCTTGTCCACCAGTGGAGGCAAGCTATCATAAATGAATCATACCAAAATTCTATTATGTGAATGTATCATTGATGAAAAATAATAAATTGATGTACTAGAAAGGAAATCATGTAATTGAGAATTGACTTTGAGGCATTGAATGCCAAGTCAAACTTGTACGTAACTATTGACATTTGGAAATGAATATTCTTTTATTTTAGACTTATTGGTGATTTATGAACATAAAAGTGCTAAATGGAATTAGCTATGGAATTTGTGTCATAAATATTAATATTCATAATGTCAATTTTTTGTTTAATGGTAAAAATATAGCTGAGCATGTTACAAATACCTTCACTTAATCATGCAATATTCTCCCAAGACAAATAGCATTAGTTTTTTCTTCTTCCCATTTGGCAGTTGTAGTACCATAACATACTTACTACCATGCATGGGGGTATAAACTAGGCCTTATGCAGTTATATTTCATCTCACAAGGAGTAGCACATCCTCATCCATAGTGGCTCATCTTTGTCCCTACACTTGGGGGGAAAGGGGTTAGGTAGCCTTGTGTTAGGTTTATTCATTCTAACAAGGGATCCCTTTGTATCTCCTTAAAATGTTAGTGTAGCAAGTACATTGACATTTTAAAGGGTGGCATATGGTCCCCCACTAATTATTTGCATAAGAAATGGTCCCTTTTTAGTGATGATGGTATACATCTCCTCGAAAGTATGAACTTTTCAATGGAAGTGTGGCCTTCTCAATCTATGTTTTGTTTACTTTATGGTGATATTAGGCTTGATATATTGTAAGTTTGTGAATTTTATTATGATGTTCCCTTTTGTGGTAATTCTATGGCTAGTATTCCCTAAGGTGCGATCTTTTTATTCCCTGATGTGTCCTCTCTTAGTGGTGATGTCATGTGTGATATTCCTTAAGGTGTGACCCTTCATGTATTGAGAAATGACACTTATCATTTTATAAATAACCTTTTGTGGTGGTACAACCCTTGATATTTGTCCCTTGTCTTATGCACCTTCGTAGGTGAGTTTATGCACCTTCATAGGTGAGTTTATGCACCTGGTGAGTTTACTGTCTGTGTGCCTTTGTAGGCGAATTTTTCGTTTATGCGCCTTTGTAGGTGAATTTTTTGTTTATGCTCCTTTGTAGAAAATTTTGTTTCATGCCTTTGTATATGATTTTATGCACCATACTAGGTGAGGTTTTAGCAAGATAGTTCATGGGTTCAGCATAGTGAAGCTTTTTGGGTAGTGAACTTGAGCACCCCTTTAACATGGCCTCCGAGCATAACACAACTTTCTTGATAGTAGAGCTATGTCCTTCATGAGTGTCTAGCATAATGCAACTTGCTAGCCTTATGGAACCCATCATATTACATGGACACCTAACATAACACAACTTTCTAGACAAAAGATCCATGTGGCTCATGATTGATTTGGCATAACACAAATTACTAGTCATCATGAGAGCATTCCTTTGACAAACATTTATTTGATGGATGATGTTTGTTATTTGAGACAATTAAAGACTAAGATCTCTTTGCCTCACTGACTCAAATCTCTTTAGTACTAACCTTGTATTTTGTTTTGTGTCTTTTGTGTGTATTCTTCGTGTTTAAATTATGTTTACATTGTGTTTGTGCTTATTTTGTTATTATCTGCATGTTATGTCATGTTTTTTCGTCATGTATGTTTTGTGTTTTCCGACATGTATGTTTGTGTATGTTGTCTTGCTATATTACTAACATATGTTTTCCTTTGTGCTCATGTTGGTTTGTCATGGGATTCATTGTCATCCTACGTCTTCAACATTTTGACAATCAAAACCCTCTTGACATATTTTCTACTTTGAGTCTAAGCATAAGTTAATACTCTAACTAAAGTGGGGGCTAAATGTAGCATTGTAAGTTGTCACCCTTGATAATTTCACAATATGTTTTTCTCCCCCTTAAGTTATTGGACCTAATTGAGTACCTAATTTCCTAAATTATGCATTCCACAACTCATTTTAAACATTTAACAACAATCTAAAAGCACGAAACAAATGCTCTCATTTAATACTTTGCCCCTGACTCCTAAAACTCTAGAAAATAGACTTGGGACATTAGTGCTCGGTGCGCCTATGTCCCCCTATTTTGGCTCCAAATTCAATATTTCAGTGTCGACATTTTATTATTTGAAATTAAAATATCTAAATTGGTTGTCAAGATTTATTTTTTGGGAAATTAGAATAAAAGCATATAAATACCCAGTTATTGCATTATTTGAACATTAACAAGAAGATATCTAGCAAGTTGGAGAATTTATGATCAAACAATTATCAAGAGCATTATCGAGTAAGTCAAGAGCAACCATTGGAGGATTTATTGTAGTAATTCAAGATCCAAACATCATGTCAAAATTTATGTGAGTGACTTCATGTTTATGTTTTCATATTGTTTGTGAAGACTAATCCTTGTAGGTCTCCAAGCGATTCAGGCAAGCAAAATCCAAGCCTTGAGGAGATGTGTATGACTTAAGTCCTTCAAGAAAGCCAGTGAAGGGTGGTTTTAGGTTTGAAGAAGATTGAAGGAAGTTTGAAGATCAATTATTCATTCTTGCAATTGAAACCCTACACCTTGACAATTCATAAAAACTCAGTTACAAAATTATCCCAATGTAACAAGCGAGAAACAAAAGCTCCGATCTGACACTAGAAGACTATGAAAACATATCTGAATTATCCCTATAATGGAAATGGCACCTGGGGCTCCAATGTCTAGCATTTTTAGCTCCAAATTTATATCACAGGTGCATAGTGTCTTGCTATGTTCATTTTTGTAGTCTTTTTATGTATATGGTTTCTCAAATATGTTATATTTACATCAGAACAATCATTTGCATTATTAGGTCAATTGAATCATTGCATTTCATCCTTAGGTCACTTTTAGATTTGGTCAAGGGCCTGGGTTGACTCACCTTTTAGGTTGTAAGTCAATCATGCATCTTGATCAAATCCAATCAAACCCCCATCCCACCTAAGTTGTATTCCATACATATCAAATGAAATTAGGAAAAGGTGTCAAACCTTAGAGGGAAATCTATAAGGTTTCCGTTTTCCCAACGTTTCACTCCTTATTATTTTTTCCGAACTACATTTCTTTGGTTTATACACCTCATTTTTAGATATAAAAATCCTTACATTTAATTGATTTAATAATTTATATTATTACATCCATTTGATAATATGGTTTTAAGCTTTATTGTTCAAATTATTTTCCCACCTTTGATGATTACTTTAGGGTTTCGCTTTTAGATATAATATGCCACCGATATTTCTAATTTTTCAATTTTAGTGTTTGATTTTGAGCTTTATCTATCATTTATTTATGTCAATAGTATATTGACGAGTGCTCATTTAGATCCTAATATGGCTGCCCAATCCAATCACAAGGGCATCTTCAATGGTGGTTGTATTGAGATATATTTGGGTGATCAATAACCTTATAATCATGATATTCATGAACAAAAAAGACTTTATAAATGAACTTGGTAGGTTTTGTAATATAAACAATCCTACATAAATAGCAAATAATTTTCATAATGTGTTCATTAATAAGTCATTGGGATTAAATAGACTTTTCAAATAGTTCAAGTGCTAAGATTACCTCATCTATTATTGTTGGTGTGAATAAGGTTTCCTACCTAACTAGTTTGCCTACTAGGTCCTATTCACATGTTAAGTTTACTTAGGTCCTAGGAATATTTCTAGAAATCCTAGTTGTAATGTGATCTTATCATATAATAGCTTGTCATTTAATAACTATTTTTATAGGTAATTTAATATTTGATGAGTTAGTTATCTCATGACATAGGATTAAGACACTTGTCATTATCTTGTCTAATCCTATGTCTTGCATTCGCTATATAACCAAGGGATTCTCATTTTTAGTTCTATGGGATTTCATTACAATTGAGAATGTTATATTGATCTTCTCTCTTTGTGCTTATTATTTTGCCTCTAGATCTTGGGTGGCTATCTTTATAGCCAACTCTTACAATTATGACTAGTGCATCTATCCTTGGACCTGTGATGATTGATCCCTCCTTACCATGAATACTTCCACCACCACCACTCATCCCTAACTACCACTACCATTATTGTCCCACCATTTAGTATTTTTCTATTTTTCACATATTATCCTCCCCATGGCTTAACTCTTGACTATACTCTTCTTAAGATACCCATTACCCAGATGATATACAACAACTCTATGCCTCTTTAATATACCACTAATATACCTACCATTATTCCTCATAGGTAAGCAAGTTCCACTTCTACCATGATATCCCACACCTTAAATGCACTTAAGTACCTTCAATCTTCTATCCATTTATCCCATAGTTATCAGGATACTCACACCCTAACCCTTGGTACTCATCTCCCATACCAGAAGCATCTCCTCATCTTAGAGTCCCATATGGATACATCCTTAGACATTAGGAAACTTCAAATGAAGTTTATTTGTGTCTCCTATACACATCCCTTGAAAATAAGGGAACTTCTAATAGAGGTTTCAAAAATATATCATATAAATTATATTGATTTATATAATGGCGTGAATTTTCATCCCTAGCTAAATTCCTCATTTACATCACACTTACCTTATAAAAATGAAACCCAATGATGCAATTTCCACATCCGCTAACTTTCCTCATCCACCCAGCATCTCATTTTTTTGTCGGTGGAGGAATTTACGTCTGCACATTGCACTGTCATCTTGACAGGATTCCTACTTTTGGAATCGATAGAGGCATTATGTTTCTCCATTGGGGATGAAGCGTAATATATCTACATCCCTTAACCGATGTCAAACAACCCTTTTGCCTCCCTCTTTCCATCCAAATTGCCTAATTATTTAGTATATAAACTTCTTCACCATTCTTAAAATCTTAACTGAATTCTTCATGCTCTATTGATCAACTCACACACTTCAAGCTTCACCACCACTCTATTGTAGTTGCAAGTTGTTGGTTTCTTGGATCCTCCGCTCCATTTTTTGTGACAACATTGATGTTGGAGAACTTGCAACCTCACTTCTTCCTCTACTTGCCTTGAGAGCACGTAGCTGTGAAAGTGATATCCTCCATTTTCACTTGCTCTTGCATCATTGTATTAACATAGTAGCATATTGTTGTTTGTGTTATTTCTTGGCACTTCTACTTCCATACATTTTTTTATCATTTTCTACACTTGTTGCTAACTGGTTGTCCATGGAGGTGGAAACACCAAAGCAAGGGATTGACTAAGGCAGTCCTCTAAACATAGCCCCAACATTTACCTCGGTCTTGTGTGTGTAGGTATTTGCATGTGGTGATCATTGAATACTTGATTTTTTGATAGAAAGGTCTCCTTTTTCCACCTCCTCTTCATTGATTCAAGCATAGATTAGTTAAAGCATTCATCTTGTTGTATTTCATTTTTATACTTGTCTATTATTCTTTCATAGCATAAATCTTCAACATTCAGACTGTTAGTTAGATTTCTAGTGTTTTAGTCTATCTCTTACACCTTTTGTTCGTATGGATTCAAACACACCACTAAGACGCCAGTGCACTGTGCTGGAGTTTATATTTTGCACTATCATCCTCAAGACAAGAGCTATCTAAGTAGCATGTTGGACTCTGGAAATCAACTCGTCTAACCCTTTGAAACTCTCAGGTTAGTAGAATGAAAGCGAGTACGAGATTGCTCTCCATTTTCAACCTTGACATCTTAACCTTCCCAAATCACTTAGCAAACTTGAGGTAGATTAGGACAACCTATTGCTTAGGACTCTCCCGTAACGTGGAGTCTCTGAGCAAGAAATTCCCCTCCTCTACATTTTGATGAACCCAACATGAACTATTTCTATTTCACATCTGGATATCAAAGAACCTTCTCTCGTATCCTAGGCACGTTGTAGGTTTGTGTGTTGCAAGGCCCAGAGCCTTGCAACCCAACCTATGAACCCTAGAAACATAGTTAGAAGGGATCCTAAATATTGGGAAGCGAGATTTAGATAAGTAACCATCTAATTTCTAAACCTTTGGAGTATTTTAAGGAAGTTCTCTTGAAGTACATAAACATGGTCTCTTTTATGCATCTCCCTTCTGCCTAGCTTGCAAATGAAACACTAGGTATAACTTTCACATTGCAAGACCTACCCATGAAAAAGAGTCTTCTCCTCTATACATTCCTACTTGCATCAATGGGAACATTGTGATTGTTGTTTTGGTTTATCTCACGTGCCATATGAATGTCATAACAGAGGATACTCTATCGATAAATGTCTTACATAAGGATGGGTATGATCAATCAAAGAGCACAATATGTACACACAATGGACTCTCGGTTCCTCCAATTAGTTGCATCACTCTCTCAGTCTTGGTAGGACCCATGACTATAAATGCTCCTTTTGATATCATCTCAGAGTCAGACTTGTTCAGGGTGAAAATAAGCATCCCATGGTTAGTTTCCATGAATGTGGTCACTTCGATAATTCATAAGTGTTTGAAGTTTTCTCATGAGGTTTTTATGCATGTTGTGCATGAAACTAGGTATAAGTTATTGATGTCGTGTGGGGGCTACTCATTAGATCACTTTTGGCTTGCCCCAGTCAGTATGCTTCCTCCAAGGATAGACTTGTTGTACCACACCTATGTCAAATATAAGACTGGGGTATAACACCGAAGGTGACCTACCTTGTCTCCTTGTACATTGTTTTAGTTAAGGGTTGTATGACCACACAACAACAAGTTGCCTCCTCCTCTCAACAAAGGTGAATGGGAAGCTTGCTTGCGCACAAGAGCCTTCCTCTTCTTTTACTGTTTCATCCACTTCAGCCTCTTGCCCTACCATGGTGTCTTCAAATCTTGCTCCCATACCTTGCATGGGGATTCCGATGGTGCTCGCTTGGCAAAAGGCCAAGCGTCAAGTGTTTGAACCTCCCATCTCGCTCATGGTCCCTAGGACCATTATCTATGGTAAGGGGAAGGGCCCTCATGGAGTTGCCCCTATGTCTCAACCTCCATGGCCTCCTATCACTCCTGCCCCTCAAGTAGTGAATAGGAAGAGGTCCGTTGTTGTGGCACTTATGTCTGCTTCCCCACCTGTTGTTGTTTTTTCTCCTACACTTCTTGCTTGTGTTCCCATACAAGAGGTTACCCGTCCACTGACAACAGTTATGGAGGACACACCTATGGAAAAATATGAGCCTCTCGTTCCTTCTCAAGCAATGAATTCTAGTTTCCAAAGTTGAAAAAATTAGCTTGCGTGTGAGTGTAAGTGTCAATGAAAGGCTCTAGTTGTTGAAAAAGTTGCCTTGTAGAAGGTAGAAGGGGAGCCAAAAACTCCTATTTTGACATCTCTTGGTGGCTCCCCCTATGAATGTTGACAACCCTCACCCTAAAAGGGTGTAGGTTTTCATTGCTCCCTCGGTGGAGCCCTCTCTTCTAATGTCATTTCTGGACATCCCTCCATTTTCTTGACCATTCGACATGTTGAGCACCACGGTGGTGTTCGCTACGGTCTTGTCCTCTTCCTCCTCGCCTTTCGTTTCTTCTATGTGGATTCCACATCCTCCACTAAATCATAAGTTGGAGGATGACCTCACTTCCAAAAGAGGTTGAAAGAAGGGATCACCTTCTTTGGAAGAGAGTTATGCTTTGTCTTGCACCGTCGTTGTGATGGAGGCAGCCCCGACGTCTCCTGAGTTTTTCACTCTCCCTCTCAACAAGGTTGATGGTGGATCTCGGGAGCCTCCTTTTCCCACTCAGTTAACACATGGAACTCCTATTAAGTGCATGTTTAACTTGGTCGATGATTTCTTGGCTCTGTCAGCAATCTTTACGAGATTGATGACTCTTACTTCAGATGAGTTGATTGAAGCAGACCTTGAGGTGTCTTCTTCCTTAGCTCTCATCGTAAGAGATTCAAAGGTTTCTACCCTCGCTATCCCTCCCTTGCATGCTCATCTGCGCTCCCCATATGATAATCTAGATTGGGATAATGATGACCTCCTAGTTGATGAGGATTAGGGGAGTACCTCTTGTTTATCTATAGATTAGATTTGTGTGTGTGTTGTGTTTCCCTCGTGCTTGTTTTTATGTGTTCATGGAGGACCCTTGTCACCCTTGTAGGTGCTTGGACACAGGAGTGATATTGTGTTATAAAATTCCTCTATATGTTTCATCATTCTTCTATATGTTGTAACTTGATTTTCGACAATTGGGGATGATGCAAAGTGTTGAGAGAATTTAGGCGTCCCTTCCATGTTGACCCAGTTTTTTATTTTTATTTTGTCTTCACGTGCTCTTCTTCAGATTTGGGAACTTTGGGGACTGATGATCTTTTGTTTGCAAATATATTATGGGTTAGCTATAAGAATTGATTTGACACTGAACTCCTAGATCCCCCTATCTCTTGATGTCCTTGTCTCTGCTCGTTCCTTGTTTTCTTTGTTTTTGCTTTCTTCTCTTTCAACTTGCTTTGTCATGTTGTGGTGCTTATGTGTTTTCCCTTGTATGTGTGACAACATTTCCATGCTTGCATCTCGCTATGTCTCATGGGCCACAACATCAAGTTATCTTTTCTTCCTTTCCGTATGATGCCACGTGCTCCTTTGAATCACACACACCATCCTAAGGGGGGCTACAACCTTTCTAATTTTCAATAAGGTGCATTTGATGGCCAATGAATCCCTTACTGGAAACTTTACACTTTTCAAAAATTGTATCCTTCAATAAGGATTCCCTTGGCAAGATTTTCTTTCGAAAATAAATTCATATAAAAAAGAATTGAAAAGCTTTCCTTTGAGAAGGCCATTCTTTTTTATCAAATTCCTCAATGAAAGAGATCTTTCAAAAGAATTCCTTGATGATAGGATCATTTGTGAAAAAATGTTATAATTTTCAATCAGAGTTTCCCTTTGAATGGGCCCCTTGCTATCTTGAAGGGTTCCCAAGGGACCCCTTTGAAAGCTTCTCCTTCAATTGTTTGCTTTGAGATATGATTATTTGTCTATGTGACTTTTGCATGCCTAACATGTTTTGTCTGCACCTTAACATGTTGCTTTGTAAGACCAAGCACCTATAAAGCTTCTTTCACAATCAATCTTGGAGGACTGAGCACCTCGTCAAGCTTTCCTTGCAAGAATGAGCACCTATAAGGACCAATCAAACTTTGCAAAGCCTTTCGTTTCTAGCCCCAGGACCGAGAACCTATGGTGCCTCCTTTGTAGGACTGAGCACCTGTAAAGCACTTTATTTTTGTAGGATCGAGCACTTGTAGAACCTTTGTTCACCTTATGCGAGACCAAGCACTCGTGGAGCCAATTTTGTACGACCGAGCACCCACAAAGATTTTTTTCACCTTTTCAATGATCGAGTTCTTATGGAGCCACCTCTCTCTCCTACATATTTAAGTTGTCAGATTATGGTCTGATTCCTCGATGATTCATATTCTTTTCAACATATTTCTACTTTACCTCACATTCACTGACATGCATGCTCGCTAAAGTGGGGGCAAAATGTAATGGCATGAATTTGCACTCTTAGGAAAATTCCCCATTTACATCACCCTTACCTTAGAAAAATGAAACTTGATCATGCAATTTCCACATCCACCACCTTCCCTCATCCACCCAACAACTCATTTTCATGTTGGTAAAGGAATTTTGTTAGGGATGTGTGCATGTTGCGTGAACATATATGTGTCATGCTATCATCCTGATAGGATTCTTGCCTCTAGAATCTGTAGAGGCATTACGTTTCTCCATTGGAGACAAAGTGTAATGTCTTTGTCTCCCTTCGCCGACACCAAATGACCCTTTTACCTCCCTCTTTCCATTCAAATTGCCTAATTCTTCATTCTATTCGACTTCTTCATGCTTCTTGGACTCTTAATTGAATTCTTCATGCTCTATTGATCAACTCACACACTTCAAGCTTCATCACCACTCCATTGTAGCTACAAGTTGCTAGTTTCTTGGCTCCTCCACTCCATTTATTGTGAAAATGTTATTGTTTGAGAGCTTGCAAGCTCATTCCTCCCTGTACTTCCCTTGAGAGTGCACATAGTTGTGAAGGTGATATCCTCCATTGGCACTTACTCTTGCATCATTGTATTCATTTAGTCGCATATTGTTGTTTGTGTTATTCTTGGCACTTCTACATTCATACATTTCTTTATCATTTTCTACACTCATTGCTATTTGGCTATTCATGGAGGTGTAAACACCAAAGTGGGGACTTACTGAGTGGAGAAGCCATTTTGGATATTGAATTTATGGCATAGGTCACGAACATCTTGATTCTTGAAAGGTGTCCCGTTATCAAAGATAATGGATTGGGGGACACCATTTCGACAAATGAAATAGTTTAGGATGAACTTGGATATTTGCTTTACAGTTATGTAGGTCATGGGAATTTCTTCGACCCACTTTGTGAAGTACTCTGTGGCGATGATGATGAACTTATGGCCATTGGATGAAGTGGGTGTGATTTTTCCTATGAGATCAAGCCCCCACTGTGAAAAGGGCCATGGTGTAACAATAGGATGAAGCTCTTGAGCTGGTGCATGAATAAGGTCTCCATGTTGCTAGCACTATAAATACTTTCTGACAAATTCGTGTGCCTCTTTTTCCATTGTTTGCCAATAGTATCCAGTTCTCAACAACTTCTTGGCCAAAGTCATACCACTTGAGTGCGAACCGCAAGTTCCATTATGTACCTCAATTAAAGCAGTCAAGACCTCCTCAGAATTTAAGCAATGCAAAAGGGTTCCCTCAATGCTCCTGCGGTAAAGGGTTTCTCCTAGGATGACAAAACGGGTGGACTTTTTGACAAAGGCTCGTTTGAGGTTTGGGGTTATGTCAGCTGGGAGGACTCTTATTGTCAGGTAGGTATAGATGTCGTGATACCAGGGATCACTGGGACCGATGAGTTTCCACACATATTCTGACTCTGGTACCTCGAATGCCGGTACGATAAGCTATTCTACCAAGAATTCATGTTTTGGGACATTGCGAGGGATATCCAGTAAGGATCCAATTGTTGCCATGGCATCAACTGCTATGTTGCTAGCCCTTGGTATCTGATCAAAGATGATATTAATGAATGATTCTTTGAGGCTCTCTACTAACTTCTTATATGGTGTTGGCTTATCATCCTTAGTTTGGTACTCGCCATTGACTTGGTTGATAATAAGCTGTCAATCCCCATAAAATTTTAGTGCCATGATCCGCCA
>CM021100.1:391927300-391979651 GCA_007115665.2 Sequoiadendron giganteum
TCTCCCCCTCTCTCCCTCCCTCTCTATCTCCCACTCTCCCCTCTCTCCCTCCCACTCTATCTCCCACTCTCTCCCTCTCTCTTTCTCCCACTCTCCCCTTCTCCCTCCCTCTCTATCTTCCACTCTCCCCCTCTCTCCCTCCCACTCTCTTAGGAACTCTCCACTTCTCCCCTTCTCCCACTCTCTCCCTCTCTCTTTCTCCCACTCCCCCCTTCTCCCTCCCTCTCTATCTTCCACTCTCCCCCTCTCTCCCTCCCACTCTCTCAGAAACTCTATACTATCAAAAATACACTAAGAAAACCTAATTTCACATAACGCGCTCGCGTTATAACACGTGCGCGTTATAACACGAGCATGTTTTGTAGTCCACTAAAACGGTAAAAAAATCAATATACCCATGATTTGAAGGTCCACAGTCTGCATATTCCCCTGGTTCTGCACGTGCTCCGACAAGAAGTATATTTTTGATGATCTTGTGAAGTGTGCAAGCATCTTTTTCACTTTCCATCACCTTTTCCATGATCTTTTTACCACCATTGCATGAAATAGTAGAGTTTCCATGTTGAAAGACATATAATATCAATTGAAGTTTGAATTCCATTGAAAACTGATATACAATTGAAGTATGGAAGGGAACAAGCTTTTGAACAAGTCAAATTGTTGTGGAGTTTGAAGAAAGAAGAAGCTAAGGCTACATAATTGGGTTGAACTCCTCCATTTGAAAGTCTGGTTTTTAAGGTATGTGAAGTCTTTACAACTTTTCTTTCATTCTATTATGGCTTGCTTTCATTTTTTTTTGTCATATATAACCTTAGGTTGTCAATGCACATTTTAAATTACCAAATTATATACACAATTATTTACACTTGCCAATTATAGAAATTCAGAACCATTCACCAAAATTCATCCTTTAAGACAACTCCAAGCCTCTCCCATTCCTCTGAAGGGTCCAAACACCTTCCAATACCTCTGCACAAACTGATGCAGTACAAAGGAAGAAATCAACAAGTTTCTTGACACACTTATTCAGCTATATTTCCCTTCACAAAATATTTGATTCGTGAAAAGACAATTAGGTCTCAAAACAAGATAATTTCTAGGTCTGAGGACCTTACCCGCTCAACTAGGCTTCCAATACAAAAACCCCCATTTTTCAATGCAAAGAGGGAGGGTTTATAGAAACTCCTATACCTGGGCCTTCCCAGACCATTCCAAAGCATCAAACATCTTCAAAATACCTTGCACAAGGTCAAAAGTTCATTACATAGACCACTCCTTCAACAATTGATGGGGAGTCTTATCTTTCAAGAGCAATATTGCTCTTCCCAAGACCTATTCTTTGGTCTTCCTAGGGTATTCCTCTCTACCCTACTCAGTGATACCTCCTAAACCCCTCTCACCTCATAAGACTCTCCACCAATTTCAAATTCTTCACCATTGCTCTCAATTCACCACTAAGCTTCCTTGGGCTCCACACTGACCCAAAGTGTCCTAACCACTCGAGGGGCTATGAAAGGGTATTATCACTATCCCCTTGTTGATTTGACTCCTCACTTATCCATCTCATAGGATTATTTCACCTTGTACCCATCACTTTCTTGAAAAACCCAATTTTAGGCCTTGTAGCCTTTTGCCCAATTAAGCCTCCTAGAACCCGTTTTCTTGGCTTTTCTAAAAAACGGTCTTAATAACCCCCAAATATTTTTATAGATTCTTTCTAGTGGTATCCTAGGCTTCAATATTTACCAGGTTTTTAGTCCCTTTGGCGTCCGTACATAGGACTATCCTCATACCCCCTATTTTCAAGGGTTTCTAGGGTTCTGGCTCCTTTTTCCAACTTTGAGGGCTTCAATGACCTCCTCAACTCTCCTCCTTGCACAAACGTATCTAGAATAAATGTTCCCACACTCTCTTGCTCTTGATTGGCACAAACTAGTCCATTTAGCAACTTTCTTTACTGCTGTCCTCTCCAAGCCACTAGCCAAAATGCACTTGCACTCGCTTAGTTCTTGATGAATTCACCATCTCCCCTACAAACCAAGACACCAAACACCATATGTACACTGTAAAAAAATTCCCCTACTTCATTCCAAGTGGCCATGGTAGCCTTTCCATGGGAATTCAAGTGGGGATCATTATTTCCAAAAACTGGCCTGAACCAGCTATGAGACCAAAAACTCTAAAAAACTTGAAAAATAGAAAGCAATTGAACTAAATGGCTAATATAATGCTTCAAACAGTAATTAAGTGACAAAATTGAAAGACTCAAAGCATTAGACAGGTCCTTTCAATCCATTCTTGACTGGATGAAGGCACAAAAATAGAAATTCCATGAAATTTGTACTCTTCCAACTCACAAATTCCCCTTCCAAAACTCCAAATCATACAATAGCTTTCCCACATGCTCAATTAGGGTTTTTTATGACCTTATATACCTTTCTCCCACATTCTAGGACCCTTGGGTCGGGCTTAGAGCATCATTAATTCCCTTTTCCCACTTTTAGGACAAATTGCCAAGTCTACATGGACTAATTTGCCTAATTTCATCATTCAGGCTTCTCCAAACTTCAAGCATCTAGACTACCCTAAGTTTGCCTTAACTCACACATCAAAAATACTATTGGGACTTTACATCATAGTCCTTATTCCCTTGGTGGTTGGCTAGAACCATCAACAATAAAAGACTACTTTTGTACAAGATGATTGTAAGTATTATTTAAATGAAGCCTTCAATGATATATATTTTTCAATTATCTTGAATGAATACATTTTTTAGGAACTAATATTTGTCTCATTACCATGGTATAGATAAAATTATCCGCCATGCGGAAGAAAAAGACAAAGAGGAAACTAACAGACGAAGAGAACGAAACCTTGAAAGAAAAGGAGAGAGTTCGGGTGGTGGCATATCGTGAAAAGAAGAAATTGGAAACGATTGATGAAAACAACCCGATTGTAGAGGAACCTCAATCGTCAAAAAGAGAACAGGAATTGGCAGCACAAAAGGCATGAATGCGAAAGCATCTTTGTAAGACAGATTCAAATACCGTAGTTGGAGACACACCCTCTACGACAAGTGAATATGAAGGGACACCATTAAGCATAAGCAAATATGGAGGGACACCATCTAGCACAAGTGAATATGGACGGACACCATCTAATGCAAGTGAATATGGAGGGACACCATTTACCGCAAGTGAATATTGTTGGACACCATCCAACACATCTCAAGTTGAGAGTACATCATCACTCGAAATTGACGAAGAAGTTATGCCATCATTCCCATGTGAACCTCAAGGTATGTCTTCTTCTCCACCCTCGATCGAAGGTATGCAATCTAGCCCACCTCAATTAAATATTGATGAAATTCCTAATGTTGAGATGTATGTACCTAGGAGAACACCACCAAGAATTTTGCGTAGAAAACCAAAGTATTTGATTAATATTGATGATGAGATTTTGCAGCACATGGAAGGTAAGATTTCAACACGCACTTGTAGAAGATATGCTAATAAGATTTGGGAACGATTCTTTGAAAGGCTAAATGAGACTGCAAGATGTCAACTATTTGTTGAAATGATGCGGGGTGTAAAGTATAGGAACATCATGAAGACTCTTGGGTTGAGAACATCGAATGCATCGAGTGAAGACACTATTGTGAAGAATCTAATGAATGCTTATGAGAGTGTGGGTAAGACCTCATGCTCAAAGGATAGTAATGTCACCCGATGTGTCATTTCATCAACTTTGGTAAGTTTTCAAACAAAGAGAGCTTGCCTAATTAGAAAGACTAGTGAAAAAATAGGAATTAGTAGAAAAAATTTATCAAGAGCCATTCAAAGGTAGCAAAGAATTGAGGGCAATGATACAAATGAATTATGGGCATTCTCGGGGAGACTGTCACGAAAAGATAAAGAAGTTGTCAAAGCCTTGAGAACACTAATTTAAGAGTATTGGAAGAATAACACAAGGCCATCTCCGAATCAAAGGGATGTGGTAAGAAGGAGAATCGGTAGTCGGAATCGTGAGCCACATCCAAAGCATTTTTTGGATATGACTCAAACCCAATTTTTTTGGAAATTTGAAAATGATTATCCTCAAATTAGTATTTCTCAAAGATTTTTTGAACTGCATAAACCTTTTTATGTCAAGATAAATCACACACGCACTACTTGTTGTTGTAGACTACATATTGAATTTTCTAACCATTACGATGTTTATCGTTCTATATGTTTAGATTTTCATACAAACGATGTTTTGCAGGATTGTGGCATAGAAGCCCCACCAAAATCTTCAAGAGAGTTCTTATCAAAAAATTTATGTGAAATAGAGGATGGCCAAATATTCTATAGGACAACATGCTTGGATGGTTCATGCGAGCGTTGCGGTGGCTTCCAGCGTATGCCAGTATGTCAACATATGGAAAGCACAGATGAGGTGGGACAAAAACTAGTAGAGTTCGAGAAGTATAAAATAGTGGCATATGCTACAAAAGATGGGTTTCAAACAAAAAGGTGTGATTTGGTTATTGAGAAGATTCCAGTGTACAAATTTATGACCACATTTCGTGACAGTATACTGTCTGAGTATGCAATGCATACCCATAGAGCCTGATGGTTGGACACGCAGTTCAAGCTATGCAAGGACACCTTTCCAGTTGGAAGCATAGTATCCATGGTTGACTTTGCAGAGAACTACACTCTACAGCCACAACATGAGGTGTAGTCATAGTATTACAACTCCACACAAGTTTTGATATTTGTGCACATAGCATTCATTCATGCATCTGATAGTATAGATGAGCAAAGGAAGGTATTGAGGGAGTACCACTTTTACATTAGTGATGATTGCACATATTCTGCATAGTTCGTGCAAGGTTGCTTCAAGATGTTCTACAGTGGTTTGGCTTAGAGGGGCATAGAATACGATCAACATATAATATGGTCTGATAACTGTGCAACACAGTTCAAGAACTCGCACATGTTCTACTGGTTGTGCAGGATGCATGTCATTACAGGTGTTCAACATATGTGGAAATTTTGTGAGGCTGGACATGGAAAGGGGGAGCATGATGGTGCATGAACATGCGTGAAAAGAGCATTAGCACAAGATGAGTTAAAGTATAAAGACAGTGCAAAGTTGACAGATGCAAAATCAATCATCGAGTGGTGTAATGCTTTGATGGGTCTAGGTAATGAAGGTACGTCTTCAGTTCATAGATTTTTTTGGTTGATGGATGATACTAACACTGCACCATATGAAGACTATTGTACACTAATAGGATCGAGTGAGGTACACTCTTTCCTTAGCTCAAATATAGGTTCATGGAGTATCGATACACGAAAGATGGCATGCTTTTGTTCTTCATGTACAATGCAAGACTGGAATGATTGTGAGTCAGGGGAGTGGGTTGACAAATGGTTCATAAGTTATCTTAGCCCACTTCACACATATCTCCCTCTGACAGCATTGGAACTGACATAGATAGAATCATCAGTCGACTTTGACCACATATTAGATCTAGTTCAACGAGGTGATATATCTACTTTCTTAGTCATTGAAATTCTGTATCGTTAGATCTTACTTTGTACTGTATTCGTAATGTTGACAAATTTCAAGAGATTTTTTGCACATATCAATGCAGGGCATGTTTATGTAGTTATTGTAGATGAAGACAATGAAGAGGGAACATACTATTACTTGTGTCGTTGTGTTGAGACAAAAAAGAAATTGGAGGCCCCAATTATAGATGGAGAAAACATCGAATACCCTGCAGGGTTAGTTGTGGTTACTGGAACATGGCTTAGAAGGTACCCACATTCAAGTGTTAAACATTGGCTATTTCAGGACTGTGACATGCATCGTAAGATTCTTCATTACTCGAACCTTGTTGTGGCATCAAATGTTCATTTGACCAAATATGGGGGTGGACCTTTGAACAAGACGTTATGGAAGGTCCATGAGTCTGACCATGAGGCAATACTTGACACAATAAAGAGTAGAGCAGACCCAGATGGTTCGTTGGATTAATTTGTAAGTATATGCACATTGGTTCTTATTAGTTTATACTTGTATGCACATTAATTTGTTTGATGCCAATGCTATCATCTTCTTTTACAGTGATTGGTGTCCCCTTGCAAAAAATACAGATATATGAGCCATCGAAGAGAATGTCAACCACAAAAGCAATGCAACATCCTTATTTTGATGCCTGCATGCAACATCTGTAAGTGCCTTCCATCTATTTTTATTTCATTTCCATTTTGGATGCTCTTTCTTTTTCTCTTTTACTTTGCGTATTTGTAAGTAAACTACTAAGGGTTGATTGATCTTTCGTTGCAGAAAATGCTGCTTTAAGAGCCATCAAAGAAAATCTCAGCCAAAAAAGCAATGCAACATACTTATTTTGATGATTTTGACAAATCTCAATTTTGATTTCAAGCCATTGTAAGAGAGCATGTGAATCTTAGCGAGGGAATCTCAAGTTACTCATTTGAAGTTAACCTCATGATGACCACCTATGGTTAAGACATTTAAAGAGAATCTTGAATGTATGAGTGACATTGTAAAAGATCTGAGAGAACGAAGTGCAAGAGGCATTGTAATAAGATTTAATTACATAATGAGATATACTCAAATATTGTAAGGTTGAAGTTCATGTTTGGTGTAGTAGCACCTTGTTCTGTAAATGCCTTGAGTAGGAAAATTTGCAAACTTTGAATTTTGAAATATAAACAATGTGAAAAAGGTCATATAAAGGTCATGCAAACAATTTGTACACATTTTTTTGCAACTCGTGTGACCAAGCGGACTGTTCCAACACGTTTGAATAGGTATTTTTACGCTAGGCATGGTCCTCTTTCGCACCGAAACACGTAGAGTCGCTTTGAGCTATGTTCCACTGGATCGATTCCTTAAGGGTCCAAAGTGCAAAATGGCTGCAAACTTCAGCATGCTAGTACTCGAATTCTGTGACACTTAGAATCTTCTCATCTGATCCTACAGAAAGGTGTTGGACCCTTATAGAAAAACCTCTCTCGATTTTGTCTATCTTGGAGTGGTTTTCTCATGGCGACGGATTTTCACTTGATGGAAAAGATGTCAAATTCAAGCAGTGCAAAGTTGCAAAGTGGTGCAACTTTCGCTCTGCAACTCGTGTGACCAAGCAGACTGTTCCAACACGTCCGAATAGGTATTTTTATGCTAGGAATGGTCCTCTTTCGCACCGAAACACGTAGAATCGCTCTGAGCTATGTTCCACCAGATCGATCCCTTAAGGGTCCAAAGTGCAAAATGGCTGCAAACTTCAACATGCTACTACTTGGATACCGTGACACTTAGAATCTTCTCATCTAATTCTACAGAAAGGCGTTGGGCCCCTCTAGAAAAACCTCTCTCGGTTTTGTCTATCTTGGAGTGGTTTTCTCATGGCGGTGGATTTTCACTTGATGGAAAAGGTGTCAAATTCAAGCAGTGCAAAGTTGCAAAGTGGTGCAACTTTCACTCTGCAACTCGTGTGACCAAGCAGAATGTTCCAACACATCTGAATAGGCATGTTTATGCTAGGCATGGTCCTCTTTCACACCAAAACACATGGAATCGCTTTGAGCTATGTTCCACCGGATCGATCCCTTAAGGGTCCAAAGTGCAAAATGGTTGCAAACTTCAGCATGCTATTACTTAGATGCCACGATGCTTAGAAACTTCTTATCTGATCCTATAGGATCATGTTGAGCCTATGTACAAAAACCTATCTCGATTTTGGCTATCTCGGAGCAGTTTTCTAGTGGTGGCGGATTTTCACTTGATGGAAAAAGCATCAAATGCAAGCAGTGCAAAGTTGCAGAGTGGTGCAATTTTCATTCTGCAACTTGTGTGACCAAGCGGATTGTTCCAACACATCCAAATAGGTATGTTTATGCTAGGAATGGTCCTATTTTGCACCAAAACACGTGGAATCGCTCTGAGCTATATTCCACTGGATCGATCCCTTAAGGGTCCAAAGTGCAAAATGGCTGCAAACTTCAGCATGCTATTACTTAGATGTCGTGACACTTAGAAACTTCTTGTCTGATCCTATAGGATCATGTTGAGCTTGTCTACAAAAACCTCTCTCGGTTTTGGCTATCTCAGAGTGGTTTTCCAGTGGTGGCAGATTTTCACTTGTTGGAAAAAGCATCAAATGCAAGCAGTGCAAAGTTGCAGAGTGGTGCAACTTTTGTTCTGCAACTTGTGTGACCAAGCGAATTATTCCAAAACATCCAAATAGGTATGTTTACATTAGGCATGGTCCTATTTTGTACCGAAACACGTGGAATCGCTTCGAGCTATGTTCCACCGGATCGATCCCTTAGGTTGGAGGAGTCTTAAGTTGCAAATTTGTAAGTTGCTTAAAGCAACAAATTTGAAATGATATTGAATGGCCCACTTAGCACTCATTGCATCTAAGTGATGCTCATAGAGGTGAGGCACTAGGCCTTCCCAGGAGGTCACCCATTCCAGTATACTCCAGCTCAAGCGCTTAACCACGAAGTTTTTTGCCCAAGAAGGCATAGTGAAAAAGGCATAATCCACTGTACTTTTGATGAGTGGAAAGGAATTCCTAAGAGACATGAAGGAGGAAGAAGGATTTTTCTATGCAATCATGTTGAAGCCAAAGGAGGAGGAGTCACCTAGTCGGCTACCTATGACAATAGAGGTGAAGCAACTGTTGGATCAGTTCAGGGATATCATTTGCGAAGGCACACCAGCTACACTACCACGTAAGAGGGAAATTAGTCATCAAATTGAATTTGTACTAGGAGAAACATTACCTAACAATGCTGCATACAAAATGACACCGGAGCAGAACAACGAGATAGCAAGGCAAGTTCAAGAAATTTTGGACCAAGGGTTGATCAGGAAAAGCATAAGCCCATGTGCTATTGCAATGGTGTTGGCACCTAAGAAGGGAGATAAGTGGAGAATGTGTACTGATTCTAGGGCCATAAATAGGATAACCATTAGATATAGGTTTCCTATCCCTAGGATAGAAGACTTAATGGACTGTTTAGGGGGTGCTATGTACTACTCCAAGATTGATTTGAAAAGTGGCTACTATCAGATTAGGATGAAAGAGGGAGATGAATGGAAGTCAGCTTTTAAAACCACAAAGGGGTTATATGAGTGGTTAGTAATGCCATTCGGGCTTACAAATGCACCTAGCACTTTTATGAGGGTGATAGCTTCTCCTCTCGAAGGAATTTATAGGAGTCTTTGTGGTAGTCTACTTAGATGATATCCTCATCTTTAGCAAAACAAAAGAAGAACATATGAAGCACCTAGAACTTGTGTTGAAGAAAATTCAAGAGGAGAAGCTCACCATAAATCTTGATAAATAGGGTAGTTGGTAACTTGTTGAGGTGTCTAACTAAGGAGTATGGACAAGGATGGGAACAAGTCATTTCACAGGCATAATTTTCCTACAATGATAGCACAAACAAGTCTACTGGTAAGAGCCCATTTGAAATTATATATGGGTTACATCCAAGGGGTGTACTTGAGCTAAGAGACCTAAAAGGTTATGAAGGAATCAATGGACATGCTGATGATTTTGCTCAATCAATGAGAGAGGTTCATGAGCAGGTAAAGAAGACATTAATGGAGGCTAACTAGAAGTTGAAGGCTAAAAGAGATGAAGGGAAGAGAGATCTATAATTTGAAATAGGTGATTTGGTGATGGTATACTTGAACAAGGCAAGACTACAAAAATGCATACCAAGTAAGCTGCAGATGAAAAGGATAGGGCCATGTAAAGTGTTGGCTAAGTATGGATCCAATGCATACAAGGTGGAGCTACCCAAGGAGATGTCCATTTCGCCTATCTTCAATGTGAAGAACTTGGTGAAGTATACAGAACCATAAATGGATGAGGAACAGTATAGTGCTGAGGTGAGTAAGGATGTGGACGAACTCAAGGTACTTGATTAGATCAAACCACAAGTGGACAAGATTCTAGACTCAAGGGTGAAGAAGAAGACTAGGCACAAGACATACATGGAGCACCTAGTGAAGTGGAGACATCAACCAGAGTCAGAGGCTACTTGGATAGTAGAAAGTGACTTTAAGAAGCATGGAATTAGTGAGGAACTCTTGAAACCACAGGTTCCTTAACTTCTTTGTTGCAGGGGGGAGAATGGTGCAGGAGCACCTTAAGGTCTTTTGGAGAGATCTTTGCAATTTTGGCTTGTAGGTGGTTCTAGCCAACCACCAAGGGAATAAGGACTATGATGTAAAGTCCCAAGAGTGTTTTTGATGAGTGAATTGGAAATAGGTTTGTTAGGGGCTTGCGGTTTGGGTAAGTCTTGGACACTGTGAGCATTTTGAGCAATGTTGCCTTGGCTATTTGTCCTAAAAGTTGGAAAATGGCATTAATGATGCTCTAAGCCCAACCCAAGGGTCCTAGCACATGGGAGAAAGGTATATAAGGTCAGAAAAACCCTAATACCTAGGTTGAAGGATTGTTTTCATGAATTGAGACTTGGAGAGTACATTTTTGTGATTGGAAGAGAGCAAGTTTTCATTGAATTTATGTGTTTGAGCCTTCATCCAGTCAATAATGGATTGAAAGGACTTATCTAATGGTTTGAGTCTTCCATTTGTGTCACTTACTTACCTTGTGTAGCATTAGATTAGTCATCTAGACCAACTGGTTATCTTTTTGCAAGTTTTTGGTGTTCTTGGTCTCATTGCCAGTTCAGGTTTGATTTGTGAATAATGAGTCCCACTTGACTTCCCGTGGCTTTCCTCTCATGGCCACTTGGAATCAAGTTGGGGACCAGTGTTACAAGACTAGGACTCACCTCGGACTTGACAAGCCATTTTTTGACTTGGACTCGGGCTCGGAGCCCAGACTCGACAAATAGAAAAACCTAAGAAATTCAAAGATTTGTAAGGATTTAAAACTTGTTTCATGCACCCTTTAATAAATAAACCTTAAATACACAATAGCATCATCAAATAGAAATTACTATGATCCCATACACAAACATACATCAATCACATAAGTATAAGCACAAATTTTAGCTGAAGGAAATAACACATTTAGATATATAAATATTGTGATATTGCTATCAGGATTCAATTATGTAGTTTTACAAGTCAAACTCATTGACCCATGATTCATCAGTAGTGGTTCACAAGAACCCATCTCTCATGATAATGAATGGTTCATAAGGAGGAAGATAAATCTTCATACATTTCTTCTATCACAAATGAGATACGTGCTTGGTTTCATGAAGGTCATGAGACAACGATTAATGGGGAGTGGATACATGAAGAACTAATGGAGAATGATAATGGCTTCAGACATGCTATAAAGGAATTTTTTTTTTGTTTCAATGATGCAAGAGGTTTTTAGTTTCACTACCAAAATGAGCCTACGAAGAATGCATGTGAAACTCCTTTTGACCTTGAGGGTGTACTTACTCCATCTCAAGGATCATGCATTGAGGATGACATAGATCAATGCTAGGGCTAACCAATTAATAATTATACACATGAACAAGTCAAACATGTACATGTCAATAAGGGAACTACAAGTACTCATAAACACGTAAGCCTCAAAAAGTATACACACAAATACATAGTATACACAAATTAAAACAAAGTATATGCACGAATACAAGGTATATGCATGAAAACATGTAAGCCACAAAGTATACACTCGAATGCACGTAAGTCACAAAGTATACACGTAAGTTGTAAAGTATACACTTGAATATACGTAACTCATATCTATTGAACCATCAATTTAGAATGCAAATATGGATAGGCATCGAAAAAAGATATTTGTATTAAACAAATAGCCATGTAGGCATACATAAATATATGTCGATATAAGTATGAAATATATGTACAAAATAGCCATGTAGGCTTACGAGAATGCCATCTAGGCATACAATGTCAAATATGTCCAATAAAAAATATGTACAAAACTGCCATGCAGGCATACAATAAAGGACTCTGGAATCAAAAGTCATTGCTCTCCATGCCCAGGAAATAAAATATTTCCCTTTCCTTTTCGCTCGGATGGCGATAGGTCTATCACTCATTTTTGTTGCGCTTGTGGAGTGCTCCTGCTACTCCTCCTAGGGTTTAGTTCATGGTGAAAATTAACTGTTACAATAAGAAGTAAAGACATGAATATATAGAAATTACATTATAAAAAATGATATATTTGACAAAATAATCACTTACAGCCATCTCACGATCTCTCTCCATGAGGGAAATATCCTCACACCCATGCTCAAGCGTGCTCAAGCCCTGTATAAACCATGCAAATAGACAAAAAATACGTGAATCAATAATGGTTTGATTTCTCACTAACTAACATCTATAACAACAAATGTAAATTAAAATTTACTAATTTTCCTCATACCTCTTCTGTCAGAGCCATCGAGGATTGTATAACAGATGTCACACAAATATCCATTGCCTTCCTCACATTCAAAGGTGTATCGTCTCACAACAATTGAAAATAAAACAACAAATTATTCAATGTAATAAACGATGTGCATGTATAAACTACACAAATCTATTAAGTACTTGATTCATTAGTTAAACTCTTTATTCTATTACCTGTGTGAAGGTTTGAGTAAATCCACCGCCACTGGGAAGTGTTCCATCAAAACCTCCAATATTAGTCTGTTCAACATCCAAAATTGCATATTAAATTACCATTCGTAAAACAATGCCATTAATATGCAATAAACTTATAATTGTTTACTAGTTACATACCCTAGTGATAGGTGTACTACAAAAATAGGTTGGTGGGGGGGCGGTGTATCCAGTCTCAACACTGTGACCCTGCAATTTTATTAAAATCATAAAACATTTTGAGTTAATCTTGCATTTGAAAATCAAAATTTATTAAATTAAATTCAATGAACACATGCACTAACTTTTACCTGACTATCAATGCCATATGCCTCATACAAAATGTCAGCTGCCCTCTCCATCTCCATAGCTGCAAACTGATCCTGCGTATCAGTCTCCTGAGGTTCGGTGGGGTCATGTGAACAAGTAGCCCCGCAAGATTGACACACATGTGTTCAAAGACCACCACTAGAAGACTCCCCTGGATGGCGCTGTAGAATAGGGCTAGTATGATGGATGACACTCTGGGTCAAAGTGCTGATTGCCTACAATGTCTCTACGTCAGCACTTTCCTTCACGACAGAAGGCATAACAATGTGCTCATGAGGTGGCCTAGTGAGAGCTCATCTACCTTGCCGCGTAGGATTCGGCTGTGCACCAGGTCTATCCTGAGCTGACCCCCCACCTCTCCCCTGGAAATCCCTCATATCAAAATAATTTGGGATTTTGTTCAATATGAACTCACTGTATAGTTTCCTAAGGAAATATTGTGGGACCTCGCAATTGTTGCACGGTGGGTAATCGAAGACCATGTACCACCTATCATAAAACCACTCCTTCATTTGTTGGTGGTGGCACCAATGGATAGGAAACCTCTTCGCATTGAGGGTAAGAGTTTGATTTGTGCGTGGGTCGGTGAATAATGAGCACAAATCACCTTTTGTTATTTTTAAATCTTTAACATCCTTGTATGATAGTTTATTTGCATAATACTCCCTGGCCGCCTGCCTCCTATCTTCCCATCCAGTTATTTGTTTGCTAATTGAATCTACGTTTGTTAACATATCTTTCAATGAATTTGCTAGGGTCATTCTTTCTGTGGTTGAACCATTTGGATCACTCAACCTATTGATCATATCCTCAATTTGTTTTTTGTTGTTCTCAATTTCACTCATTAAATTTTGTTGAGTGCCAGGAGGGGGTTGAGTGATTGGTGGAGGAGGTTGATGTTGTGGTTGATTTTGATCTTGAGGATTTGGTTGGTCCTCCTATTGAGGATTTTGAGGGTTTGCAGGTTGATTTGCATCTCCTAAAAATTCAAACAAATAAATATCAAATTCAACCTAAAACTAACAAATTCAAGCTAAAACTAACAAATTCAAAACAAAAAGCATAGAATTCTTACCTCTTATAGCTCCTCGTCGTCGTGGCACCATCGTTGCGAAGAAATTCGGATTCTTGGTGAACAAACTCTTCTCCTAGAACTCGAGCACAATATTTTGGGGTTTTTGGCCGCGCGTGGAGCAAAAAAACTAGTTGAAATGCAAATGAGAGATTTGCATTTGTTTTTTTGCTTTTAACAGTCAATAACGCGCTCGCATTATTGCTTTGTAGTTATGGCCGCCGGGATCTTGCCTAGGTTTAACCGAAGACATAACGCGCTCGCGTTATGCTTTTCAACTTTTTTTTTTTGAGGGTGTCCACGGAATGGCTACCCATTTCCATGCACCCGCCCTTGTATATAATAATTTTGTTGAAAGAAAAAAAAGCATTTGTTTTTAGATATTTTGAGTTTCTGTAGAGGCGGGTGAATGCCAAAAATCAAAAATCAAGCAAAATGTAGATTGCAAACAAGCTAGTGAGACTAAGTCTTAGCGCCTACAAAAAAATGAAACTACCACTAAAGTCCATGTAACAATCACTTGTATGAAATGATTCAAGACTCGTAGCTCGCATCGAATATATCCACATAGAATTGTAACGATAAAAGATAAAATCTATATAATAGTCACTCCCAACAAGTAAATGATCTTTTCTTCCAATACTATCCACAACAGTAAAGAATTATTGAAGGACGGCTCCCTCGCGAGATGATACCTGCGGAAGCTGGTTTCTTCATTCATAATTTACACAATTCTTAATCAAATTCTGCCAATATCATTTGGCTTGACTGGATTAAAGAGACTTGTGGCTGGATGACTCAAAAAGATTGTGGAAAATGACATACGACGGCTGCTAAAACCTTATTGAAGTTTAGAAATTCATTTGGCATGTTATACCAATTGAAAACTCAGCCATTCCAGCATGGATTACTAATTTTAAGTCAATCAAAGCGAATCATTTATTGACTTTAAAACCCCATTAAGAAATATTTGAAAAAAAGAAGAAGTTCCCCTCTGACAAATTTTAAATGATATGGCAGCCAAGCGTCCCCCAAAATAAATGATTTAGATAAGCCACAACACCAACTTTACAAATCTTGAAATGCATTCAATCGATTATAAACAAAAGTATAACGAGCACATGCTAGGTTTCAAAGAATTTTTCAAGTGTATTGCCAAATTCCATGACCTTTTATCAGAGTCCTATGCCTTCTCTGAAAATACAACTTTGAAGTAGTGTATATTTAAAGAAATGAAGACTTACCCAGGCATTATACCTATGCCATTAGAAATGATAACAAAATGTGGAAATCAAACAACATGACAAAATCAAACACTCTTATGAAATATTACCCCATGTTAGATATGCTAAACTAATACATTAATTCAACAAGAAATGCTAAATGAACCAATTGAAAGCACAAACAACATGGAGCACACCTATTCCATATTGGATTGGCGCCACTCTTTGTGTAGAAGGTAGCCCTTTCCCAACCCTTGACAAGAAAATGATTGTGATAAACAAAGAGATGCAAAGTGAACTCAAGTTGCCTATAGTGAGAATGCTCAAAATGTGGATGAAAATGAAGGAGAAAACCCATTGAATTTATAAGTGAGATTGAAGAGAGAAGAGGCAAAGTTGAGGAATGTGGGACTAATCCTCAACCAATAGAAAGGAGCCACTTGTCACTATGTGAATGGGCCATGGTTGTGCAAGTTTTGGCCAATGTGCCCATTTGAAATTTAAAAATAGCATTAAATGCATTTGGTTGAGAGCTTTTGGGGGAAATTTGTTTGGACAAAAAATTCAAACAAAGGGAGTTAATGAGGGCATATTCCCTGAGAATATGCTTTGTGAGGAAAATAGAGGTTTTAATAAATCAAAATAAATGATTTATTATGTAATTGGGAAAAGCCAGAGGATGTGACTTGCATTAAGTTTAACATTGATCATGATTTAGTTAACTTAAGAAAGGATTAGGTGTTTGTGACATTTTGACTTAGACTTTTAGATTAGAATAAATAAAAATGAGAGGAAATAGTGGATATTGGCCTATTTAATTAAATAAACTTGATTTAATTAAATGTAGAAACTTTAGGGGATAATCAAATAAAAATGATTTACTTAATTAAAGAGTTAACATTAGTGAATTAACTAAATTGATTTATTTAATTAATACACAAAATGATGTTAATTGAAGCATGATTAAATGCATGAGTAAATTTTGCATGTCTACATTTTGCCCCTTTTTGAAGCAATGTACTCATTGCATTGGTTCAAAGAATGATGCCATCGACATCAAAATTAACTTTATTTTTTATTTTTTTTGGATGCCCCAGCGGAAATAAGTATGTTAGTACATAGGTACAAGTAAATTAATTTAATCGTTCATGACTTCTTGTTAGAGTTTTTTTTCACTAAACTAGTAGATTTTTTTTAATTGATATTTTTTTATTGTACAAACACCATCAAGCTTCGAAAGAATGAACAAGGTATGTTTCACATCCCTAACTTATCCTTGAGACAACAATTTTAAATTTCTAAATATTTGTAAAAATAATTCTTTTTTTAGTAATAATATTTTTCTAGTGTATTTGAATAATTATAAAATGAAGACTCATTTAACATAAAGGTAATTTTAAATATTTATTAATAAAAATAAATAATTGTAAATGTAATATGACTCAGATCTATTGTTAGAGATTGAATTCATATCAACTCATATCATTATATCAAATTGTTTACTTTATTTCATTAATTATATTTTTTTTGCAAGAAATCAACACTTGAGAAGATATACCATTTTAGATAATTTGTAGAATTATTCGAGAACTAAGAGAACATCGTTCAACAATAACATGGAAGCCATAGATTCTCGGGGTGAAGAGAGTGAAAGGAAAGGGGATTCAATGCTAGTGGTTGAACAAGGATAATCTCTGATGCCAAATTCAAAAGAAACCATTGCTTGCTTCCCTCAAGAAACAAGTTCTACATTGCAAGATTCTCAATACAACAAAGAAAAAACAATATATTACTAGTTTGTAAGGGATGAAGCAAGAAATTCTAATATATATATATATATATATCTTCATTTATCTTCCTATTTGCTTCATAATAAGTCCTCAGTTACTATTTATTTTTGATAAAAGTAGGGACATAGATTACAAATTCAAAAACCTAATCTTCCCCAATCAAATATAATTAGATCCCTAAGTATAACACTATTGTTTTTGATAAAAAGGTAAAACAGGTTTTACAGGGACCCGAAACCACAAAGTTTACAAAAAAGAGAAGAGAACACCAAAGTTCCACCAAAAAAACAACTGCCAGAGAAAAAACCAACAACAATCAAGCAAAAAGGACCAGGAGGGTCAAAAAAGAAGGGATAGTAGAGAAAGAACACCGAAAGCTCCAACCATTACTTCAGAGACCTAAGGACAGTCTCTGTCTCCGCCTCCATATCCTGCATATCTTTAACCCCCTTTCTAAAGGTTTGAACCATTTTCGGGGTTAAGGGGGCCTTGCACTTCAAATTGGCACGGGTTCTTCTAGAAAAGTATAACACTATTGTTGATAATATTATATGAAATATTATTTTAAGGGTAATTTTTAATACTTTAGGTCATGAGAGTTCATTATTTTATTTTTGATGCATTATATTTTAAGTTTATAAAGTAAAATGCAAGGTTTTTAACTTTTCAACTTTTTAGGGATCTGAGCATAAACTTATTTGACTTCACAAAATTATTTATTTATAAAGAAATATATTGTAAGAGTATTGGTAACATTTTACATATAACTTTATAAAATTATTTTTTTATAAAGAAATATATAAAACACAATAATTTTTATTTTATAGAAATATATTGAATAAATAGCTATTTATAAAAAAGAAAAACATGCAACATAAAAATAATAGGTTTTTAAAAAAATTTAGATGAGAATTGGTAACGACCTATTTGAGAAGAAAATAAATAGAAATAAATCTTTCTAAAATACCCCAATATACTCAAAACACTCAGCTATAAATTTAAATTCCTCTATAATATTATTCAACCTCAATATTTCATATAATTAGATGTCAAGTCCTAGAAGATGATCATGGTTTTACTCTCATTTTCTAAACCTTTTGCAATGCATGAAATGAATAATCGACTTCAAGTACTACCAAATGTCCAACTTATTTATTTAATATGTAACTTATGAAAATTTATCCTCCAACAATTATCTCTCATTGTAATTTAGTCTTATCCCTAACTTATTTAAACCTAATCAAAATTGAACCTTGATTGAACCCTAACCGTAATTGAACTATAACATTAACTTTGAACCCTAAATAGATTATAACCTTAAATGAACATTCATCGTAACCCTAATAGTAACCCTAATTGAACTTTAGTTAAATCACACCCCTAATTGAACTTTAATCCTTACCCTTACCTTAACCTTATATGATCCCTAGTCCTAACCCTAACCCTAACCCAAGCGAATAATAAACCTAATTGACCTCAAACTTTTATTCTAATTAAACTCTAATCCTTATTAATTGAAAGTTGACATGCACCATAATTGAACTCAAAAATTTAGCCTAATTAAATCCTAACCTAGAAATAATAGACATTATCATTCAAGAAAAAAAATGTTTGCTATTAATAGGTCTTCCCATACAAAGGAAAACAATTGTTCATAAAATAACGTCAAAAAAATAGTTATACAAATTATAGGTGATTAAAGGGTTTTCATATTTGACAACAACATTCCAAACATCTTTCTCCATTATCGTTAAAAAAGTAAAACAAAACCATACCTACTCTCATTTTTTCTTCGCTTCAAAAATTAAAATTGTCCTATAGCATTTGAGAGGAACTTCACAACAATAGATCCTTTTACAAATGCAAAGGTGAATTTCTCACATCACACCATTGTAGGATATATAAAGAGTTATAGGAAGAAAAATACATGTTTCCTATTTGTAACAACTTCACCATCTAGAAAATTTCAAGATTAATATTAAGTTGTTACAATATCAATACTGTTGTTAAAACATAACAGACACAACATATAAAAATAGGACTATTCTTGCACATTTTGGTAGGAACTTGGCTGCTCTGCAATTCTTGTTTTTTCTTTGGTATTTGCAATTTATTAAATTGATGCATTGTACTATTTTGATAATATAAAGTTTAATTTTTTTTTAGGGTATAGTGATATACAAGGGAAGAGAATATTTGGATATTAATTAAAATTAAAATGAATATATAATAATAATTATCAAAAATAAGTTAAAATATTATTTCTTTGTAAGGGAGGAGATTTTAATATTGGTTAGAAAAATGATTTTTTAATAATCTTAATTTGAAGGGTGAAAGTAAAGTTTCAAAATCACATTATGAAACTTTTGTTAAATGGTGGAGCTTCTAAGAAAAAAATGAGTAATGTTGAGAAAGTTTTATTCTTAAATTTTTTCTAGAATACTTGTGTATGGGGCTGGTGTGTCTTTTCGAGAGTTAACTCTAAAAATAAAGTAGAATATGAAGTGCCTATGGTAGGTGTGGATATCATAGCTTCTCCAAGAGATTGAAGATATTATTGTACAAAGGGAATCTCTTATCATGGTTAATTCAATTACAAAAGTGTCTTGTTCAAATTGGGGATTAAATCACTTTGTAGATGAGCCTTTCTTGATTAGTGTCAATTTAAGGTCCATAAGATTTCAACACTACAGGCATGATATCAACTCGATAAGTATGGTTTATGTAAAATTGTGGAATGAACCAAGAGCCCCTCACAACACTCTATAGCCATCATGAAATATCTTGGGTTCATATAAAGCATTATTTAAGATATATTGCACCTTAGTTCTAAGATTTTTAGGAGGCTATTTCTATCCATGGTCCATTTTAATTTTCGTTTTCAAACCTCTTGTGCAAATAATAAATATAATGTTTTTGGGGCTCTAGGTAATGATATACTACATAATCTTTTGTATGTTATATATTTAATCTCATGTGTGATTTTTATGTAGAGTTGTGCAATGCATGGAATGCCATTTATTAAAGAAAACAATTTTATTTCTATCAAGTGTGGAACTAGAGTCCTTTGATTGAGAATTATTGGTGGAGATTTGAGGATCAATCTATCCTCTTCACCCCTCTTACCATCATAATCAATATAATTTTTTTGGGATTCTAAGAGATGGTGGCATGTGTAATCTTCTACCCAATATATTAAATCTCTTATATGTGTGTGTTATGTTAAGTTTTTGGTAATGTATTAAATGCCATTTATGAAATAGGCAACTTTGTATATAAGATGTGGTTCTTAAGTCTTATAATTAAGCATACTTAATAGTGGTTTGAATTTTGTTCAATTCTTGGCATAAAATGTGGGTGGTGATTATTGTTTATCTTTAGAAGTGTAGTATTTATGACTTCTAAATCTAGCATAGTAAAACCCCATGACACTCTTTAGAATGGTTTTGTGTTAGATGATAATTTTTCTTCAATTTTTAATTACTCAAAGGGTTTGTGAAAGTAGCCTTGGGTGAGGATAGGCTAGGATTGTTAGGTTCCTCAAAATTCTAGATATACATCAAAAATTATTTTGTAGAAAAGTTGTAGTTTTCTACTCCTTTTAAAGAATGAATATTATGGATCCTCAAGCTTTGTTAAAATTTATGGCAATGCATGGAATTACATTTATTAAGGAAACAAATTATTTCTATAAAGTGTGGACCTAGTGTCCTTTGATTGAGCATTATTGGTGGAGATTTGAGGATCCATCTATTCATGATCAAATTCATTTTTCTTCTTCACCCCGCTTGCCACCATAATAATTTTATTGGGCCTTTAGGAAATGGCACTGGCATTTGTAATCTTCTACCCAATGCATTAAATCTCTTATATGTGAGTTTTATGTTAATATGTGCAATTTATTAAATTCCATTTATAAAATAGGTAACTTTGTATATAACATGTGGATCTTAAGTCTTATAATTAAGCATACTTAATAGTGGTTTGAATTTTTTAGATGTTTGGCATAAAATGTGGGTGGTGATTGTTGTTTATCTTTAGAAGTGTAGAATTTATGTATTCTAAATCTAGTGTAGGAATACCCCATGACACTCTTTATAATGGTTTTGCGTTAGATGATAATCTTTCTTCAATTTTTAACTACTCCTTTCAAGTTAGTATTTTGTGAAAGTAGCCTTGGGTGAGGATGGGTTGGGATTGTTAGGTTCCTCAATGTTCCAAATATCCATTAAAAATGATTTTGTGGATTTTTTTTCTTTTTCTACTCCTTTTTAAGAATGGAGATTATGGCTTCTCAAGCTTTGTTCCTAGAACACTTCATAGGAATGTCTTACATGTAGAAACAAATTTTAGCATGTAAATGCATGGAGTGGTGTGCTAGGTCTAGGGAGCCACTTGAAACCTTCTCCTAATATGTTGTGTAAAGGGGTGGATTCAAATTTGTTATGCTTTGTAATCATATAATTCTATTTCTTTATGGATATTGAATTGATCATGGTAGAATAAGCATTGAGATATTGTGGGGGGTTCATTTTCCCTCTCTAGACCATGTTATGGCTAGGTAAATTCCATTTTGGAATGCTAGTAAGGTTAGGGTTTCAAATATTTTACAAATAATTTATTTGATGGTTTTTACTTATTGTAATGTTCTAGTTGGTTATTGTATTAGGAATGGTGATTTTGGTTAGTATTTATTTGTCTTGTGTTAAACCTAGTTAGTTTTGATGGGGAGTGCATTGAATCTCCTATTTTGAGGCTCTTAATGCTCGCCAATCATGTCATGAAATGATGTGATTTATAGTTGATAAAGGCATTTAGATTAAATGATTTGATATTTTTAATTGAGCTAAAGAGTAATTTTAAAAGTAATCTAGAATAATTTTTGCATTATTCAAAGTCTAGTTAGCCTACTTGACATTCAAGTAATTATTTAAGAGTAATATTTTATTGAAAAAAATAGTTGTTTTAGATTATGATTTCCTCATGTGATTGGTTTAAGAGATTGGATGTCTTAATAAATTTTTGACTATGCAAGTAGTTTGTTGATAAGGACTAGGCCAACCAAGAAGAAGGGGGCATTCAATCTTATAGGAAATCATTGATGTCTACTCTCAATGCATGAGGAAATCATTAGAGGATAAATTGAGAAGCTAAGTGTCAAATTTCAAGATAGTATGAGTGACCAAATTAAACGATATAAGTAAAAAAGGTAAAACTGAAGGATAATGCATCAAAATAAATAAGCTTGTATTGTAAATACATTTCATGTGTATGAAAAAAGAAAAAAAAAATCAACCTAACCACACAATCAGAAGGAAGACCAATCAAATGAAACTAATAATTATGTGAAATATTCTTTAAAAATTAAAATCATATTTGTAAGTTTATATTAGTCTTCCACACCAACCATTATATTCACTTATATTCACTAATAATTAAATGATTGATGTAAATGACTATTCCATCAAGGAATTGATGATTAATGAATTTAGTATAATAAAATAAGTGAAAATGAGCCTATTGAATTAACTAAAATTAATTCATAGTGCATCAACATAACTTGAAAACTTAAAAGCAAAGATGGCAAAAGATAATTAAAACATGTAAGAGCAAAATTTAAAAAATAGGGATATTTTGAGATATTTTCAAAAATTGATTTTGGGGGTTGAATAGATATTCTCATTTTTTCTGTCTATTTTGGAGGAGGAAAATTGGAAAAATGAAAGGAGGAGAAAATCCTCTCATGGTAAAAATTTGAATTATTGATTGGGAATGCAATCGGAAAGGGAATTTGATGGGGTTAGATTCGTTGGAATAGGATTTTGAAGGGGATCTTGCTTGTTGAATTTTGTGAGTTCTCGTTTGGTATACTTGACAAACTTTGTATTTCAAAATTTGAAGGGCATTGAGGTATTTTCCTTGTTTTAAATTTACTTGAGCATCTTTCTTCAAATTTATTTGTAGAAGAATACTTGGGGATTGTAGTATCCTCCCATATCCGTTTGTTTTACAATTTTATTTGTAAATATAGTTTTTTAATTTAAATTTTGATATTTTTCAGATATATGTGGTTACCATGCCCAATTTTTTGGGAATTGGGTGAAATGTGAATTTTATGTGAAAAGTGTGTTATTGGGCATATTTAGAGCCAAAGGGTATTTTTAGAAAATTGAAATTGAAACTTTAAAATTTGAAGTTTTTCATCAATCGAGTTTTTGGGAATTTATGGTTTTCCAATTTAAAATAAAATTAGAAAAATTGAACTTGTGCATGTTTTATGATGAATTTTAATGCGGGGATAGAATTATCCCTATTAATTTTCGAGTTAGAGCCAAAGGGTATTGCTAGAATTTTTGGTTTTTGAAATTTAAAATTTGAAGAAATTTCAAGCTATTTTAATGGTGTTTTGAAGAAATTTTTGGTTATTGACTTTTTTAAAAAGTTGGAAAATTTTGAAAGTTTTAAGTGAATTATGATGTTTTGGAATGTGTGAGTGAAGGTGTACCTTGTGAAATTTTGAAAGAAAATATTTAATATTATATTTTATAATATTAAAATATTTAATATTAAAATTTTAAAGTTTACATATTAAATATATATATATTTAATGGTTGTTTTTTTATAATGGTATATTTAAAGATAATGGAGGAAATTTTAAATGTTTTAAATGAAATTGGGGAAATTTTAATTGTTTAAATGATGATTTAAATATTTATATTAAACTGTCGATTCAAATAATGGCATGGTTTAATAATTATTTTAAAAGATGATTTAAATACTTAAATATATCTAAATGATGATTTAATTATTTAAATACATATAGAATGAGTAGGGGATTTAAATATTGGTATCAATTAAATTTAATTGGAGAATTTTAAATTAACATGTTATAGTGAAATTAATGAAGTCTTTTTAAAAAGATATATTTTGATGAAAACAGTAATTTTGATTTTAGATAACATGTTTATTAAGATGAGTTAAGTATTTTAAATTGGTTATGTCGATCAGAAGGAACAGTTACTTAGTTTAAAACGATATGCCTTGGATTAAAAGTAATATGTTTTAATAGAAAGATCAATCATCTTTTAAGAAAAGATTTATTTTGTAAGGACAGTGATTGTAAAACGCCATCAATGATACACAAATCATATTTTATATTGATTCCTTTTCCCTCCTTCGATCTTCCCAATTTAATGCTATAAAAGTTGCCATTATTATAGTTTTGATAATCAAACGGCATTTATAATAATAAAACGCGATCACGAGGCCATATTGTGAAACTCTCGTTATATTTCAGTAAACTAACACGTGTCATTAAGTACGTCCCTCATTTGAATACTCTTCTTATTGACTCTCCCTGTATTTTTCTATATGTTTCTGTCAGGGAACATTTACACTCTACTCTTCGGAGCAAATGGAATTTACATTTTTTCTTTTTAAAGTTTTGTCGGAGATATTCTTCATGTGGGCTTCTGCTTTTCTAAAGTACAAACTTTAATTAAATGAGGCGAGATTATTTAAATAAAACAGAGTAAAAGGGAGGTGAGATTAAATAAATATAACAAACTAAAAATATATAAATAGGGAAACTGCAGCCATGCATCAAAAGCAATTTCTTGTTAAAGGGCTGTGCAGCGTGGTGGAGTGGAATGGTGCAGATCAGATATTAGACCCGTTGTCACAAGATTCAGCACTTCAGTAATCCTCCAGGTAGTATGTCAACATGTTTGTTATACTGTTTTCATTTATTTCCTACATATAATAGCATTTAAAACTAAGCAGTTGATGCTTCTTGTATAACAAATTGCCGTTTCTTTTTCTTTACTTCTGTTTTATCTTATATATGTTTTCTTTTCTCCTACAGTTTCTAGGTTAGATCTCAGAGGGTTTGTGATCTATCCCAGCAAGGTGACCTCAGAAGTGCTAAGCCAATGGAGATAGCAAGTATGGTTTTTCGGAAGGTTGAAAGGAGTTATTACAGTACTCCATCTGGATGGCGTCTGGCTACTTTTGAGGAAGCCATAAATGGGCTGGAGACAATTAAGGAGCAAAATATTTTAGAGAAATGGGACAGAGTGCGTCTGCTGGACGGTTGGATAACTGGTCCAGGATATAGTTTTAAAATGGGAGATGACTTCAAAGGGTGTCTGGGCTACATGCTTCTCATTCAAAACCAAGCTTCCGGTATGCTCTCTTTTTCTAACATCGAATTTCTATGGAAACGTGTATCTGTTGTGGAAAGTGTTAGTAAATAATTGCATAATTAGTCTTTTCTAAAATGTCAGATATAGTAATTAGTTGAAACGATGATACCAAATAAAGAGAATTTTGCTGTCTTGATACAGTTTAGCCTGGTGTATCCCGATCAACTAACGTAAACAAATTTCTTAGACAGTGTTTTGTCTGTGCCAGATAAAGGCAATTCTGAATAAAACTCTCATTGTACCATTGGTAGGAAGAAGATATCACTTCAAATTTAGTAAAAACTAGATAACTAAAATATTGTTGATAGAGAAGGATATAACACCTTTTCATCGTACTCGTACAACTCATTATATTTGTGTGCGAGTGGTTTAAACTTTTGATTGGCTGCCCTCGCCGTGAAATTTCTCATTTGTGCGAGGACAGTATTTATCCCCTTTCACCTAAGAGGTTATCTACACATTAACTAAATCTGATTACATTTAACAAAACTAAGTTAGGCCTAATGATAAAAGGCGTAATTCTGAAATAAATTGAGTATTGCTCAAAAAGTAAAATTCAATTACTTTTTGTTTTAATTTTGTATAAATTTATTGATAAATATTTGTAATATTTGAATTATTTTAGTAAATAATAAAAAAACATATATTAATAATAATTAAAACTAATGTCTATAATTGCTTTGTATGATGAGTAAATCATGGCATTTGGTTCTTGTTATCAAGGTTTAAACTTTTAATGGTGTGTTAGTGTTGAGTGTTTATATTGGAGATGAGGTCCCTTATTTGTGATCTCACTAGTTCATAACTCCCTTCAAAAGTGTTTTTTTTTGTTTTTTTTAAATAACTATAATTAGATATAAAAGGGAATGGCTCCCATAATTATAATTCAACTATCAAAACATATTATAGGTAGAAACATCAACTTAATATTTAAATATTTAAAATAATTCGTTAAAAATATATATGTTAAGTTATATATGATTATATAGTTTTGTGTTTCTTTTTTTAAAATGATTTGATACATGTACATAATGATAAATTGTGTAGACTTATGTGAAGTTGGATTTATCTACCTAATCTTTTATGTACTTCTATGTGCACTTATTCTTAATCATATATTTATCCATGACACACTCAAGTATATACCTACCCCTTACAAGATTCTATTGATTACACATTCCTATATGCTTAGTACCTACCTTATACATATGATTACACATCTTTATACATTCATCTTATCTTTTTTCTTATCACACTCATAATATGACCTCTTATATTATATGTAATAGGATGGTTCCATGGTTGTGAGGACATTGCTAAAAGAAATAATTCATTCCACTCTAAAATTGAATTAAAATTTAAAATTTATCAACTAGTAACCTTTGTCTCCCTTTTTCAAAGTCAACTAAACACATGCTTCAATGATTTTATGTTGTATGGTAATATTTTAAGACATTTACCAGATTCATTTTAATCATGTCTCAATTGAATAGTCTTTTGACATCCTAAAACATTGAAAGAACAATCAATAATGACATACTTGATATACTAGAAAGAAGAAAAAATCTGATTCGTATCTTATTTTTTTGAACAATCTTAAAAAAATTGATCCAAATAAATACTATTAAAACCTTACAACAGCCTATCAAAAATATTTGAAAAGAACTCCAATCCCCAAATTGAGAGGGAAAGTCACTGTAAACTAATACCAGTATGGTGAGTAGAAGAGTAGAGTTCCAAGGTGATGCAGTTCTAAAGCTATAAATAATAGATATAGCCTCCGATAGGAAGGATTCAATTTATTGACAAAGAAATCGAGAACGACAACCCAAATGGACTACAAAAATCTGGATTAAAAAAAAGTTTTTATTATGTTTTCCGATAAAAACATTCAAAAAAATAAATCTTGGTTTGGAGTATACATTTTAGCCTACTAGGATGTGGCTTAGCAATAATTTTGATACCGACTTCGCAAGATATCCCACTTAATTTATTAGAACCATAGTTATAGGTCACTATGCATTTATAATTGAAGTGTGGGGTTTATGGTCAAGGCTGCTGAAGAGCAGCATGACCCAAGTATTCGAAGAAAAACATGTCGAGATTTGTGTCGCTGATTTAAATGATGTGAAGAACATGCAGGCTGGAAACTTACGCAGCTTGTACCTACTTGATCGCTCCCCTGGCTTCTCGACCTCCTCAATTCTCAGAATCATCTCAAGTTTCCTAAGTATCCTCTCCCATTGGCATATATTCCCATGATTATTAAGGATTTCCTAGACTTTATTATCCACTCTCCTTAGTTTTGGACTTTCACAACAAAATATCCCTGAATGATCTTGCAAACTTGAGCCTTCCTAAAACTGACATACTTCTGTTAGAGTTTTGACTTTTGCAATTTCACTCTCCTAGATAATTATATTTCCTCTTTTGAGGACATCTGCCACTCAGAGATTAATTCCAACAAATGCTGTGATCTATTTTGAGGTATGTATGGTTGGGGTTTGTTCCAAGGGTTCAATAATTTTTAAACTACAAGAATCAACTTTGATGTCAAATTTTTAGGATAAACCTTCATGACTTACTTTTGCAAAAGGAAAACCTAAAATTTATAAAGGTAAACAATAATAAGTAGTTCATTATTAAAAGTAAAATCAAAGTTATAGAAGTTTATGAAGAATGGTTGTTTTAAATATTGTTTAATTTAATAGTTAAAGGTTTATTTTGGTTAGTAAAAATAGGTAAATATTTTCTTTTTGGTGTGAATGACGTGAAAATTTGCAATTGAATGTTTGATCATTGTAATAGATGATGTTTACATAGAGCAATGAAGAATCGTAGTAAACTAGACCGAGTTTGGATCAACAAGGAATTACCTTTGAAAACCTTATTGTTTATTTAATTTACATATTTATTCACATGAATTACATAGTTATTTCTTAGTAGGAATTAAAAAAATGGTTAATCATTAGAAATATTATGAAATGACTAGCAATAAGAAATTGGATTCTAAATTTAATTCACCAATAAATGAAACTCCAATTACAAAGCTACAAAATTTATTCCTTTAAAGATAATTACATAGGTTATGGAGCTTTTGGTCCATTTAATCTAGATTATTAACACTTAAATGAATTACATTGATTTGATAGAAAATTATAGGGTACATTTAAAATTCTTATCAACTACATTCTATACTAGTAAAAAACAAGGAATACATTACTAATCTTATATTATAGGTACTAATTCTCAATACTCTTTCATTGATAGTCACTTGGAGATTTTCCTAAAAGTGTGCAATTTAAACTAAATTTTAGTTAGTGTTAAGCTATTGTTGAATGCTCAATGTGTCTTTGATGCTCACCTTCCTCTTTTTTATGAAGAATTTGAAGATCATCCTTCATTTTCCTATAGGTTTTGTTGCTTTCTATTATGTAGCTATAATAAACCTAGTAGAGTTGTATCATTTGTCCTTTCTTCCTATAGTGATATGATCTTAAGGTAGAATATATAGAACCATCTCTGTTTATATGAAGCTAGATCTTATCACCAGCTAGAAATATGTGAAGGTGTTTGATGGGTCAATGCGTTTGACTCATAAAACTACATAGTTGAACCCAGATAACAATATCACAATTTGACACGTTGTGGAAAATACCTCTTTCTTATCAATTGATGAGCTAAAGGGGCTATATAATGAATGGTTCATAAGGCACAACACTTTCTTAAGGTTTTTCAAATGGGGTTGCAAGCTAAGTGCGCTAAACCTTAGGGAAAATTTTGTGGTTAAGCGTGCTTCAGCTGGAGTAGTACTAGGATGGGTGACCTCCTAAGAAGGCCAAGTTCTTCACCTTTGTGAGCATCACCTAAATGCAATGAGTGCTAAGTGGAACATTCATTAGGTCATGAGATATGGGTTCTTATGAACCACTACTCATGAAACATGGTTCAATGATTTTGACTCATAAAACTACACGATTGAATCTTGATAGCAATATCATAATTTAAGATGTTATGGAAAATGCCTCCTACTTATGAATTGATGAGCTAAAGGGGATCTATAATGAATGGTTCATAAGGCACACCACTTGCTAAAGTTTTTGCAAAGGGGGTTACAAGCTAAGTGGGATAAACTTGGGGAAAACTCTGTGGTTAAGCATGCTTGAGATGGAGTAGTGTTGGGATCATGAGTAACCTCTTAGGAAGGCCCACTACTTCACCTTTGTGAACATCACCTATATGAAATGAGTGCTAAGTGGAACATTCATTACCATGAGAGACGGGTTCTTGTTAACCACTACTCATGAAACATGGGTCAATGAGTTTGACTCGTAAAACTACATGATTGAATCCTGATAGCAATATCACAATTTGACACATTGTGGAAAATACATCCTACTTACCATCTCATCAGGATTTTTTCTTGGTGCACATAATATAGTTGAGGAGCCAAGTAACACGTGAAAATTTGAGATAATTTTTTGATACAAATTAGTGAGGCCAATAAACCTAAATAATTCAATGAAATCTTATCAAAATTGGTTGGTTTTAGATGCCTTTTATCTTCTCTAGGTTAAAAAGAATGAAAAATGATTAATTCCATATCCAAGGTATTATATTTATGTTATCCCAAAGGTAATTTTTTATAATATTCAATTATATCTTGTGTTGGCATAGAGTTTCCAAAACCTAGACAACATATGAGATATCCTCCTCCCATGTCTTTCTAAAGACAAGGATATCATCCATTTATCTAATAATAAGGAATTGATAAATTTATACACAACATCATGAACATCAAGTATATAAACATTTTAGGGGTATTGGTCAAATCAAAATATATAACCAGCCATTCATAGAGTTTTTCCTACATTTTGAATTTTGTCTTATAGATGTTTTTTGGGTATACTAGAAACTAATATTATCTAAACCTAAGATATATTTTTCTAAAGCGCCACATTACTAGAAATATTCAATAATATCATTAAAGTGTCACAATGGATATTTATTTCTTACTATGATATTTTTAGTTCCCTATAATAAATATAGAGATATCAAGTGTCATCCTTGATTGTTGAAAGCATGATTGGGCCCATAGGACTAGGTTAAAATTAAGTACAAAGGTAAAGATCAATAGTAGAAACCACAACTACTTAAAATCCAAACACAAAAGACCCAAAATCTAAAAAAGAAAGCACAAATAGCAGTAGAAAGCAAATAAAAAAGCAATATACCAAAATTCCCATGCTTTAAAGTTGATTCATCTTCCTTGCATCTCCTCCATTTTTCTATGTTTACAAGATTTCCCTTAGATTTCGTTGTATGCAAGTGATAGTGTTGTGATAGCGATTAGAAATAATATCAGAGGTCGTGGTTGTGAGGTTGGAATGATGGAGACAACTCTCTTTTATAGAAAATTCCATTTGAATGAACAACTGAGATCAAAAAATAAAATGATGCAAAGATCAACGGATGAGGTTGCTTGCACAACGAAGAGGTAGGGTTAGGGCTTGTTAAGGATGAATAGTCAGTATTGAAAGGAGAATGAAAGTGATCAATGGTGGAGATTCGAAAGGGTATTGGAGGGAAAGTGGAGAAAATTAAATAATCAAAGTGGCTATTTAATTTTAGAAGGAGGAGGAAGATTGTATGACATATATTAATTAATTAAATTAGATTAATTATTTAATAATGGAGGGAAGAGTGATAAGGAATAGTTAAATAATTGAAATAATTATTTAACTTACAGAAGGAAGAAAAGGTTAATGAACATTTAACTAATTAAAATAATTATTTAACTGTAAATGGAAAGTAAAGAATGAATAATTAAATAAATGGGAATTTATTTAATTATAGAAAGAAAAAGGATATTAGTGACGTAATTAAATATTAGTTTATTTAATAATTGAGGGAAGAATAAATCAAAGATAAAATGAATTAATTAAATTATTAAAATTATTTATTTAATAGAAGAATGTGACTTCATAAAATAATAAAATAATTAAAATTATTCAATTATGCAAAGAAGAAGGGAAATCGATGAAAAAAAATGGTGTTACCAAGCTAAGGAAACTTTTTAGTGTCTACAGGGCCAACAAAGAAATGATCTTGGATTCATCTTTTCTTGGATCAACTTATTTGATATTGGATTTCATCATTTTTCAAGGTTTTATTTACTAGAGGATTGTATTTTGAGATGATAACTAGAAATGATATAAAATTTTATGTTGTAATTGGTAGTGTATGGGAAGGTTAATGTAAATAATTAATACTTCATTGTATTGGTGCAATATAGTATTGAGATAATGTTGCTATGATGAATTGGGAACCTAGTTGCATATTGTGAGAAAGAGAGTTATTTTTTGTTTGACTGGGATAATTTACATATATCATTATAAGGAAACACATAGGTTATGATCTTTTTTCTCTATTTTACTAAAACTAGATAAATTCTAGGTTATGGAGTCATTTCTTCTATTTTGGAATATAGTTTTTGTGTTGTTAGAAAATGTGGATTAATTAAACAGTAAACTAACACATTGATGAAACATTATATTAAAGAAAACTAACTAGAAAGCATAAATGCAAACTCTAATGACAACAGCTTCTTTAAATTCGTCCCATCGTCCTCTATCTCCAAGGATTTGATTTAAGATGCTGGCTCTTAGTTGTGTATGCAACAACTTGTTGAAATGACAACTTAGGAGAATGAGATTAATTGAAAATGCATGTTCATGACTATATTATTTAAGCTATGAAATTGAAATGCTATGATGCTAGAATGCTGATAATATTGGAATGCAACTATAGTAACTACATATGAAATCTAGGATTCGAGGTCGTTTTCAATTCATAAGGGGGCTGTATTTATAGATTTTTGAAGGCAAGAATCTAGTTGGTGAGGATCAACGGTTGAGATTCAAACCTATTAAGATGAATGGTGAGAGATCGAGAAATTGAGAAAAAAATAGAAGGTTGAGAGAAAGATGGGAGATGTTTCCTCAAACACAACCTTTTCCATTCAAAAATGAAGGAAAGTTGCCATTTGTGCACTTCATTTATGAAGAGTAAATTGATAGTTGAGGAAAAATCCATAATTAAATAAAATAAATGTGAAAAAAGAATTAGAAGTTTCCATAATTTAAATAAATAATATTTAATTATGTGTGAGAGATGATAAAAAGCGCTTTAATTAAATATATAAAATACTTAATGAAATATGAAAAGAAGAAAGTTTCTAATTAAATATTATAGAATATTTAATTATTGAGGAAAAAAGAAGCTTTTAATTAAATATTTTTAGAATATTTAATTATGGAGAAAAGAAAGATTTTAATTAAATATTTATGAAGAGTGAAGAATTAGAAAGTGTTTAATTAAATATTGGAAATATTTAATTAAATGTGAAATGAGGAATATCATTTAAATTCAGAATTTAAACTTGTGATAGTTAATCTAAATAAATTGTGAAATCTATTTAATTAGTTAAGAGGAAGATGGCAATAATTAAATAAACTTATTTATTTAATTAAACTAGAAGAATTGGGAAAATGAACAATATAAATAAATACTTAAATTTATTTATATGTAGATGACTTAAGAATATTAATTAAATAATTCATATTTAATTAATTAACAAGTTTGATTAACCGTGACCATTTTTAGATATGTACATTCTGCCTCTCTTTGAAGTGATGTGTTTTACGCATTGCTTCAAAGAATTTTGCCCCAGAATTTTGGAATTACCGATGCTATATGCCCCCTCGAGAGATAAATCGCATGATTGGAATGATAATGAGGATGTGTTAAAAGGATTTTGATGATTTTCGGAGAGATTAGGAGATTTAACTCTTGAAACAACACTTTGCCTAGTAAAAATTTGAATATTTTCACATTTTTACCCCTTTAAAAGGTGGAAAAGGTGAAAAGTCTTTATCATTTGAACAGTAACCTTTGGTAATTTTCAGAGCTCTAAGAGAGATATTTGCGATGCCAATCCATTATGAGTGCCACAGATTCAAGCGAGCCTGCTGGTATCAGAGACCAGCCATGTACGGACCTCCGGTAAGTCGACTTAATCCTCTTCATAAATTTTTTTGATTAATTTTCATGTTTTTTTTATTTTTTAAAAATTTTCACGTCCTGTTTTAGTGCATACGAGCCATAGTATAGTGCATAGGTTAGATAAAGTCGTGCATACAAAGTAGCGCATAGGTGTGAAACAGTCACGCATAGCATAGAATGGCGCATAGAATACCTGAAGTAGCGCATATAGAAATGCCACCTGCTTAGGATGCTAGATTAGCGCATAGGGTAAATTGGCGCATAGGATGACTGTTTTGGTGCATCTGTTTGATAGAATAGCGCATAGGTGAATTAGCGCATAGAAGGTCTATTTTAGCGCATAGACTAGATAGAATCGTGCATTGATGGATTTGCGCATGGCTGCTCGGTTTTAGCGCATCCATGGTTTAAAGTTGTGCATACATGGTTTAGCGCATTGATGGCCTATTTTGGCGCATCTATGGATTTTTCCAGAATTTGAAAGTTTGAAGAAACTGTGATAAGTGCTTGATGATTGTTGCTAGATTAGACAACTGGTTTTATGCTTTTGAATAACATCAAGAATAGATTAGCTTGATTTGAGAAACTTGTCTTCGTGCTTGAAGAAAAAATAAGTCTAATAAATTTGCTTTCCTGTTTGAAAGACAAATAGTAATGATAGATTTGCTTTCCCGATTGAAAGTCAAATAAATAGATATTGAGTCATTTTGACTGTTAAATTTGTTTCCATGTGATATGAAAAACAAATAATAGAAATGATAGATAGATTTGCTTCCATGCGATATGAAAAACAAATAAATGTTGATTTAATTAAACTTGCTTGATGTACTGATGATTTTGCTTTTGATGTACTGATTTGATTAGAGGTTGCTTGCTGATTGATTTATATGATTGCTTGATGATGTTGTAAAGGAGGAATTTAACCTCCTCCATATTAGAGAGAGATTTCCTCAGACATGGGAGATGATTCCTCGACTGTCATAGGATGATTTAGAGGTTATACACCAGTGTGGTTTGAGTTCACTATTGAGGATCCCGTAATATCGGGTCAATAGGGCGCTATTGACTGCGTTAGCTGAGAGGTGGCACAGTGAGCATAACACCTTTCATTTTCCCACATGAGAGATTACCGTGATGCTAGAGGACGTATACAGGATTCTGGGTATTCTTGTAGTTGGTGAGTTTGTGATCTACGATCACAAGGAGATCGGGGTGACCGATGCACTTAGGCGAGTCTTCCAGGATCCTCATGTCTCTGGATATGAGCTTCCCTGGAAGGAGATGGTGGAGAGATATGCCCCACTACCTTCGGTTTTAGCAGGTATGTTCGCAGGGCAAAGGGGTTATCAGTTGGATGGGGTAGGATTTTGGAGGATATGCTTCTCCACCGGACCAGATATGCATGGGGATCATGTATGCTTGCCCATCTGTACCATGATCTTCATCAGGTCATATACACAGATGTGAAGAGTCTCTCCTACGGAGTTACTCTTCTACAGATATTTGCATGGGAGCATTTTTCTATTATGCGTCCCATTGTTCAGAGAGATTGTCCCCTTGGGTTCCCATATGTCTATGCCTACACAAGGCCTATTGTTTAGTCGAGGCTGGGCAAGTTAGAGTATTGGCGACGTGTGCTAGATGATCTGGATACAATCATTTGGAAGCCGTATGTAGATTGTGATCCGTGGGATACAGATGATATAGAGTTGCCTTACTACACCAAATCAAGGTATTTGATTGGGCAGACTCCTTTCATTATTGAGCAGTTTCCTGTGATGAGGGTCCTGAGGCAGCTTGGATTAGTACAGATGATGCTGCAGGGTGTGGCACATTATGCCAAGCATCGGGAGGATGTACCAGAGTGTGGTCCTATTGTGACCATTGAGGCAGCCCAAGCAGAGTATTTGGAGTTGCAGCCAGATCAGTGGGCTATACATTTGGAGGTTACAGATGCAGGGATGACAAATGAGTATGTTGTATACTTTTACACACATCCCTTCCCGAGGTTTACTAGTCCATAGGAGCTTGCTCCATTATTCGGAGGACCAGTTATACAGCGAGGGTGAGGGCAGGCATAGGCACAGGCAGCAGCAAGGCAGGCATAGGCATAGGCACAGGTACCAGATGCAGCGGCCATGGATATTGATGAGGAGGGAGATGACTCTAGAAGCCAGGATGACAGTGGGGATGACAGTGGGGATGATGGAGGTGGTGGGGGTGGAGGGAAGAGATTTTTCTTTGATGTTCCCTTCAGGATGAGGCCACAAACATCGAGAGTAGTGGACCAGCCGAGTACTTTGGCTCCATGGATCATTATCAGGGCTCCCTCATAGGGATAGATTGATGCTTTGCAAATAGAGGTTCAGACTCTTTGGAGTTAGTTAGCATAGGCTCAGGGGATTATCAGTCAGTTGCAGGCACAGGTTGCACAGCCACCACCTCCTGATCCACATGTAGCTCAGCTTATGGCCGAGAGGGACAACTTCCGAGAGAGATGTATATAGGCTGAGGGGGTAGCTGAGAGACTCCTTAGATCAGTTGAGAGTACCTTCATTGGGGAGGTTGTGGCAAAGGGTTTGGAGACTGCTCGGAAGGCAGAGTATTATAGGATGAGATAATTCGAGGTAGTACCACCTGAGAGAAGGATTGCCTTCACACAAATGGGTACTCGGTCTCGGACCCACTCACGCAGCCAATCCAAGAGTGCTACTAAGAGTGTGGGTCAGTCAGTCAGATGAGATATCAGAGCTTCTAGGAGCAGAGATCCATCGAGACCCACTACCTCAGGAGACAGTAGCAATCATGTGCCCCGGTCAGATGCCCCTCAGTGATGAGTATTTTGACACATTTCATTGTATTTGATATATCTTGTTGAAACATTTGATATCCTTGTACTCCTAGACATTTGTTTTGATGAGATTTATGAGATGCAGTGGTGATTCGATTATGCATGTATTATGGATGCTTTATGCATAGTTATGGATGCATGTTTATTTCTATATGCTATGGCGTGTATGATGATGCGATGATAATATGATGTACGATGATGCTTTTATTTTATGTATGAAAATGCAGGATGTGTTATGATGAAATGATTCTAACATGATGATATATGATGAAATTTAAAATTATTTTCTTTTATAATGTATGTAATGAATGCAAGATGTAAGATGTAATGGTGAATGCTTTTAATGATGTGAAAAATGATATGATATAATGATGAATGATTTAAATGGAAAATTATGATGAAATGAGATAAATGGATAAATGATATGATTATGAAGATGTAATATTTAATGAATGATATGCACATGACATGGATAATGATGTAATATGATAATAATGATAATGATGTAATAGAAATGAACATGATAACCTAAATGATGATGTGAAATGAATGATATGGATGCAACCTTATTATGAATGTGTGTGAATAAATGCAAATGTAAATGTTAATGTTATGGTATAATAATGAATGATCAAAATAATGACCATGCATATGATATGTAATGATGGATAATGATTATGACGAATGAAATGAGAATGAAAAATATGATAACGAAATGAAATGATGATGTAAGTATGTAAATGCAATGATAATGATAAAATGAATGATGGTGAAATGATGTGAATGATAATGGAATGAGATGTAACAAATATCTAGGTGTACTCAATCGTTGTCTGAAAAGATACCCAAGAAGTTGTCCAACCCTCAAAAACCTATTTAAACAGCCCCCCAAAATGCAAATAAATTATGCAGTCCTAGAATGTAGTAATGAACCATTCTCCTTTGTTGTCATTTCATGCTATGCTTGATTTTCATCATTGAGTATTTTGATATGTTGAAAGTTAGTACAAGTAGCAAAGGGTATGTTAGCACCAATGATGACCTGAGTATTGCCTTCATGATGTTTGATATAGCAAGTTAATACAACCATCGAGGTATAATTAAACCAAGATGACGTGAGTATTGCTTGCATAAACAGACAAAAGTTAACCATTTTCCTATGCAAATTTCGAAATGTCATCAATGATACATTGTAGAGCATGTCCCACGAAAAATTTGCATAATACTAATGATTAGCTTACAAACAACAAGCAAAGAAAAATCATACTTCTTCCTTGTGATTCTAGTTCAGTATATCATTGAACCACTCCAAAGACATGATGTCATCAAATATCAAAACAACAAGTGCAACTTATTGCTTTAAGTTTATCACTCATTTTATTTAGATTAAGATCATCCAATTTATTTTAATCATCTGTCAAAATAGTCATGTAGGCTCAGTTTAATTGGACAAAGTTTGTTGTTTCCGATATTCTGATTCTTGACACATGTTGCTGACTACCTACTAGAAAAGCTTCAAGAAGCGAACTTCCCCCTAGTGACCTTGTACTTTGACTCTTGTTAGACACAACTACTATTAAGGATAACCCGAATCATCAAGCCATGATGAGATCCTTGTTCGTTTCAAGGAGATGTTGTGATGCGAATGTGATGGCGAGGCATGTAATGCTGATGAAAAGATGGATATGCAAAATGTATCCTAATAGATGAGAGAGCCAAACAAAATCACAAATAATGTCTGTTTGCTAGGTTTTCATCATTTGTTTTTATTGCATTTTTTCTTGATTTTATGATATATTTATTTTTGTTGTTACCAAGATGCCTGTTTCCCAAGTTTTCATCAAGGCAATGATTTTTTCTCTTTTCTGATTTGTTTGTATTTTTGCTCTTTTTTTTTTTTTTTAGGACTTTTTATATTGTTTTTGATATTTTTCAGGCATAAAACTTCTTCATATGAATGTTGTTGGTTGGATCTTCAAACAAGTCCCCTTCTGCTGTTGACAACTGATATGCCCCCAATCCATATGCTACAATGATAACGAAAGGGCCCAACCAATTAGGTTCGAACTTGCCTTTCTTTTCCTGATCCTGCTAATTTCGAGGGTTTTCTTTGAGAACCAAATCACCCACTTGAAAATTTTGTGGTTTGACTCTGTGATTGTAGCTATGGGACATAACTTGTTGATATCCCTTCAAATGATTAATTGTAGTTTGACGTCATTCATCAAGCAGTTCTAGCTCTTGCAACCTTGATACTCTATAGTCTTCATCATTGATTAACCCCTTTAGTGATACTCGAAGTGAGGGAATCTCGACTTCTAGTGGTAAAATAGCTTATGCTCCATAGACCAAAGCATAAGGGGTAGCTCATGTTGGTGTGTGAATACTTGTTCTGTATGCCCATAATGCTGGATTTAATTGGACATGCCAATCACGACCTTCTTCATTCACTATTTTCTTCAAAATCTTTAGAATTGTTTTATTTGAAGCTTCAGCTTGACCATTTCCTTATGGATAGTAAGGTGTAGAGAACCTGTGTTGGATGCGAAATCTTTCACATAGGTCATCAACATCCTGGTTTTTAAAGGGTCTTCCATTGTTTGTGATAATGGAATTGGGAATGCCATATCGACAGATGATATAGTTCAAAATGAATGAAGAGATTTGTTTTCCAGTAAACGGTGTTAGGGGAACAACTTCAATCCATTTAGTGAAATACTCAGTGGCTGTAATGATAAATTTATGTCCATTTGAAGATGACGAGTGTATCTTGCCAACCGGATCCAATCCCCACTGAGCGAAAGGCCATGTTGTGGTGAAGGGTTGTAATTCCTAAGCAGAGCATGAATGAGATTCCCATGAATCTGACATTTTGCACATTTCTTCAAAAAGATGAATGATTCCTTCTCCATGGTCAGCCAGTAATAACCTAATCGAACAAGTTTCTTTGCTAAGGTTAGTCCACTTGAGTGTGTCCCATAAATTCCACCGTGTACCTCTTGTAAGGCCTTTTCAGATTCATCGCGTTTGAGACATCTAAGGAGGGTACCATCCAGACCATGCCGATATAAGACGTCAGCAATTAAGGTGTAACGGGAGGATTGACAGATGAAATTTCTTTTCTGATTCCTAAACAAGTCTAAGGGTAAATAATATCCTTTAGGTAAGTGTAAATTTGGCCATATAAGGGAGAATCAAAACTGGTTACATGGCAAATTATTTGAGTTTCTTGATTTTCATAGGCGGGAGAAAACAATTGTTCCTCTAGGAAATTGTACCGTGTTTGATTCTCTATCAACTGGAGTAGAGAGGCGATTGTAGCCATTGCATCTGCTGCTTTATTATCAATACGTGGAATCTGTATGAACTTGATATCAACAAAGTATTTCTTGAAATCGTCCACCATTCTTTTGTAAGATATCAACTTGTCATCTTTAGTGTGATATTCATCATTGATTTGATTTATAACAAGTTGTGAATCACCAAAAACTTGAAGTTCTGTGATTTTCTAGTCTACTACAATTTTTAGGCCAATTACTAATGCCTCATACTCAGCTACATTGTTTGTGCAAGGAAACATTAGCCGATAATATTTTGGAATTGTATGTCCTTGAGGTGTAGCAAAAAGAATCCCTGCTCCTGAGCCATGTTGAGTGTAGGAACCATCAAAATAGAGTGCCCATGACTGCTTGATAACTGTTGTGAATACATCGGCATCAGGAAAATCAATATTTATTGGGTATTTTGCTGGTATTGGTGTGTCTGCTAACTGATCCGCAATTACCTATCCCTTGATAGATTTCCGATCCACATAATGAATATCAAACTCGCTTAGGATCATAACCCATTTAGCCAACCTGCCGGTTAAGGCTGCCTTACTTAGAAGATATTTGAGTGGGTCAATTTTAGCCACAAGCTTTACTATATGAGTTAACATGTAGTGTCGTAACTTTTGAGAAGTGAACACCACTGCTAAGAAATATTTTTCAATGAAGGTATAATTTAGCTCATGACTTGTCAAGCTTCGACTAATGTAATAAATTGCTTGCTCTTTTCCTGAATTGTCTTCCTGTGCCAATAATGCTCCTAAAGACACTTTCGTGGCAGCAATATACAATATGAGAGGTGCAACTTGCACTCGTGGAATCAATACTGGTGGATTCATGAGATACTGCTTTATCTAATCAAATGTTGCTCTACATTTGTGCTCCCACTTAAATGGAACATTCTTGTGTAAAAGCTGTGTAAATGATAAACTTTTATCCGCCATTTGAGCAATGAATCTTCAAATGGATTGTAACCGTCCCTGCAAAGCGCCTAGTTGACTAATGTTACTTGGTGGTGGAATATCAAGAATTGCTTGTACCTTAGCTGGATCCACTTCAATTCCCTTTTTTGATACAATGTAACCTAATAGCTTTCCATATTTCACTCCAAAGACACATTTCTTTGGATTAAGTCTCACTTTGAATTGTTCCATTCTTTAGAAAATTTTAGATAAGATATCTATGTATCCTTCCCTAGTGTTAGACTTGGCGAGGAGGTCATCAACGTAATCCTCCATGAATGTATGCATCATATCATGAAAAATCATTGTCATTGCTCGTTGCTATGTAGCTCCTGCATTCTTCAGCCCAAATGGCATTATGTTCCAGCAATAGGTACCCCAAGGACATGTGAACACCATTTTATCCTGATCTTCTGGTGCAATCTTTATCTGGTTGTATCTTGAAAATTCATCCATTAATGAGTACATTGCATGTCCAGCGGTCAAATCAACAATCATATCTATATTTGGCAAGGGGAAGTCATCTTTAGGACATGCCTTGTTCAAATCCCTGAAATCTGTACAAATTATAATCCTTTTGTCTGGCTTTGAAATAGGTACGATATTGGAGATCCATTCCACATAGTCAATAGACCGAATGAATTCGACATCTAAAAGCTTCTTTAATTCCTCTTTAACCAATAATGCAACATGTGGATGCATTTTTCTGAGTTTATGTTTTATAGGTTTTGCCTCGGCATAATAGATAGATGATGCATGATGAGATCTAGATCTAATCCAGGCATATCTACGTAGGACCATGCAAAAATGTTTTGATTGTTCTTGTGAAATTCTATGAATCCTGGTACTTACTCTTCTGTTAGAGATGCGGCCAATCGCAAGACTTTGGGCTGCTCTGTAATACCTATGTTGAGTGTCTCTATTGGTTTGATTAGGATAGAAGACCTTTCCTGGTAATGTTCCGGGAGAGTGTCAAGTTTCCCATCCTCTAGTGCCTTTGAAAGGTTTTCACCATTAGATACACTTTTTATTTTTCTCTTTTCTTGATCTAATATTGCCTTTGTTAGGTTTTCACCATTAGATCTTTCTTTTATATTATTTATTTCATAGCTGAGAAACTTGGCACTTTCCTATCGAAAAATCTGATCCTGTGATTCCCTGGTGGAACTTGTTTTCGGTTGGGATGAACAAAGAAAGTTTATGATGGTTTCATCATTAGGAAAAGTTGGGACATCAATGGGTGCGATTTGTTCCCAATCAATGAGTTCAGGATAGACCAAAGGAAATGGATCATTAGGATGAGTAAGGTCACTGGCCGTTAGGGTCATGATGCTATTGTTAACATCATCATGGGGGAGATCTAGGATGGTATCCTCATGTGAATGATTTGTCTCACTTTGAATCGAATCAGTCTCACTTGAGTCATGATCGCTTTGTAGAACGTAATCAAGCGGAGGCCTTGAGCTTTCCCCTTTTAAGAATGCAGGTGTAAATTTGTGTATGTCATCCACCCTTTTCTTAGAGATGAATGTATCATCAGAGAAGTCGTCCCATTCATATTCATTGGAGTTAGTGTCAGAATTGTTTGCTTGAATTCTCAAGATTGTTTCAGCTAACTCCTCTTTAGACATTCTTTGTACTACTTCCTCCTTTGTATCTTCACCATATCCTAACCCAATTTTATCATTTGGGTGCATTGTTTTTAGTTGGACAGGTTCAACAATACCCTCTTTCCTTTTACCTATAGGGCGATTTCCTTAATAACCCATTTATTGCATGATAGCATAACCTTTTCCATATTGTTTTGTGGGTAACTTGACATGTAGTATTGATTCTTCTTCATATTTATAGAGCCAATCAAGGATAGCTCTATCTTCCATTTCATTTTCTTTGATAAATATCCCATTAAACTTGGTGATGGGAACTGAAGCTGAGGCTAAAGTTGTTGTAGCCTATTGTATGGATGTCGATGGTTGACCATGGGATCTTGGAGAAATGGGTAGATTAGAGAGAGATAAAGAATATTCTCCCACTCCATTATCTTTTAATTTTAGCTTGGTGCCAAAATTACTTATCATTTCTTGTGCTTGTTCGTTGTATTTGGAGGTAGAGATGGCCAAGGCGTCTCTATTATGAGGGACTAGTGTGTCCTAAGTTGCTCTTAGGTTAGAACAAGTTTTACTGCTAATGTGATCAGCAGATGTTGTTACTTCCTGTCCATCATATGGAAACTTCAAGCACTGATGATAAGTAGATGGAACAACTTGTATGTCATGGATCCATGGATGATCCAAGAGTATTTTATAGGTTAGATCCCGATCTAGAACCTGACAAAAGGTATTCTTCACAACAAGTCCCACTCTGATTAGTAACATGATAGGGCCTTTGGAAGTTCTTTCCTCATCATCATATGCCTTGATTGTAATCTTCCTTCGTGGATCTATAGATTCTTCTAAATATCCCAAAGCTAGGACCAATTTTAAAGTACAAATGTTTAATCCATCTCCCCCATCTATTAGGACACGTCTAATGCGAGCTTTGTGAACCATGACCTCTAAGTAGAGTGATGAATTATGTGGATGGGTTATGGATGAGTCATCCTTTTCAGTAAAGGATAAACATGTGGATGAGGACAAGTGTCCACCATGGCTTGAAATTTATTGATATCCAGATCAGGGGATACAGTTGTATCAACAAGTGCCTTTTCTAGAATGTCCTTATGCATAGGTGATAACTTTAAAAGCTCCAAGATAGAAATTTGGGCTGATGTTTTTCGTAGTTGATCAACCAAATTGTATTGACTTGGAGGGGGAATTGCCGCTTTAGATGAGCTTCCTTTGACAATGATTTTGGCTTGTCCTCTTGTCGTAGCATTGACCTCTCGATATTCTTGCTTACCCTTGATTCAGATAGCATTGATGTGTTGATCGTCAGTGTAAATATGATTGATAATGACGTCATGGACATAATTAAGATTCTTTCCCTTGTCACCCGAAGATTCCCCTTTTTTATAATTGGGGAGAGGATCCTTGAATGCCTGATGGTCATTATTGACATTATGTCCCTCAACTGTGATGGTATGGTTATCAATAAAATCCTGAACAATATTCTTTAACCCTTGGCAATTGTTTGTCTTATGACCTTTACACCTATGATAATCACAAAAGTGTGAGTCATTCCATGATGGTGGTTTAACTCGAGGCTCATAGTCTCTTTGTGGTGGCAATGTAATAGTATTTTGATTCAATAACTCTTTGTGAATGGATTTTAAAGATTGGCCCAAGGGAGTGAAACTCCGTCGATTCGAAAAATATGAAGATCTGGGCATATTTGAATTTTGATTATTACCAAAACTATTTCCACAATTATTAATTGCATTCCCTTGATTGGAAACATTGCCTTGGGTACCAAAATATTTAGCATTATTGCTACATTGAACACCTGACACATTAAGGACGGTAGGCTGCACATTTACGTTGTTAGCATCTAGTACCCCATCATTCACAACATTTTTATTTTTTGTCCAAAATTGTGACTTGTCATTTTTTTTACTATGGTTGTTGTTGTTGTTGTACGAATTTGAACCCTCTTTATCAATTTTTAGAACTCCACGCTTGATCAAAGCACCTTCAATAGTAATCGTGTTTTCAATCATTTTTTCAAATGATTGAGGATAGTGAAGGTTTAGTCTGTAACTCATCTCTTGATTCATACTATCGATAAAGATCTCCATCTTTTATGTTTCAAGAACAGGGCGAGAGTATCTAGCAAACGCCCTTCTCCACCTTTGCAAAAATGTAGTGAAAGATTCCCCTACTTTTATTTCACCTTACAAAGATCAAGCATGGCTATCTGGTGTTGGATGTTGTAGGAGTATTGTGATATAAACTTATTTATCAATTCCTCAAAGGTTTTGATGGGGGGAGTGATCTTTGAAAGCCACTCCATGGATTTTCCACCCAGACTTCGTGGAAACAATCGCATTAAGTAGGTATCTTCATGAGCGAATTCTAAGCTCATATTTCAGAAATCCCGTACATGTTCAATGGGGTCAGTTTTCCCATTATACCTATCAAATTTAGGGATTTCGCAATGTTTTGGAAAAGGAATCATTTGAAGACTCCTATCAAATGGATAAGAACATATGTCATCCAAAACATACTTCTTTGTTGCACCCCCTTGCATTTCTTTTATTTGCCCTTGTAATTCCTTTATCTGTTGAGTAAGGGCACTCAAATCGTTAGGAGGAGTTTTAGGATTTTATTTAATCCCTTCTGTGTCAAAATCAACAAGTAACTTATCTCCTTGATTAGCTAATGAAATGAAATATCTTTCCTTGTTTCATTCTAAAATCCTTTCCATAAGAGTATGGAATAGGGGATCATGCTCTGCTTCTTGGAGCTTTTCTTCCGTTATCTTTTTAGTATTTGAATTATGATAGGGGATCTCTTCCCTCTCACTATTATCACCCATTTTGATTACTGTACTTTCTCTTTCATCTTTTTCTATGTGCTTTCGAGATCTAATGACAACAAGCATAAGCTTTACTCAAATTCTAGTAACCTTGATCAAAAGAATGAAATAGTGCAATGTTGATGGATAGGAAAGTCAAGATAGAATGAAGATTCTATGACTTAAAATATTTTTAATATTTAGCTCGTGATTCCTTGATTGAAAGGATGAAAATCTTGTTTGTGGGAATTAAACCAAAGATAAAAAATAAAGATGATTTTGTACTTTGTGAGGTTTGATCGTAGCTTTGTAAAAAGATGGATTTGATGAATACCTAATGTGCTTGAGTTCTCTATTGTAGAATTTGATTGGGACGAGTAGCGTACATAATTGCAGGTTGGGGAATATAAGAAGAACGAATACGCTAACTATGGTTATGCCTTTGAGAAAGGGCTCTTCTTTGAAAGAAGGCTCGTGAGTATAAAGGTTCTATAGCATAATCATCAGTGAAACCTCTAATATAGTTGTGATATCGGTGAATAAAGGTCTTGTGTTCAAGCAAGACCTTTTGACTTTGGTATAGAAATTTCCTCTTCTTCAATAAATTCTTATAACTGAGAGATTTCTTTGGCTTTCTAATCTTCCTTTCTAGAGACTTCTTGGAAAAAGCTGTAGACTTCCAAACTCTGAGCATGGAAAAAACTAGACTAAGAAGACTGATTTCTCAATGTCAGAAAGCTACCTAGGTTTGGACACATGAATGTGCCAAAACAGACTACCTATGCGCCAAAAAAAAACACAGATGCACCGAAACAAAGCATAGATGTGCTGAAACAGAGCACAGATGCACCGAAACAAAGCACAGATGCACCGAAACAGAGCAGCGATGCGCCAAAACAAAGCAGCGATGCACCGAAATAGAGCAGCAATACGCCGAAATAGAGCAACAATGCGCCAAAATAAACTAGGGATGCACTAAATTATCCGTTTAGACTTCTGAGACAGACATGTTTGGACAGTTTGATATTTTTGGATGATCTTAATTTGATTTAAATGTGAAAAACACAGCATAGAGAAGCAGACAGTTGTTTTGTTAATCCTAAAATCTAAACAAAGAGTGTATGTTCTTGAGATTTTCACAGGTATTGAACAAGATAAGCATTCCAAGCAGACTCACTCTTAGTTGTCAAATAGGTCATCATAGCAATCGCAACCCACAGCTTACAATCACGTCAACTCACATAGCCATGTCACCCCCTAGAGGGCGCTCGTATTTTTGTCTTTTCCAGGTGTGTACTCAAGGTGATGGAAGTGGATACCGAATCCCCTAAGAAAACAATTCGTGGCGATTATATGGTGAGTGTCATGGGGATAGATTCTTCCCTCCCCTTGCACTGTGATTAAAATGATGTTTGGATACTGACACGGCTGACTTTCTACACTATGGTTCGTAGTCAAAGTTTTCGTTCGGCGCGGCAATAGATAAACTCCCTCAGGAGACCTCCCAATCTTTAGAACAAATATTTTGGGGATGGTTATCTTGCACACTGCCATCAAATTGTAGAATTTCCCTGAATTCGCTTTTTATTATAGTGGGTTGGAAAACCTGGCTTTGGTTGTTCCTACTTAGGTCATTCCTCTTGGGTGAGTACTTTTTCCCACAAGAGCAGGCTCTCTATAGGATGTAATAAAGCATAAACATTGCAAGAAAATGAAAAAGGCACTCTCGTATTCTAGTCACCTAGTTAAGGGGAGAGCATAGACCTATTGCCACAATCAAAGCAAACAATGTTCTTTTTATAGCACCAAATGACAATGATCTAAACTAAGTGAAGACGTTGCTTCACAATAGGCATGGGGTTCATTTTAACTGCAAAAATAGTGTGTGGTGACTACCCTAGGATTGATAGATTCCAGATTTTAAAATTCTATCCTAGGGTTGGTTCATTTTTCTTAAAAACTGAAATGAAAATTTTTGTCCACGGATGGCATCGGAATCAAAATTTCTATTTACAAACCCTCTATATGTGCTAGGACAGACCCCTAATGTGCCAAAACAGTTACTAAATGCACTAAAATATCAATTCGGGATGCGCGAGAATAGGTCATCTATGCGCTGAAACAGTTCATGGATGCGCTTAAATAGTCCATGGATACGCTTAAATAGTCCATGGATGCGCCGAAATAGTCTGTGGATGCATCGAAACAATTCATCTATGTGTCGAAAAAAAGCTCGTATGCGCCAAAGCGCAACTCCAGTCCATCACCTGTCAGAAAATTCCTGCAATAAAAATATTAAAACGGGGGGATACCCCTTAGTGGGTGCCAAAAATGTGTTGTTAGAAAATGTGGATTAATTAAACAATAAACTAACACACCGATGAAACATTATATTAAAGAAAACTAACTAGAAAGCATAAATGCAAACTCTAATGACAATAGCTTCTTCAAATTCATCCCATCGTCATCTATCTCCAAGGATTTGATTTAAGATGCTGGCTCTCAGTTGTGTATGCAACAGCTTGTTGAAATGACAATTTAGGAGAATGAGATTAATTGAAAATGCATGTTCATGACTATATGATTTAAGCTATGAAATTGAAATGCTATGATGCTAGAATGTTGATAATACTGGAATGCAACTATAGTAACTACGTATGAAATCTAGGATTCGAGGTCCTTTTCAACTCATAAGGGGGTTGTATTTATAGATTTTTGAAGGCAAGAATCTAGTTGGTGAGGATCAACGGTTGAGATTCAAACCTGTTAAGATGAACGGTGAGAGATCGAGAAATTGAGAAAAAGATGGAAGGTTGAGAGAAAGATGGGAGATGTTTCCTCAAACACAGCCTTTTCCATTCAAAAATGAAGGAAAGTTGCCACTTGTGCACTTCATTTATGAAGAGTTAGTTGATAGTTGAGGAAAAATCCATATTTAATTACATGTGACCAAGAATTAGAAGTTTCCATAATTTAAATAAATAATATTTAATTATGTGTGAGAGATGATAAAAAACGCTTTAGTTAAATATATAAAATACTTAATTAAATATGAAAAGAAGAAAGTTTCTAATTAAATATTATAGAATATTTAATTATTGAGGAAAAAAGAAGCTTTTAATTAAATATTTTTAGAATATTTAATTATGGAGAAAAGAAAGCTTTTAATTAAATATTTTTAGAATATTTAATTATATGAAGAGTGAAGAATTAGAAAGTGTTTAATTAAATATTGGAAATATTTAATTAAATGTGAAATGAGGAATATCATTTAAATTTAAAATTAAAATTTATGATAATTAATATAAATAAATTGTGAAATCTATTTAATTAATTAAGAGGAAGATGGCAATAATTAAATAAACTTATTTACTAGAAGAATTGGGAAAATGAACAATATAAATAAATACTTAAATTTATTTATATGTAGATGACTTAAGAATATTAATTAAATAATTCATATTTAATTAATTAACAAGTTTGATTAACCGTGACCATTTTTAGATGTGTACAGTTTCCAATATGAAACCATTAGCATTATGGATTTGTATTATGTGCCCTTCTCAATATTAAATGAAAATTTACCTTAAGAAAATATTAAAAATAGATAGGGCTATAGTCTCACAATTAACAATGTCACACATAACTAAAACAACAAAATTAAAATTACATTGCTAACTTGTATTTCTTTTCCTTTTTGTAGACATCTTATCAAGTATGGGGATGGGTATGAATTATTAGTGATTTCAAGGCATTGAAACTATATTTTATATAATGATGTTGTTCTAGCCACCAATATCAATGATTATGCATGTATGCTTGCCACTAGCCCAATAATTAATGTGACAAAGAAATTATCTTTCACTTGAATTCCATGGAGTTTTATTTTTTTTAGGAATTATGATTTTTTATTATTTTCTTCAATATCATTTAAATTTTTTATTGTCTATGTGACTTATGTTTGTTGTGTATGGTAGTTAGAGTCTCTATGCGAGTGACACTAGTGAAGGATTCACCATTTCTTACCTTGTGGCTATTTTATTTGGTCGTTATTTGACATAATTGTTTGATAATTTTTTTACAATGGTGATAATGGATAATAATTTTATTTTAGTTTTGAACTAATACATTTTCAATGGTGCATTCACTAAAAAATTATTTTACTGAGTAGGCTTATATTACACAAAGAGAGATGTTCTAGTTTCATCTTTGTATTGGCCTCAATTTTGGATGCATTATGGAATGATTTACCAAAGTTAAATCTTATTTAGTGAAATCCATATTTGTATCGATGAGTGGTGAGAGTCAAAATAATGTACTTGGTGAATCAATGGCATTTTTGACTTGTCATCAAATAGGTGCATAGAGTAGGCATAAAATTTGTTAGTATAAGATTCTATAATATAATCTCTATATTGGAATAAAAATCCTCATAAATTTAGAGAGGATAATAATCATCATAAATAGTATTAAAAAATAGAACAAGTTTTGATTGGATATCCTTTTGCATTGCACTATAAATTAACTATTCTCCACTAATAATGTAATAACAAGGAATTTTTTAGTGTAGAATATAATTTTTTTGTCCATTAATTTACTAATGGGAAATGGTCTAGTGCTACTGCATTATTTTTTTCTTCAATAAAGGAGATATCAATTTCAGTTGAACTCTAAAGTGGTTTGACTGTTATGTTGTAGGTAACCATTTTGACTATGTTGGCAATGGTCCAATTTAAGTCATATGATCATAAAACTATATAACGTGTTCCAATCATTATTTCTCCAAGGATTCATTGATAATGTGCCCAATAGAATTTTTAGTACATGTTCATCCACCATTAGAAAATGAACCTATTATAATATTAGTCTAAAACATGAAATACAAATAAATAATATGTTGAAATGGAAACACAAGAATAATATTGTATTTGATTAATTAAATTTCGTTATAGAATATTATTAACCTCTTCGAGGGGAACCTCCTTTGAGTAGTTCTCAATAAAATATAATTAATGGGTGTTGAAAAATATCCTAAGCCTTATAATTTATAGGATTGCTACAAAGCCTTTGGTTTGGCATCTTATGTTAGTTCTAAAATGAGAATATTGAGGAGATTGTTACAAGACCTACAACCTTGTTTGAACTTGGATCAATTTTATGTTATTAAATTAATATTTTATTTTGTTTACCCAATACTTTAGAATGTAGATAGGACCTTTCACTTCAGAAATGACCTTTATGCTTAAATATACCTATTATTGCAAGTAGAAGCTCTTGTAAAGTTTGTATGTATAGTTGGAAAAATGGTGGTGTTAGTGAATACCATTTGGAGCTTGTCACTCTACTATTCGATATCCATGGATCATAAAATAATAGAGAAAAAATAATTTCTCTAAGATATTATATAATAAGAGGGCACGTGCATGGAAATGGGTAGCAATTTCGTGGACAACTTACTTTTTCATCCAGAAATAGCGAAAACGCGAACGCGTTATAGTAAAATGCGTTCGCGTTATGGCTTGGTAATGATTGAGCCTAACGTGGGTGTGTTAAAACATGAGCGCATTATAATGCGCTCGCGTTATGGTTTAAATTTCAAAAAATGCCCGTATTTTGAGTTCAAAAACTATGCATTTTTTGAAATCAAAAAAATATTTCCAAAACACGAGCGCATTATAACGCACTTGCATTTTGGTCTACATTGAAAATATTTTCTTCTCTTTTTCTTGTCTCTTTCTTCTTGTTATCTTTTAGGGAAACTATATACATGAACATTTAAGTATAAGTTGACATTTACATATGGACGTTTACTTTCTTATACTTTAAGTTATATTTCATTTATATAGGCAGGATGTTTGAGAGTGGTTTCAAATCTCTAGGAGTTACAATGCAAATTCTAGTTTTTGGAAGATCTCAAAAATTTCAGACTTAGTCAAATTTCAGTAATCAGCAAGTTGTATCATCTTTCTCTCTCTGTCTCACACATTTTTTTATCCCTTATGCTCTAGACCTCTCTCACACACTCTCCCCTTCCCTCTATACTTCTATCTATCTAGCCTCTCTCTCCCCCTCCATCCCTCCCTCCTTTCCTCCTTCCCTCCTTCCCTCTTTTCCTCTAATTTTCTCTATCTCCCCCTCTCTCTCTTCCTTCCTCCCACCCACCTTCCCTCTCTACTTCAATCTATCTAACCTACCTCTCACTACCTCTCTCTCCCTCCCTCCTCTCTCTCTTCCTTCATCCCAACCACCTCCCCTCTCTACTTCTCTCTATCTAACCTATCCCTCTCTACCTATATCTCACCCTCCCTCCTCTCTCTCTTAATCTCTCTACCTTCCTCCTTCCCTCCTCTCTCTCTCATTCTATTTATCACACTTCTCTCTCTCTATCCCTCCCTCCTCCCCTCTCTACTTCTATCTCTCTCCCTCCCTCCTCCCCCCTCTCTATCTCTCCTTCCCTATATACATCTCTCTACTTCTCTCCATCTCTACCTCTCTCTCCCTCATTCCCTCACACTCTCCCTCTCCCTCTCTCCCTCGCTCCCTCTCTCTTAATCTCCCAACCTTCCTCCTTCCCTTTGTGTTTCTCTCTCTCACACACTCTCTTCCTCCCCCATCTCTCTCTTTGGTTTAGGCTTTATGGTTTATGGTTTAGGGTTTAGTCTTTAGGGTTTAGGCTTTATGGTTTATGGTTTAGGCTTTAGGTCCAACCCCCTGTCTCTCCCCCTCTCTCTCAGGTGTATCCTTCCTTCTATCCCTCCCACCCCTCTCTCTCGCTTAGGTATATCTCTCACTCCCTCTATCTCTCTCTCTTAGGTCTCTCCCTCCCACCTCCTTCCCCTCTTCTCAAATATCTCCATCCCACCCTAACTAGAGAACACACTCTCTCTCTGTCTCTCTCTAAGTTCTCTCCCTCAGACCCCCCCCCTCTCTCTCTCTCCCACTCCCTCTCCCCCAGTTCTCTCCCTCCCACCGCCTCTCCCTCTCTCAAGTCTCTCCCTCCCACCCTAACTAGAGAATCTATCTCTCTTCCTCTTAGCCCTTATATCTCAAGTCTCTCTTTTCCACCCCCTCTCCCTCTCCTATCCCCTCTCCCTCTCTCAAGTCTATCCCTCCCACCCTAACTAGAGAAATCTCTCTCTCAAGTCTCTCCCTCCCACCATAACTAGATAACTCTCTCTCTCTCTCTCTCTCTCTCAACTCTCTCTCTCTCCCTTTCTTAAGTCTCTCCCTCCTATCTCACTCTCTGCCTCTCCCTCTCTCTCCATCTCTCCCTCTCTCTCAGGTCTATCCCTCCCACCCCCTCCCTCTCTCTCAATTATATCCCTCCCAACCCCTCCCCTTCTCTCAATTCTCTCCCTCCTACCCCACCTCTCTCTCAAGTCTCTCCCTCCCACCACCTCCCCCTCTCTCAATTCTCTCCCCATGCTAACTAGAGAAGAAA
>CM021100.1:391982115-392074905 GCA_007115665.2 Sequoiadendron giganteum
GTGATGTAAATCACCGGGAGACCCCATTTCTTGGACCAATTTTTTAAAACAAGACAAGTTAGGTTGCCAATTTAGTGAAATTGGAAATGTAGTGGCCTGTTTGAAAAAATGGGTCCAACAAAATCACCGAGAGACCCCATTTCTTGAACCCATTTTTTCAAACAGGCAAGTTAGATTTCCAATTTCACCAAATTTCCAAGCTAGTGGGCCCACTAGCTTGCCAATTTAGTGAAATTGGCAATGTAGTGGCCTGTTTGAAAAAAATGGGTCCAAGAAATGGGGTCTCCCAGTGATGTAAATCACTAAGCGACCCCATTTCTTGGGCCCATTTCTTCAAATAGGCAAGTTAGGTTGCCAATTTCACTGAATTGCCAAGCTAGTGGGCCCATTGGCTTGCCAATTCAGTGAAATTGGCAATGTATTGGCCTATTTGAAAAAATGGGTCCAAGAAATGGGGTCTCTCGGTGATGTAAATCATTAGGAGACAACATTTCTTGGACCCATTTTTTTAAACAAGACAAGTTAGGTTTCCAATTTAGTGAAATTGGAAATGTAGTGGCCTATTTGAAAAAATGGGTCCAAGAAATGGGGTCTCTCGGTTATGTAAACCCCATTTCTTTGACCCATTTTTTCAAACAGGCAAGTTAGGTTGCCAATTTCACCAAATTGTCAAGCTACTGGGCCCACTAGCTTGCCAATTTAGTGAAATTGGCAATGTAGTGGCCTGTTTGAAAAAAATGGAGTCTCTCGGTGATGTAAGAGACCTTATTTCTTGGACCCATTTTTTCAAACAGGAAAGTTAGGTTGCCAATTTCACCAAATTTCCAAGCTAGTGGGGCCATTAGCTTGCCAATTCAATGAAATTGGCAATGTAGTGGCCTGTTTGAAAAAAATGGAGTCTCTCGGTGATGTAAGAGACCTTATTTCTTGGACCCATTTTTTCAAACAGGAAAGTTAGGTTGCCAATTTCACCAAATTTCCAAGCTAGTGGGGCCATTAGCTTGCCAATTCAATGAAATTGGCAATGTAGTGGCCTGTTTGAACCCTATACCCCTAATACCCTATACCTTGAACATTATCCTTGAACACTTAACCCTATAATTAAACACTAAATCCTACATTAAACCTTGTACCCTCATTCTTGAACCCTAAACCCAATACCCTCAACCCTATATCGAATATTCTAAACCCTAATCCTTATACTCTATACAGTTAACCCTACACCCCCAACCTTGAACAATATACCTCAACCCTACACCTTCAACCCTCATCCTTATAACCTAAGCCTTGAACATCATCCCCCGACCCTATACTTTAACCCTAAACCCTAAACCTCAATCTGAAACCCAATACCCTCAACCCTATACCCATTATTCTAAACCCTAATCCCTATACTCTATACACTTAGCCCTATACCTTCAACCCTATTCTAAACCCTAATCCCTATACCCTATACACTTAGCCCTATACCCTCAACCTTGAACACTATCCCTCAACCCTCAACCCTATAGCTTAAAACCTAAACCCTACACCCTCAAGCCTCGTCTCTTTACCCTACAGCCTCAACCTTATACCCTAAACCATAAACATTATCCCTAAACCCTATACTTAAACGGAAAAACCTACAATCTCAAGTCTTAACCTTATACCTTATACCCTTAACCCTAATCCCTATACCCTATACACTTAAACTCATACCCTCAACCCTCAACCCTTAAACTTGTACATAAATCCTAAAACCTAAACCATTAACCCTAAACCTAATATCCTCACTCCAATACCCTCAACTATATACCCAATATCCTAAACCATAATCCATATACCCTATACACTTAACCTTATACCCTCAACCCTAAACACTATCCCTCAACCCTCAACCCTATTACTTAAACCCTAAACCCTCATCCCTCATCCCTATATACCCTATACCCTCAACTTTATACCTAATATCCTAGACCCTAAACCATATTCCCTATACACTTAACCCTATATCCTCAACCCTATACCTTAAACACTAAACCTTACACCCTCAACCCTCATAGGGGGAGAGAGAAAGAGGGGGAGGGAGGGATTGGGGAGGGAAGGATTGGGGAGAGAGAGAGAGAGAGGTTGGGAGGGAAAGAGGAGATAAAGATAAGTAGAGAGGGAAGGAGAAGTAGAGAGACATGAGAGATAAAGAGTGGAATAAGGAAGGAAAAATGGAGGGAGAGGTATGGAGGGAGAGAGAGGGAGGTGAGAGAGAGGTGAGATAGAGAGAAATAAAGAGAGTGTGGTATGGAGTGATAGAGGGATATCCAGGTAGAGAGGGATAGGTGAGATAGAGAGAAGTAGAGAGAGATTGAGATAGAGGGAAGGAGGGAGGGTGGGTGAGAGAGGGGAGGAAGGGAGAGGTAAAGATGGATATGTGAGATAAAGATAAGTAGAGAGAGAATGGTGACATATAGAGAAGGAGAGAGTTATAGAGAGGGAAAGAGGGAATGGTGAGATAGAGAGGAGAGAGTGAGAGAGAAAGAGGGTGAGGGAGGAGTGAGAGAGTGAGAGAGAGAGAGAGGTAGAGGGAGGGAGATGAGAGATAGAGATTAGATATGGGAAAAGGTAGGAAGAGAGACATCTAGTGAGAGAGAGAGAGAGGGCTAGGGGAGATAAAGATAATTAGAGAAAGACAGAGAGGTAGAGAGAAGTAGAGAGAGAATAAGGGAGGGAGAGAATCGATATAGAGAGGTATAGAGAGAGTGGTAGGGAGTGATGGATGGAGAGGTAGGTAGAGAGGGATTAGGGAGATAGAGAGTAGAGAGGGAAGTAGAGGGAGAGGTATGGAGGGGGAAAGAGGGAGGTGAGAGAGAGGTGAGATAGAGAGCAATAGAGAGAGTGTGGTAGGGAGTGATGGAGGAATATGCAGCTAGAGAGGGATAGGTGAGATAGAGATAAGTAGAGAGAGATAGAGATAGAGGGAAGGAGGGAGGGTGGGTGAGAGAGGGGAGGAAGGGAGAGGTAAAGAGGGATAGGTGAGATAAATATATGTAGAGAGAGAATGGTGACATATAGAGAAGTAGAGAGTTACAAAGAGGGAAAGAGAGAATCGTGAGATAAAGAGGAGAGAGTGAGAGAGAAAGAGGGTAAGGGAGGAGTCAGAGAGAGTCAGAGAGAGAGGTAGAGGGAGGGAGAGGAGAGATAGGGAGTAGATAGGGGAAAAGGTAGGGAGGGAGACATCTAGTGAGAGAGAGAGGGATAGGGGAGATAAAGATAATTAGAGAGGGTAGGAGAGGGAGAGGTATGGATGGAGAGAGTGGGAGGTGAGATAGAGAGTAATGGAGAGAGAGTGGTAGGTTGTGATGGATGGAGAGCTAGGTAGAGAGCGAGAGGGGAGATATAGATAAGTAGAGAGAGAGGGAGAGAGGGAGAGATATGGATAAGTAGAGAGAGAGGGAGAGAGGGAGAGATATGTAGTGAGGGAGAGAGAGGTGAGATAGAGAGAAATAAAGAGCGGTTGAAGGAGAGGTAGAGAGAGAGGTGAGATAGAGAGAAGTAGAGAGGGAATGAGGGAGGGAGGGAGGGAGGTGTAGAGAGAGTGGTAAGATTTGATGGATGTAGAGGTAGGTAGAGAGCGATTGGGAGATAGAGAGTAGATAGGGAAGAAGAGAGGGAGAGAGAAGTATGGAGGGAGAGAGAGGGAGGTGAGAGAGAGGTTAGCTAGAGAGAAATAGAGAGAGTGGTAGGGCATGATGGAGGGAGAGGTAGGTAGGTAGAGAGAGACAAGGAGGGAGATAGAGATAAGTAGAGAGGGAAGGTGAGAGAGGGAGACAGAAGTGAGGTAGAGAGAATTAGAGGGCAAAGGAGAGAGATAGAGAGAGAGATTTCTTGAGATCAAGGGAGAGAGAGTCAAAAAAGGGATAGAGATAGTGAGAGAGAGGTCTAGAGTGTAAGGGATAAAAATGAGTGAGATAGAGAGAGAAATAATACAATTTTTTTATTATTGAAATTTGACCTCCTGATTATTGAAATTTGACCTAAGTTTGAAATTTGTGGGATCTTCCAAAAACTAGAAGAGAGAGAGGGGAGAGAGGGAGGAAGGGAGAGAGAGATGGAGTGCAGAGATAGAGAGTAGAGAGGAGAGAGTGAGAGAGAAAGATGATAGAACTTGTTGACTACTAAAATCTGACCTCCTGATTACTGAAATTTGATATGTTGATTACTGTAATTTGACTAAGTCTGAAATTTTTAAGATCTTCAAGAAACTAGAATTTGCATTATAACTCCTAGAGATATGAAACCACTCTCAAACATCCTGCATATATACATGAAATATAACTTAAAGTATAAGAAAGTAAATGTCCATATGTAAATGTCAACTTATACTTAAATGTTTATTTCATGTATATAGTTTCCCTAAAAGATAACAAGAGGAAAGCGATAAGAAAAAAAGAAGGAAAAAAAATCAAAGTAGACCAAAACACGAGCGCGTTATAATGCGCTCACGTTTTGTCAATGCATTCACAAAACATGTCAAAACTAAGATATAACGCGAGCGCATTATAACGCGCTCGCTTTATATCTTGCTTTGGGAATTCTCGAGCCTTAGGCTTGGTATTTGCCTTGGAATACCAAACCAAAGGCTTGGAGGGCATTCCCAACGACCAGAGACGTGTTTTTAAAAAATCTACCATATTTCACATAATCGAGTTCATGCTCACCGTCAGGATTGCACGTGGTTCAATATCGAAAAAATCGAACACATGGGTAATGTTGGGTTCTCTCTTAGCTATCCAACGATGTAATTTTTTTCACTTTCTAAAAATGTTAAGCCTTTCATCCATAATTCATTTTATTTGTATGTGTTTTTTTTCCCAAAAAGCAGTGTGTGGTATTTTTTTCGTTATAAATTAACCCTTAATCAATTTTTCAAATAAATAACATTTTTAGAAACTAGACTCCATTTTGCAAATTTTAAAAAAATAAAAATAATTCAATTAGTTTCCAAAAATTTTAGGGGTAGCACGGCCAAAATTCTATTTTTCAGGAAATGTCCACTTCAAAAATTAGTAAAAAATAAAATATTCATTAAAAAATTATCTGAAAAATTGTGCATCAACTACATACTATTAGGTAACTTTTGACCATTGTGATTTAAAAAATACTAAACAAAAATTCACCGTACGAGGGTCGTACAAGAGTTTCTATGCTATGTTTTTCTGACAAAAACAACACCAATTTGTGTACGTCCCTCATTTGAACTCCTTAATCTCAACCATTTTCAAAATAAATTAGAAGTTTAGAAAGTAGACTCGGAGCACTTGAATCCTTCTTTTTTTTCCATCTCAAAATTTTGAGTGTAAGTATCCTCAATTTCATGTCGAAGGTCAATATTTCCTGATTTCAAAAAAAAGTTGTCCACTTAAGTCCCCTTTTTGGGAACCATCTTGGTGCGCTTACCCAAGAGTTGACCTATAATATAGTTGCAAGTCCATCTCCTCAAATTAGGGTTTCATCTTGATCCATAAATTTGGAGAATGTTTTACATTTATTTAATTATTGTGTAGATAGTGATGGCAAGGCTTTATCATCTAGTCCCATGAATTGGAAACGCTCAATTTATCCTATAACTTATTTGATATTAGCTATATATTTTACATAAAATATTAAATCTACACCATTATACTCTATGTAAGATTATTCACTTCAGACAAAATTATTTTATTAATTCATTAATATAGAATTACAATAGATCTAGGAAGATAAATGATCAAGCACACAACAAAAATGTGAAACAATAATGATTATTGATAATTGAATTAAATACAATGAAGGATTGAATATCTTTATGTAGACTCAAATGAACTCAACATCAGATCCCTGAAAGGTGGATTTCAGCTCAACATGTGATGGAGTTATGACTAAGACCTTAGTGAGATAACAAAATGCATGAATCAGTTAAGTCACTTAACTGATTGATAATGAATAATTAAAGCAATAACACTCGCAATCAAAACTAAATGATCTTTTCCTAAGTTTTCTAGAAGCATTAGAGTAAATTACTAATGATTCATTTACTCCAACACCCCTCTGAATGAAAACTGAGGAGAAGCAAAAAATGATGAAGGAAAAGAATGATGATGTGTGCCTTTGAAAACTGATCACGTGTCCACATGTCAGAAAGTGATGATGTAGATCCAAGATCCTATGAAGACTGATAGAGAACAAGCTCTGCAAAGTCATAATTGGTAGGCCAACAATGATGATGTGGTTGTCAACAAAGAGGTAAGGAGAAAACCTAGGTGGAAAAAACTCCTAGCAATTTATTCAAACTAAAGAAGAAAGGTTCAACTATTGAGGAACTGCAAAGATGCCCTTTGTTAGGTATGATGTCATTGTTTATCCAATGCTCAATATTGTCCTGCTAGAAAGAAACTCTGGAAGCACACGAAGATGTGACTTTGGAAGCTCATGTAGTCAACAACCCTGCTAGAAAGAAACTCTAGAAGCACATGAGGATGCAACTCTAGAATCTCATGTAGACACGAATTTAGAACAGAAGAAGACTTTTAACTGCCGATTGGAGGAGCACTTTAGAGCTTGATAGTTAATTAGCAAATTTTAATATTCTAAGTTTGTTTATTTAGAAGAAAAATGAAAGAAACATATACTAGAAACATGCATGCATCTAGAAACAAAGGTTTACATCTGCCTCCATTGTGGTGAAAATCAAGTCACCGAAGGAAAAATTGCACCTGCAAAATCTTCACATCGAGCCTCCACCAAACATGCACCTCAATCTCCTTCAAATTGAATGCCACACAAAAATTTATCATAAAAGATTTTTGTTGCTATTATTTGACGAGATTTTCAGGAGCTTAAATCGATGCACTAGAAGATATTCACGTGAGAAAGGGAGGAAAATCATGCCTGAAATAGAATTCCAATGATGAATGAAGGGTCACTTGATTCCCCACGTGCCTTGGTAGATTTATTATTGTTTGCAAATACCCAGAACCAACATCCAGAAGAAGGCTTTGATACCACTTGTTGGGAAAGACGAGGGTCAACTTAGAACGAAACATCTAAGAAGAATAGTGCCTTTGGTGATTTTCATTTCTTCAAATCACCTCAAAGACACAAAATACTATGCCATAAAGCGGAAACATCCATAGTGATTTCCCACATTTACCCATCTAAGAAAAGTACATGCAGACTAAGCCAAATTCAACACCATGTACATATTCAAAACTATAGAATCAAACAACATGGAAGATAAACTAATGAACACACAGATATATGTGGGGAAAACCCTTTTGGGTAAAAAACCCCACCCTCCAAAAGATCAAGCCACTGTATTATTTAGCAATAGACAAAGTTACAATACAATCTCAGGCTCATAGCCTTTGCAAGAGTTACATCTTATTCCATCTAGAGAATATAGGCAACAACACAAAACAAAATCTTTGCACTGTTACAATGTTCTCACATACAATGCAGATTCATTTCATCTCACTAGTCGACTCTCTCTGCCAACCTCTCGGTCAGCCCAGCGTAACGACCACCATAGGTTCACATCTTTGTATTTTCTATGTGTCTCAGTGTTCATGATTATAATTCTCTTCGCATACCACTCAAACACACACACTTTGCTCGATCAAATTTCACATCTTGATCAACCTCATCTCTCTAGCCTATCCAACCAACAACCATCAGGGTATTTAATTACCACACCAACAAGCTTCCACCATTCTCTGGCAACACCGCCCTGCAACACGCTTCGAGCTGCACAACATTGAATTGGATTACATAGACATACCAAAACTGCACTCCGTCAACCCCACAATTAATCGCTACCAAAGAATAAATCTTACATCCAATCAACGTTGATTTACAACATCGATGTAAAATCAATGAATAATATCATGCCATGTGTCTTAACACTATTCATCCATCGCTTTGACTAATGTGCCAAATAGTTAGTTTGGTTCAACTTCCACAGCAAACCAATCATCGAAAACTGCCTAGGTGACCAAACGACCTCTAAGCATTTTCCCTTCATATACTGCTTGCCATGGCCAGGACCCACCAAGACACACATACACCGCTAGTGCAATTTCGGGGAATCAAAAGAGCATCCATAATATTCCCAATAAGTTTCCCTAAAATAGCAACACGTGTTCAAACTTGGCACACCCCGCATGAGTCACTCGAGACCCACCACACGAGGCAAGGGACTAGCGAACACCATTGATCAAGCCACCAAGTGTCAACCACTCAGGAAATTCCACTTGCTTCACAAGATTTTGTTGGTACTCACCATAACTGAGCACAAAATAAAATGAGCACCGTTGGATTAATCTCATCGCAACTATAGATCAAGATCACCTTTAACAAGCATCGGTCCATTAGTGTAGCCAGGTGAAGAGTTCCACTAATGACCTCAAGTCACACTGATGGAAAAAAACTAGCAGCACTAAGCACTCATCTCGATAGAACAAGTTACACTGACCAAGTGCTTTGGTCAGACTTCTCTCTTTGTCGAGAGTTAGGAGACTTGCGTCGACTGCTCAGGTTATACCAATGAATGGGTCAACGAGATTTAGGCACATATTTCCAACAATTTCCCACTTGATAAAGATCTTACTGACCATTCCAGAGCATTAACAACAAACCATATAGAAGCACATACAACATCAAATTCAAAGGCCAAACCAAATCACCTATGTGAAAAAAATTCTCCAGAAACAAGATAGAACACCAATTAGAACAATAACTAGAACACTGACTGCACCCATCCAACTGATCAACCCACGCGATTGAAAATAGCACCCATGGCTCATGCTATTCCATCCAATCTCACATACCTTCAAGGTATCCATATTAGTAAACTCATGCCAGTAGCACAGCCAACCCATCAATTGCAGATACAAGCACCATGCACAAACCAATCGAAAAAGATCAAAAACATCTAGGTACTCCCACTGCATGGGTAATGCCAAATTTGAAAGATCTAAGGCATAACAAGTCTACCAATAACAACACATAGAAAATGTAACCTTGTAGTACCAAGGAAATATCCATAATGATATGCACATCCTATAGCCAACTACTACAAGAATCATTTATCTCAACAGTCTTCCAGAGCTCTTTCAAGTTCTTCAACACCCAACATAGGAAAGAGATAAAGAACCTCCAAGTTACCACTCAAAAACTTGAATGAAAAAAAAGCTCCAACCAAATCTCAAACCAATGTAAAAAAGAAGTCAAACTTCCAGGAAGACAACCAAGACCAAAGAGAGAAACTGTGCACAACATATACCTTGTAGAACATCCTCCTACATACACCTCTAAAAGCTATGCCAAATATGATCTCCTTGGCATCCCAAAGGAAAATCCATAACAACACGCAACCGTTCAATCACCAAGATCAAACTTAACATATGTTACATGTAATCAATCATGGATGTAAGCCTCTCAAAGAAGATCAAACTCCTTCATTTCCCATCTCAGGAAATCAGCCCATATAACTATCTCCTACCAGTTCTCATCAATAAATGATATCACATAAAAGCTCAAGGAGATAAACCATGTTGTCCACCTTCCACTAGGAATCCTCCAGAACCATTAAATAGCAATTAAAGATACATATCATGAAAGAAAGCATAAAACACCTCTGAAAGATATAATGGGAAAATACCTCTCGAAAAGACTTCACTGTCGAGCAGACCAAGAGTGGAAAAATAATATTCTCTTCCAAGATATACAAGCCACCATGACTCATCCAAGAGAAATCTCCTCATTGACCTTTGTTGAATTCACATCCAACCAAGGTGGAGGCTACTTGTACTTTCAACTATGATCAACACCTTTCTCAAAGGAATTTCAGCCTCACCCTATTCTCCATGTATCCATGAACACCTACAACTGATCATCTCATGCTAAACTCCAATCCTACATTATTGCACTTAACATGAAGTTCTCAAGCATATGGCCAATGTACTCAAAACACAGAGAATTACCAAACCACTATCAAAGCTCCAAACATCTGAAATAGGAACTTATCATGACATCATGATCTACTCATCCCCCTTAGGAGATACCACGCTTCAAGTGAACAAATTATGGTTTTGAGAGCAATGCTACATGCCAAAACTCTAATGCTCAAGCACGAGTATACATGAAATCAAGCAAACAAACTCTAAACCAACATCTCAGCTAAAGACTCCAAATGTCCTCCATGGTTCCAAGATGTTGCACATCCTCAAATAGTGTCCATACAAATACAAAAGAACCCTTCTGCAGCAACAAGATCTAAGAGTCCCTCCTAGTAACATCTGCAACACTAAAGAAGATCATTCACCACTAAGTGATGAATCCACAGTCACTACTAAAGCTCCCACTGAACTATGACATCTGAGCTTTCCAAGCATCATGACCAAACATCTTCTGATCTGAAAAACCTCTGGGTATAATCAACAACATGTCCATCTGACAACAATGCCAAACAACACCAACATCTCCAAACCAAGCAGACCAAACCATCACTATCAAAAAACTTACATTATAATGTGTATCAAGCTCTCCATGACATCGCGATACACATGCTATAGGTTCCCATAATAGACTATTCAGGTACTCAGCACCATCCATCCTCTCATCCAGAAGCAACCATGCCAATGCACAAGTAACCACAGACAAGGTCAGCTAACAGATCTACACCACCACTGAAGCAACCTCATGGATATAGAAAATCCACTTCCAAGTTATCTCACTGTAGCCAACAGGTAGCTAATCCACCAACTACATAATTTGAGGATTAATCACAGTAGTAGTTCAAACCCATCATCGCAAAGGAAACTAAAATCTCAAAGAGAACAACAATGTAGATAAACTTGACTCAAACACCAGATCAAAACCAAATCTGATTTGCCAATCATGTCCACAACTCAAGCATCATAGTCTAAGAAACCAGCAAGCAACACCGCAAGAATGTTGAGTGATAAATCACATACCAAAAATCTCATGTAGAGAAGATATCACACCTCCTCAAGACCATGTCGAACTGCAACTATCTCATCCAGTCACACCCAAAAAGCTAGGGTCTAGGAAATATCTTAACAGTACCTCCACATAACCACAAGTTTTCCTTGACCGTGCAAAACCACTGTGTTTCCAAAACACCCATGTACATCCATATCTACTGCACATCTAGACGACCCAGGATTTTGCACACAACCATTATGGTTAACCAGAACAATGAAAAATAACATGAATATGCATCATAGACTTTTTAGGAAAATCTATAAAAAACCTTCAGAGCCAAAGAACATGAAACTAAAACATGCTAGTACAAGATACAGGTAATATAGGAACTCCAAGCCCATTTTAGACCAGTTCCAAAACCACACTCATGCACAAGCATGCGAGAGAGCCAGGCTATTCAGAAGTTTTCAGACCACCCAGAGATGAACTTCATAGCCTTTTATGAAATCAGGGTAACGATGAACAACGCCTTCAATGCCAAGTCGGAACACCCAGCACAAGTGCAATACTCCAATGGTTGAATAACAGCCCAAGCATCTCCATACCATCTGGGAGCCCCTCACATAGACACCTGGTATGAACCACACTCTGCCTGGACAAAACCATTAGCATAAACTCACACCCCTTGCATCACGATCATTTGTTGCCAACTAGAAGCCTCAGACCACATCATCACAATATGATCAACTCCAGATTCTCCATCTTCAATGTCTTTCACATTGCGTGTTGTCTCAAGAGAGAAAATAGTTTTACTCATCAAAGGATCAAACATCAGTCGATTCCTCCAGATGTCCTCAAGCCTGACAGACTAATAAATCTTCACAGGAGAAATACCCAGAACTAGCATCCAGAAGAAGTCTCTTATACCACTTGTTGGCAAAGACAGGGGTCAACTCAGAATGAAACATCTAAGAAGAACAGTGCCTTTGGTGATTTTCATTTCTTGAAGTCACCTCAAAGACACAAACTACTATGTCATAAAGCAGAAACAACCACAATGATTTCCCACATTTACCCTTCTAAGAAAAGTACATGCAAACTAAGCCAGATTCAACACCATGTATAGATTCAAAACTATAGAATCAAACAACATGGAAGACAAACTAATGAACACATAGATATACGTGGGGAAAACCCTTTCGGGTAAAAAATCCCACCCTCCAAAGATCAAGCCATTGTATTATTCAGCAACAGATAGAGTTACAATACAATCTTAGGCTCATAGCCTTTACAGGAGTTACATCTTGTTCCATTTGGAGAATATAGGCAACAACACAAAACAAAATCTTCGCACTATTACAATGTTCTCACATATAGTGCAGATTCATTTCATCTCACTAGTCGACTCTCTCTACCAACCTCTCGGTCAGCCTAGCCTAATGACCACCACAGGTTCACATCTTTGTATTGTTTGTGTGTCTCAGTGTTCACGGTTACAATGCTCTTTGCATACCACTTGAACACACACACTCTGCTCGATCAGATTTCACATCTTGATCAACCTCATCTCTCTAGCCTATCCAACCAACAACCATCAGGGTATTTAATTACCCCACCGACAAGCTTCCACCATTCTCTAGCAACATCGCCCTGCAACATGCATCAAGCAGCCCAGTGTTGAATTTGATTACAGAGACATACCAAAACTACACTCTCTAAACCCCACAATTAATCGTTACCAAAGAATAAAGCTTTCAGCCAATCAACATTGATTTACAACAGCGATGTAAAATCAATGAATAATATTGTGCCATGTGTTGTAATGCTATTCGTGCATCGCTTTGACTAGTGTGCCAAATAGTCAGTTTGGTTCAACTTCCATAGCAGACCAACCGTCGAAAACTACCCAAGTGACCAAATGACCTCCGAGCATTTTCCCTTCATATATCGCTTGTCATGGCTAGGACCCACCAAGATGTACACGTACACCACTAGTGCAATTTCGAAGAATCAAAAGAGCATCCACAATATTTCCAATAAGTTTTCCTGAAACAACAACATGTTTTCGAAGCTGGCACACCTCGCATGAGTCACTTGGGACCCACCGCACGAGGCATGGACTAGCGAACACCGTTGATCAAGCCACCAAGTGTCAACTGCTCAAGAAATTCCACTTGCTTCACAAGATTCTGTCAGTACTCACCATAATTGAGCGCGGAATAAAACAAGCACCGTTGGATTAATCTCATCGCAACCGTAGATTAAGATCACCTTTAATAAGCATCAGTCCATCGGCATAGCCAGGTGAAGAGTTTCACCGATGACCCCAAGTCACATCGATGGAAACAAACCGCCAACACTAAGCACTCATCCCGACGGAATAAGTTACACCGACCAAGCTCTTCGGTCAGACTTCTATCTTCGTCGAGAGTTAGGAGACTTGTGTCGACTGCTCAGGTTACACCGATGAATGGGTTGACAAGATTGAGGCACATATTTCCAACAAATCATACATACTACAGCTATCTCCCGCGCAAATGCCACAAGAAAAAAACAAGAATATCACTAAAGGCTCACGCCACATCATGCAGATAACAATGTTTGATTTGATGCCCCCCCTTTCCCTACGTGGGATATCTGTTCAAGTCGGTAGGATCTTTGATTTGATAATTGGCCTTAGGCCTGGAATTTGAGGGTCACCCCTACCTGTCATATGAAATTTTTTTTACGGTTTGTTCATTTAAATGTCTCACTTTACGTTTTATGAAAATATTTAATTGTCAAAAAAATTTAAATATCAATCTCAAATCTATTCAAAAATAATTATATAAAATTAAAAATAGTTTAATCCTTATTCAACTCATTATCTAAAATTTCAACATGTTCACCAATAAAGCACAAATGTTGTATTATATTGAAAAAAATCAAAGCTCGAATCATAATCACTGTAAGTAAAATGCATTGAAAAAACAATGAAAATTCAAAAAAGATTGATAATTAGAAATAAATGTAAAAATCTTAAATCTATTGTTACAATTCACAAAAAGTTTCTAAATTCATATAAAAAATAAATCTTGTTAAAATATTCAAAAAGTTAAAAAACAATTATATTCTATTTTGAAAAGATTTTGTACTAATAACTATTTTTATAATAAATATTATAAATAATATATATTAATATAAAGCAATGATATCTATTAGTAAAAATGTTAAAATCATAAATTTATTGTTAAAAATATTTTAAAAATTAGAAAGAACTATGTTTAATTTTGAAAAATTCTATTTTGAACAGATTTTGAATTAATAAATATATTTATAATAAATCATATATATTAATATAAAGTGAAATTAGAAAGAATTATTTCAATTCTAAACTAATTTATATTTTTATCATAAACATTGTATATATATATATATACTACAATAAATATACTACAATAAATTTTTACGGTTATATAAAAATATAGCAAATCAAATGATACGGTCTAAAAAACATTTAGATTGTAATATACGGTCCAAAATGCAAAAAACGATCAAATAGACCATCAAATTCCAGGCGTGATTGGCCTGATTGAACAACACGTCTAAGAAAAATGCCTTTTCTATAAGTGCAGGCCACGTGAGGAAGAGCACAATTGAACACAATTAGAATATTGTCTTCACTTGCAGATCGCAAACCATATAATTGCAACCGTTGGTGAGGAATTTGAGGTACCATATTGCCTTTGGTAGGTCACGCCCTTCTTAGAGGGTTGCGCTATAAGAAACAGACCGCCACACACAGCATAAAGACGGCCACACACAACACACAGAGATTCACTCCACGACTAGTGAAAAACACAGAGATTGATGCCACAAGCAGTGAACAAAATAGGGGTGGTGTCAATTTGATCAAGAAAATAGCCACAAACTCCGATGATCTGCAAGAAATTGTGCCTCTGTGAGCAGAGGTGTCACAAACTTTTTGAGTAGAGATTTACCTCAGAGGTTGGTTGATATCTTCTTGCTATGAGTAGGTTGACTTCAAACGACATCTGAAAATGATTTTACAGACATTTAACCATCTTCCTATGCTTACACACAACAATAGAAACAAACTAAATACTCTTTTTTTTCAACTATGGTTTGCACTATCTCCACTTAAAGCTTTGATATCATGTAGAATTACAACAGATCTAGAAAGATAAATGATCAAGCACACAACAAAAATGTGAAACAATAATGATTATTGATTATTGAATTAAATACAATGAAGGATTGAATATCCTTATGTAGACTCAAATGAACTCAACATCAGATCCTTGAATGGTGGAGTTCAACTCAACATGTGATGGAGTCTTGACTGAGACATGAGTGAGATAACAAAATGCATGAATCAGTTAAGTCACTTAATTGATTGATAATGCATAATTAAAGTAATAACACTTGCAATCAAAACTAGATGATTTTTTCCTAAGTTTGCATTAAGCACTAGAGTAAATTACTGATGATTCATTTACTCCAACAATTAATTTTAGTAAAAAGTAGTAGGACAATACATAATCAATGAATTCAACTTTGTATTAAAGAGGATAACATTAAGTTTAAACAAAAAATTTAAGTGATGATGCAAGAACTAGGCTTAGTAACCTTTTTGATAGAGGTTCAATGTAAATTGTTTTTGAGTGGCATAATTCTAGTATTGAGTGATTATAGATGATAGGATAATTTGGAGTGATGATTGAAAGTTTTTTTATGACATAAAATGATCTAAGGATATATTTTTATACTTGAACTAGGACATAATTTAAAAGATTTAGCAAATAAGCACAAAATAAAAAAAAATTAACTAATTTTCCTTTGGCCCAAGGTTAATAAGATTTTAAACACACACATAAAATTTATGTTTCATGAATGAGGTTAAATTTATATCTATGAATATACCCTTGGAATAATAATTAATAACGTAGGATTTAAGAACCATTTGGATAGGATTAAGTTTTATTTATGAGATCTATTCTAAGATTAATGTCAACGAGGGAACCAAATTAGTTTAAATTACATTCTATGAAAAATTTATTAGGACACACAAACAAAGTAACATAACATGAAGGATGTTGGGTTATGGAATTTATAACTAATACGTTTTCCCCACTTTTGTGTGTGTGAATCTAATTAAGTAAGAATAATAAAGTAAATAGAAATGGGAATGGGAATCATAACTATAAAGATAGAATAAGAAAATAAATGACAGTTTACACTTGTTAAATTCACATTAAATTTGAGAATAATTAGTAAAATATACCCCTTAATTTTATGTTTTACTCAAAAAGGCATGGACACAAATCAAGGAGAGAGAAGTATTAGATAACCACCAAGCGACATAACATGATGTGTATAGAAATAGATCATAAGCATGGTAAAGTGAGCATGAATTATTTGTTTGGTAACATTAAGCATGAAATGCCTATGATACAATAAATAAAAAATCAAGGATACATACTAAGATACTTCCCTGTGTGTATAAAATATGAAAGATATGCCCACTTCTTACCTCTAACTAGTAAAATCATGGATGTTTATAACTTGATAGAAATAAAAATAAAAATTAACCCATGAGTGGAAAGATAAAAAAAAACATAGGGGAAAGTAAAATAGAGAATGTAAAGAAACATAGATTAAATATAAGCATAATATCAATTACTATAATTGTTTCCCCCAATTGTGAACTTTCTCTTTAGATATATGATATATAAGAGAACTATAATTTTCTAGCTCACCTATTGTTAGGAATAAAAATGTTATGTAGTTATAGAGCTTTAGAATGAAATGCCTTTTCTTTCTTGTTAGAAGTATTTTAAGATGTTTATTTTCATCATTTATATTCGCATTAAGCATGTTTTGAAGAATAATACCATATAATGTTGGACATTGATGTACAATTGTATGTATACTCTATCTATCTATTCATTATGTGGACCACGTGATGCACATGTGATGTATACATATTATTTTTCATATAATTTCTATTTTATTTACCACTATACTTGGAAGAATATTACCTATTATGATGATGTGCTAAAGAAATATTCCTATAAACTAATATTATAGTAACTTCCTTTTCATCATCTATTATTCATTTCATTGCAACATATAATAAATCCTTTGGTTCTACTAAAATAAAATTTTATTGGAAAATTTTAGTCTTCATGACTTCCTTTAATATGTCATCAAACTTACTCTAGAATTATTCTTCTACTTGGTCAAATACCAATATTATACCTTGAATTTTATTTATTTCTCTTCACCTCTCACACTATTCATTACTACCAAACTTCTTCCACCACACTTGTATCTTCTCAACATATTTCACATTATGTCTATTCATATGTACTACTTTCACTTCGTCACAAGAATCCATCATTCTACCTCTAATAAATTTTTAAATTATTATGGGATTTATTCAATTACACACTTTATTCTAACCACCATAGATTTAGAAATTGAAGAAAATAATGTTTATCTTTCTTCATCTTTCTAAGAAAATATTTTCCTAACTTTAAACATGCCTTAGGACTGCTATCTACTTCTTCCCATTAATAATTCAATGGATCCAATGCATACTTCCTTCCATCCTTCATAATAATGTACTCATTCATCCCAAGATCATAAAAAATATTTTTATCAAATTTACATGGCCTTCTTAGTAAATCATGACAAAAATATATGGGCATAATATCACATGAATATCATCTTTATATTAAATAAGTTTTAAATCTCCTAGATACTAATCACTTACAAATATTCTATGTCCCTTCTACAACTAAAAATCTTATCTCAGTTTGAGTGCTCAATATTCTTAGCCCAAGCTTCTCTACCATCTTATTAGACACAAAAATATTTATAATTCTATTGTTTTTTATTAAGCAGGGATTTTGAAAGGGACCTAACCCTTTTACCTCAATAAAGATTTAGCAATAAGCATAGTAAGACAAGGAACATCAAAGAGACGAAACATCAACTAGAAACAGTTTGCGTAGCCAATCGAACCAAACCAAACAAAACAAGAAAGGAGGAACATGCATCACCACCATCAAAATAGGCCAAAAGGACACACATCAAGCTACAAAAAAACATCCAACCCAACCACCACCCCAAGGATGTAAAAATCTAGACGAAAATCATACAATACAAGCAGGTTTTAATGGAACCTAAAACCCATAGAAACCACCCTAAGGGTTGAAAAAATACTCCAAAATTCAAAATAATACAAGTAGTTTTAATGGGTCCTAAAACCATTAGCATATCTTGAACCATCCATCTCACAAAAATCTTGTTACTAAGAGAAACAATTATAGGTCCATAAACAACAAAAGAACTGAAAGCCTCTCCACCACTATAGGAGAAGTTGCCAAGAGTATCCTATCTGAAGAAACAAAGACTCACTGACATACCTAGACTCCACCTCAGTAGGTGTGGCTTCCACCTCAAAAGGAGTTGCATGGGAGAAAAGCTACAGAAGAAGCAAGAGCAACAACCACACCTACATAACACATCTCCACCTCCATAGGAGAGGTCTCCACCTCAAAAGGAGAGGTATCCACATCAATAGGAGACCCAAACTACAGAGCTAGGATGATTGCAAATACTCTAATAGAGAGAATAAATTTAGCAACCATGAGCAACATACCCACATTTCCTTCAAAAGGATCAGAGATTGCAACCTCACTAGAGAGAATAAATCAAAACTTGAGAGTCCATACTTAATTTTGAAAACCATCAGCAAACATGCCACTAAATGAGTAGTTGTACCAATAAAGTGAGGATCAAAAACTTCCTTAGAGAGCATATTCAGCATTTCCCAAAGAGCAACAAGAAAAGATCCACTAGGAGATATAACCACCTTCTTAGACAACATAGACCATACGTTGACCAAACTCCAAACCACCAAGGCCAAAAGAGCATAACAACTAACAAAACCACAATAGAATGAAAAACTATCAAGCACTCCATGCCTGATGTCTTTAGAGAAAGAAGAAAGAGATTTTGAAATAGGGAAGAGCCCCTACCACCCTTAGAAGAACTTTTAAAGAGAACCCACTAAAATAACATAAATAGTGTCATAAAGAAAACCTAAAACTTTAGAAAATAAGGTGATGAGCTGAAGACAAGCAACCACCAAGATAATCGATAGGAATAGAACTTTGACACCCACAAAAGGCAGAACAACTGCAACAAACCCCAAGCACACAACAAGGATTAGAGTGGGGGAAAAGGCTAAAACCAAGGCCACAACAGGAAAGGTTAATACCCCTGCCACAAAAAAACCCAAACCATGGAACAATAGAGGTACCACGACCTCCAAAAAACTAGAAAACAAGGTGGCATAAGGAAAAGAACATGCCATAGCTAACACCAGGACAAATACATCCCAAACCCCATGTGAGGTAGGAGACCAGGGAAAAACCAAGAATCGACACTTCAGAACTAGACCAAATAAAGATAAAAGGAAAACCCTCGAAGTCGAAAAAGGAAAAGGAGGAAGTCCCCCACAAAGAAAACACTCCATTCAGATGAACAAGAAACTCCCCTAATTGACACGAGTAGCTAAACCCATTAGGGGCAAGAAGGACCAGCACAAACAAGTGTGGTAGAGCCTCTACATAAACAGTGCTAACCAAGCAAAGGAAAGAACAAGAGAGCCTTCCCCAACCGCTCAACAAAAAGAAACCCAAAAAAAGGGCTCCAAAACAACAATAGGAATCATCATCATCCAAATCTACATCTCCATCGCCCTTCTCTCTAGAGGAATTAGAAAAACTCATCACATGCTCATTCCTACTCTCATAATTCTATTGTTAATGCTGATTTTTACAAAAAGATACTTCTAGATTTGCATCAATACCTAATTAGTCTCTTTCTTTGTATTGGCTCAAGTCATCCTTAGCTTGTTTATATAATAAATTCTTCATCATGATATAGTATCCATGCTCCAATTACACTATGTGTTTTGGTGAGGAAACGCTCTTTTTATCCACTTTAGCTAGATATGATTTTTTTCTTCATATTCTTTACCATTTTTTCATTACATGTGTGGGCATTCAAATGATCTATGACACTCTTCTCCATACCTATAAAATTTTCCCATGAAGCCTATACCTCTTCCTTTGCTTTAGTAGATTTTCTTATTGGGTAGTAATCTCTTCATATCAAATTTGATTAGAGTTATTAATTTGAGAATTTATTTATTGTCCTTCATGTATATGTTATTTTAGAAGTTACTACCATAAAAGATTTCTCTTTCCTTGTAGAACGTTCCTCTCCCTCATGAATTTTTGGCTACCTTAAGTAGACAACTTGTATTATTCCTTCAAAGAAAATTTATAGGATTCTTTCATTCACCTCACTCTAATCATATTAAACTCACATTTATATGATATCTATAGTAACTATTAACATGCATTCAAATATTATCTCCATCATCCTCTAAATGGTTAGCTTAAATTGCAAGTTTCTAGAATTCTTCCATCTAGTTAAGTTATATTCATCTTCTTTTTCTTAAGGCTCTACAACTTCTTATTGTTCTTCAATAATACAATCATTCTATTTCACTGATTAATTTATATTTATCTCTTCTTTTTATTTCCATTTGTACATGAACTCATTGCAAGGATGCATGACCTTTTAGCTCAATGTAGGAAAATTCAACCTTATATGATCCTCAATTTACTTACAATGAAATGATATTTCTATATTTAAAATCAAATGTATAATTTTATTATGATTCTATATTAAACATTAACAAGAAACACCTAAAATTATCTTATAATCTATCTTTAAAATCAATTTTAAAAATATGCTATTAATTTCATCAATCTAGTCTTCCAATTTAATCTCTTGATATTTTATTTTTCATCATTACTCACTTCCTCATCATGCATTCCAATACATATTTGAATCCTTATAAAGAATCATAATGGTTTCTAATTCTCTATGTTATTTCTATTGCATCAAGTATGGTTGTAATACTAGTCAATATTTTTTCTCAATCAACAACTCTATGTTCCCCTAGTTTCCATTTATGTGCTAAGTCTTTTCCTCATACTTATCTATATTTATGAGACTTGCTACCGCTTCCATAAATCATCTAGATGATCTCAAGGAAGACCTTCATAATGAATTTAGACTTTTCTTACTAACAAATGGTGTATTCTAGGTAAGGGTTTTCAATGAAAGACAACCTAAACCTAGTAGTTTAAATAATTATAGAAAACATCAAACACTAGATGGAAAGAATAATAAATCATTTCCCATTAATACCATAATTAGCATTCAAAGGATTATAATCATTCTTAGGAAACCCTAAACTATAATATGATATATTAAAATTCTATAAGGATAGCTAAATTTATCTTTTATCTAATTCTTCTTTATTTTTACACTATTATTTTATGTTTAATTTTTCTTTTCACTATATCTTTTTCGGTTCTCATCCCATAATTTTTTATGATTTTTATTTGTTTCTTGAGTATTCTCCTTCCTCAAGATTTATGATATGTTTTCCCGAAGAAGAAAATTCTTATATGTTTTACCAATGTATCCTTATGTTTTCTAGGATTTGGGTTCACTTCATTAATCCTAAATTCCGTTTGACTAGTTAGGAAATTATTTCCTTCATTTTAACTTAGATCATCCGACTAACCTCATAGATATAGGTTGTTTGAAAGTGGTTAAAAAAATATTTACTATTTGAATCTCCCCATCTATCTTTCTTGATTCTTTACAAACCTTGAAGGAGCTTATATGGTTTCCGAGTGTTTTACCAAACATAAAAAATAATACTAGAAACTAAGAATAGTATGGTATCTTTACTAACAACTAGAGGCTCTAACAAGTAAATTGAGGAAACAAAAAACTTTGAATATATTTTTGGATCCACATCATCAAGAATCATCTATGCCACATTATTCTTCACACCTTGGTGCTAAAGTATTTCTCAAATGAATCATTGTATTACATTGAAATTACATAGGTTGCTTTCGAAGTGACATGTTCTAGAAGTTACACAACCTATTATAAAGACACACAATATGTTTACATTCCTATTTAAGAAAATTAAAATATTCTATAACCATGTATTAATTCTTCTAATCATGCCATTTCTTTAAAAACCCATAAAAAATATTCTTAACCTTCCTTTCTTTTAATTTTAGATGAAGTAAGATTGTTCATGAATACATATTCTCTTGGCTCAATTATTATCATGCCAAGAAACCTTAGTTTTTAAACCTCTTTAAGTTAAAAATGTTTCAATGTAGACTAACACTTTGAACTTGTACGATGTTTGAAAACATAACCCTAAATCAATTTGTGATAGAATTTTTATTTTAGTTCATCAATATGTTTAAGTAAAATAGATTGAGGCAAGTATTAATTATTTACCAAAACCATGGGCTCAAAATCATGAATAAAGCCTTGTTCTGAATATTCCAAGTTACACAAATGATTCTACTTTGAAATCATCTCCTCTATTGACCATTTGACCCATGCAAAAAAAGGTAACTCATAAGTGCTTCATATGGGTGCAATAATTGGTCTCAAACACCACTTAAAACTAGATAAAATGTGGCAGTCAATGATGCTAGTAATAATCCAAATAGTAATCCTTTATTCAATGACTTCTTACAACCATCCTAACCAAAATGACACATGGTATAGTGTCAATTAAGGAATCTCAAGGTTCCTTCCAAATGGGGTGTCATTTTACATCTAACAACATTTTTATCAATACTTTTAAATATTAAATAATTCAACAATATTTATGACTTGCAAGATATACAATAAACAATACTCATATGATGATCCAACTAGGAAACACCTTTTCATACCAAACCTAATTCATCTCTCTAAGACCTTTATAACTAAACACATTCATAACCAAAAAAATCACTATAGACTAAGAAATAAAGTATTTTCAATTTGAAAACCTCTAGAGTTCAAATTAGCCAGAACATCAAAATTTAGTATGACTTAAATCTAGATAGAAAATGAATATTAAAATAGATTTAATTATATTTTATGTCTACCACCTTTCCCCTTGAGATATTAAGGACTAAATATTGATGCCAATTCAACTTCATGGATACTCCAAATAGACCTAATATTACATCTACTGATTGAAATTCTCTATTGCCAAATGTATAACCTTAGATAGAATACACAAAATTATTGTCAAAAAAATAATATTGGATCATAAATATACTTCAAATCTAAGTCTATGTTAAAGGAGAAACAAACTAAAATTTTAAAAAATGAAAGGAATTTGAAATGAAATGTAAAACTCATTTTAAGATGAGAAAACATAACTTTCACATACACCATAACTAAATTACAACATTGCCAAAACTAGATGCAAAAATAAAACTAATGAAAATTTTGAAACCTAAATCCTTCAAAAATTTAGACTCAAAGTTACATACAAATGTACAATTAAAATGCATTTCAAATGTAGGAAGAATAGGAAAATCACAACATGATATAAACCAAATGTGAAAATCTTATCAATGAAGTAAAAATTACATTTTGGTCCAAATAAACTCTCATAGCAAAAGAATAACAAAACCTTAAAAAAATGTATGAAAGTTTTCAAGGTTTTAAAGAAAATCTACATATTCTATTCCACTAGAGATTTCACATTGGTGATCAATTTGTAGAAAGGTACAAAAAATATGAATCAAAGCCTTATGAACACAAATATTTTAAAATCAAAGATTAATATTAGAAAACATAGAGATTCACTGGAATGAGAGAACAAGACTTACATGCAATCAACAAATCAATAACTTCATTATTTAAATTTGAAAATAAAAGTAGCATAGGAACATAGCATAAATTCCAACTATTCTAGGTACAACAATAGACCATAGCATTAGTCCTAGGAAAACAATAAATCTATTGAACCATGAGGTTTATGTTCCCCTTGATTAGATTGTAATACCCCTCCGTTTTTCTCTTTTGATTGAATAGTGTTCTATTTGGTTGTCTTATTTTATGTTAGTATCTTGATTGTGGTACTCGGTTACTATTAGATCGCTATCTGTAAAGCGATGTGAATGTGATATTTTGGTGTGATGGTGTATTTTTTCTGATGTTATCATTATGGCATGCTTTGGATTAGCATAGTGGATAATTGAATTAATGATGTTAGATTCATCAGTTAATAATATTGTATTGGTGAAGGGGACGGGTCGCATCACTCGCTTGTGAGTGCCCTACGATTCTGTGATTCCCTCTTCACGGTGTGTTTATTATGAAATTTATATGCAGGTTGACAGGTACAGGACATCGACTCCACCTAGTTTCACAGGTTTCAGCGTGTCCATTGCCCAACAATATTCAATTGGGAGATAGTAGCTAGGGTTTTTGTGCCAAGTCGTCACCCTAGTCCTAGTATGTCGTCAGGTATTAGTCGAGTTGTGTTGCTTTGAATATTGCTCCCTCTCTTCTTTTATTTAATTACAAGTTGAAAGGGTAATTGAATGGTTTTATGCATTTAAGTTGCTGATTAACTTGATCTGGAATTATGTTAGTAAGGTAATTTATTTTGTTATTAATTTAATTTAATTAATAAATAATTTAATCGTTGATTAAATCTATTTTATTAATTAATTAAATTTATGTTGTTGAAATAAGTTAAATTGTTCATTTTGAAATTATTGTTATTTGGTTGAAATTGAATATTAAAGAAAATATTTAAAAGTCAAATTAGAAAATTGGAATTCAAAAAAATTTGAAAAAAACGAAGATATTTTCTATTTCTGTTTTCTGAAATTGATTACAGTGGTTGAATGAGATATTTTTGGAATTTTCCTTATTATTGAATTTTCTTCACAATTTTGGATCATGGAGTTTTGGAGAAAATGGAAAATAGGGAAGAAAAGAGGATTTTGTTGTTTGTGCGTTATGGATTGAAATTGTGGAAAAAGGTTGTTGATTGTGGGGAAGAAGCTGGAATCTAAAGAAGGAATCTTTGCACCATTGTTAACTTTTCAAGCTTTTGGGTTCAGGTTTTCTTCTTGTCTAAATTGGTTCATTTTGAATGGTATCACAATTTATTGTGTTGTTTGAAAAATATTTATAAATTTTGTCTAATGTGCAAGAAAACCCATTTAAATCTGCTCTCAAAATTTGGCACTTGTATTTAGAAATGGAATTTTATTCAAAACAAAAAAAAGAGTTCTTGGCTGTGAAAAAAATCAATTCAAATTTTAATTCTTCAAATTATTTCTTCAATCTATGTTGGGATGTTTGAATTCTTATATATAAATATATATATATATATATATATATATATATATATATATATATATACTGTATATATATATATAAAAAATATATATATTTTGGAGAGGTTATGCTATCCGTTTTTAGAAACCCACAGGAGGTAATTTAGAAATCCGTAGGCCATTTTTTTTTTTTAAATAATAAAATAAAAAAAGTAATATTTTTTATTGGTGGGGGGCTGGGGGCTCAACTCCCACCACGCCCCATGGGAGGCGGGTGGAGGGAGCCGCGCCCAGTGCACTCCCCACCTCCTTCATCCGCCGCTGCTCCCATGAACCTCGCGACTGCTGTTAACATAGCCGCCGCCACCGGTGGTGGCTAGCTGTGCATAGCACCGCTGCCGCTGGGAGGCAGCTAGTAAAACCGCCACCATGGCTGCGCCTAGTAAACACGCTACCACCCCTGTAAAATAAACACTTCCCAGCTCGAACCCTAAAGCGCTTGGCCCAAGGCACGATTTGGGGTTGCCCTTCTTTGAAAGGATAATATAAAATAAAAGAATAAAATAATTTTATTTTTTTTATATTTAAATATTAGTTTTCATAATATTTGAATATTAAATTTTTTGAAATGATAAACTATATATATAGATATAATAAGGTTAATACTATATATTATAATATTAAAAGATTGGTAAATAATATTTTATATTATAAGTTATAATATTAAAATATTATTATGAGAATTATAATACAATATATGTTTGTTTCTATGAGCATAAATTTAATATGTATGGGGGAAATATTAATTTTCAAATGGTTTGATTTAAATATAATTGAGGAAATTTAATTGTCGTGCTCATAGGTGAATTGATTAATTATTGTAGAATATTATTTTGGAAAAGATAAATATTAGATTTGAAGATTTCATGTTTTAATAACATGCCCCTTTGACCTTAAAATGATTTATCTTGCAAAGGAGAAATAATGATTTTTTTTAAATGTCATGTTCTGAACTGGTATAGGAAATGGTTAAAATATTAAATTTAAAATTGGAGTTCTCATAATATTAAAATATCAATTTATATATTTTTTAATTGAAATGGATATTAAGATAAGTTAATTAGTGCATAAATGAGTTTGTCGTAAAAAGAAAACATTTATTTACTTTAAAATTTTAGTTTCTGAAGAGTTGGACTAAACGTTTATTGTTATAGTTGTTGAAAACAATTAGAGAATGAAATATTCGGTTTAAATATCATCTTTGTCCAAAAGGGTCATTATACAAGTCAGTTTTACTAAGGCAATATAGTACTGAATATTAATTAAGAAGTGGATTTAGGAAATCCGAAGTATATTTAGATCTGATTAAAATTGTTGTTTAAATATAATTTCTTCTATTGTCAATCTGGAAGAAATTAATTTGAAAGGGTTATTAAGTCTTTCTGATAGTGTTTTAAATATGAGGGTGGTCGTTTTGTGATGTCAACCGTTTCTTTATTCCCATGGGTAGTGCATCAATTTTTGTCATTGTTATTACCCAGTTTCCACGAATGGGGATGTCTTGTGCCTCCTGTAAAAGGAGTGGATTATGTGTCGTGTGCCTCCTTGTAAGGAGTGGTTTTGTTATTGTTGTTAACTCCAATGTTAGGAGAGGGTTTTGACTTATGTTGCCTCTTGAGAAAGGAGTGGTCGTACTATCTTGTTGTTTGCACTTTGTTACCCTTGGTGTTTGGATGGTATGTGTGTTGTCAAGTAGAAGAGTGCCTTCTGTAGGGGCCAGAGTCCAAAGGGGTAAACTAGAGAACCTTCGAAAGTGGTTTAATCAAGTGAAAACTAAAACAATACTTAGAAGATTAGGACTAACTTCCCACTAATCAAGATAATTTTGCCTCACTCATAGACACAAGTGCTCGTTTAGACTTGGGATGAGTGGGAAGGCCTGAAATGGAAAAGTCATCTATCTTGTTTGTACGAGAGGTATTTGATTCCGCATGAGTGAGTATGGGGCCGGGATTCGGTAGAGGCCACCAGGATAGCCCATATTGGGGGCCGGAGCCTATGAAGATTCCCGGGATTCGGTAGAGGCCACCAGGATAACCCATATTGGGGGTCAGAGCCTAGGAAGGATCCCAGAGGACAACCCGTGACGAGCTGTGTGATGACACTCTGTCTAGGACAACAGTTGGTACTTGTTTATTGTGGGTATGGTTTTCGTAACATACCTGTGGTGACCATAGTTGGTATTTGATTTTTATGTGTATGGTTCTCTTAACATACTTGACCTACTTTACATCTAGAAGCAATGTGACCATGTTAGAGTTGTACTTGTGATGTACTTGTGTTATATTTGAGTGGTGCATGTGATTGGTTGTGTTAGTTTGGTTCAGTTATGATTTAGCCTGTGTCTAGAGGTGTTGAGCTTGGCTAGGATTCCTTGTTACTATCTCCTAGCATGGGGGGTGGGCCTTTGGGTTCCACTTGGTTGGGTGGCATGCACCTAAATCCGTTGGGTTCTTTCTTCATGTTCGTATGGTCAAGACTTCTAGTTGGAGAGCTGCTGGGGTTCAATTCCAGTTCATGCTTTATTCTTTTTAGTCGAATCTTGTAATTTATTACCCCTCTTTGTAATCGAGGTGGAAAGTTGTAATATGTAATCATGTTTATTGGATTTACCTCATTCGGGGAATGAGTGATGTAATCTCCCTATTAAGTTATTGATATTGAAATCATATGGTATTCCTTTTGAGATGATGTGTTTTTTTTTCTTGTATGGAATGTATGCGTACTTATTATCTTAAGTAGATAAATGTCATGGATTCATTTATGATGTTGTGGGTTAAGATGTAATCTCAGTCTCGTAACCTTAGGGGATGTTTGCAATGAGTAGCGAACTTGTATAGTATTTGTACTTAAACAAAAAAAAAATTAATCTGTTTAAGTAGTTAATTACAACTTCCTCTAGGGTTGTGTGGTGGGGCGTTACACATGGTATCAGAGCCTAGGTTTAAACACTGGGTTCTCTGGGTACATTTGTGCCCATTGTGTTGTCCCTGTGAATTGTTAGAGGAGTTGTTAAGTGATCACATGTTCATGGCTTCTACTTTAGCATGATGTACTCTGTGGAAAAGAGTAGCGTGAAAGAAACCTGATAAAAGGTTATGGTTGGAAAGTTCTTATATGTATCCCATGGGTTATGGAATTAGATGTTCCTATGGGATTATGTATGTAGTTGTACCCTTGTAAATGTAAGAAACCATCAATTGTATCTTGTTTGACAGTCGTGGATACACTCTGGGGCATGTGGGTTGCATGTTCATTCCGCATCACATGAGGGTTGTTATCATTCTTGTCGAACGTTGTTTCCTCCTTCCTCATTTGGTGGCTATTAACTAGCCACACCGTGTTGTATAGTGAAATTTTAAAGATTGTGAACTTTCTTTTGGTTATTGATGATTTTTCAGTTGATTGTGAGGGCCGACACTTTGTTTATATTTGATTGTGAAGGTTTAGCCAGAACTTGTGAACTTATTTTCTTATAACCCTAGTGGTTATATATATTTGATTCAGTGTTGAAATTGTGCACATTTATTGCCTTATTGTTGCAATTGGACTTTAATTTTCTCTTCTTTTTGAACTTGGTGGCTAATCTAGTTATCTTTGTTGTTTCAATGTCAACTATGTGTTGTGATGTGATTCCTCTCCAAGGACGTATGAGATGGACTTGGTGAGTGTGTATGAGGAAGTAGATGCAAGAAACATTGAGGATGGGGGTATGTGAGGTTGTGTTGTAGCTAGGACCCACTACTCACCTTTGTGTGATGACTATCTCTTGGAGGTTGATCACCTTATGCAACAAGAGATAGGTCATTGTGGTCTTGATTGGATGGTCTCACTTTATGTATGACCTAACACCATCAAGCCACTGATGGTGATGCATGGATTGTTAAGCTGGTTAGTTATTCATGGATTCTTCTATCATGGATTGGTATGTCGCTTTCTGAGTGATGTGTATTGGTACATATGTGTATTATGTGTGTTAATCCTTGGTTATGTGTTTTTGGAGATTTGGTTGGGATGTATACGACACGGGTTGATGTTGTTTATGTGTTGAGGTATGAAGTGGTTCAGTTTGGAACCTTGGCTTGTGTGATTGTATGGATGTTGCACTAGGGGTAGTTTCAAGCTTCCAGGAGTAAGCCTGACCCTAGGAGGGGAGGATGTAATACCCCTCCATTTTGCTCTTTTGATCGAACAGTGTTCTATTTGGTTATGTCTTATTTTTTGTTAGTATCTTGACTCTGGTACTCGGTTACTGTTAGATCGCTATCTGTAAGGCGATGTGAATGTGATATTTTGGTGTGATGGTGTATTTTTTCTGATTTTATCATTATGGCATGCTTTGGATTAGCATAGTGGATAATCGAATTAATGATGTTTATGCTTTTGATCATATTAATGATGTTAGATTCGTCAGTTAGTAATATTGTATTGGTGAAGGGGATGGGTCGCATCACTTGCTTGCGAGTGCCCTACGATTCTCTGATTCCCTCTTCACGGTGTGTTTTAATTATGACATTTATATGCATGTGGATATACTCTTTGTTCACAGGTTGACAGGTATAGGACATCGACTCCACCTGGTTTCATAGGTTTGAGCATGTCCATTGCCCAATGGTATTCGATTCAAAGATAGTAGCTAGGGTTTCCGTGCCAAGTCGTCACCCTAGTCCTAGTATGTCATCAGGTATTAGTCTAGTTGTGTTGCTTTGAATATTGCTCCCTCTCTTCATTTATTTAATTACAAGTTGAAAGGGTAATTGAATGGTTTTATGCATTTAAGTTGTTGATTAGCTTGATCTAGAATTATGTTAGTAAGGTAATTTATTTTGTTATTAATTTAATTTAATTAATAAATAATTTAATCGTTGATTAAATCTATTTTATTAATTAATTAAATTTATGTTGTTGAAATAAGTTAAATTGTTCATTTTGAAATTATTGTTATTTGGTTGAAATTGAAAATTAAAGAAAATATTTAAAAGTCAAATTAGAAAATTGGAATTAAAAAAAAAATGAAAAACAAGAAGACATTTTCTATTTCTGTTTTTAGAAATTAATTACAGTGGTTGAATGAGATATTTTTTGAATTTTCCTTATTATTGAATTTTCCTCACAATTTTGGATCATGGAGTTTTGGAGAAAATAGAAAATAGGGAAGAAAAGAGGATTTTGCTGTTTGTGGGTTATGGATTGAAATTATGGAAAAAGGTTGTTGATTGTGGGGAAGAAGATGGAATCTAAAGAAGGAATATTTGCACCATTGTTAACTTTTCAAGCTTTTGGGTTCAGGTTTTCTTCTTGTCTAAATTGGTTCATTTTGAATGGTATCACAATTTATTGTGTTGTTTGAAAAATATTTATACATTTTGTCTGATGTGTAAGAAAACCCATTTAAATCTGCTCTCAAAATTTGGCACTTGTATTTAGAAATGGAATTTTATTCAAAACAAAAAAAAGAGTTCTTGGCTGTGAAAAAAATCAATTCAAATTTTAATTGTTCAAATTATTTCTTCAATCTATGTTGGGATGTTGGAATTCTTATATATAAATATATATATATATATATATATATATATATATATATATACTGGTGTATAAGTATATATACATATATATATTCTTTAATAAAAAAAAATCTTTTTGAGAGGTTATGTTGTCTATTTTTTTAGAAAACCCCCTGTGGAGGTGCTCAGAATTCGAGAAATCCGTAGGCCATTTTTTTTTAAAAATAATAGAATAAAAAAAAAATATTTTTTATTGGTGGGGGCCTGGGGGCTCAACCCCCACCGCACCCCATGGGAGGTGGGTGGAGGGAGCTGTGCCCAGCACACTCCCCACCTCCTTCATCTGCTGTCGCTTCCCCAAACCCCGTGGTTGTTGTTAACATAGCGGCCGCCATCGGTGGTGGCCGGCTGTGCGTAGGACCGCCGCCACCGGCGGGAGGCGGCTAGTAAAACCGCCGCCATGGTTGCGCCTGGTAAACACGTCACCGCCCCTGTAAAATAAACACTGCCTAGCTCCATCCCTAAAGTGTGCGGCCCGAAGCGCGATTTGGGGTTGCCCTTCTTTGAAAGGATAATATAAAATAAAAGAATAAAATAAAATATTTGTTTTATATTTAAATATAAGTTTTCATAATATTTGAATATTAAATTTTTTGGAATGATAAATTATATATATAGATATAATAAGGTTAATACTATATATTATAATATTAAAAGATTGGTAAATAATATTTTATATTATAAGTTATAATATTAAAATATTATTATGAGAATTATAATACAATATATGTTTGTTTCTATGACCATAAATTTAATATGTATGGGGAAAATATTAATTTTCAAATGGTTTGATTTAAATATAATTGAGGAAATTTAATTGTCATGCTCATAGGTGAATTGATTAATTATTGTAGAATATTATTTTGGAAAAGATAAATATTAGATTTGAAGATTTCATGTTTTAATAATGTGCCCCTTTGACCTTAAAATGATTTATCTTGGAAAGGAGAAATAATGATGTTTTTTAAATGTCATGTTTTGAACTGGTATAGGAAATGGTTAAAATAATATATTTTAAATTGGAGTTCTTATAATATTAAAATATCAATTTATATTTGTTTTAATTGAAATGGATATTAAGATAAGTTAATTAGTGTAGAAATGAGTTTGTCATAAAAAGAAAACATTTATTTACTTTAAAATGTTAGTTTTTGAAGAGTTGGACTAAACGTTGATTGTTATAGCTGTTGAGAACAATTAGAGAATGAAATATTCGGTTTAAATATCATCTTTGTCCAAAAGGGTCGTTATACAATTCAGTTTTACTAAGGCAATATAGTACTGAATATTAATTAAGAAGTGGATTTAGGAAATCGAAAGTAGATTTAAATCTGATTAAAATTGTTGTTTAAATGTAATTTCTTCTGTTGTCAATCTGGAAGAAATTAATTTGAAAGGGTTGTTAAGTCTTTCTAATAGTGTTTTAAATATGAGGGTGGTCGTTTTGTGATGTCAACCATTTGTTTATTCCCATGGGTAGTGCATGAAGTTTTGTCATTGTTATTACCCGGTTTCCACGAACGGGGATGTCTTGTGCCTCCTGTGAAAGGAGTGGATTATGTGTCATGTGCCTCCTTGTAAGGAGTGGTTTTTTTATTGTTGTTACCTCCAATGTTAGGAGAGGGTTTTGACTTATGTTGCCTCCTGAAAAAAGAGTGGTCGTATTATCTTGTTGTTTGCACTTTGTTACCCTTGGTGTTTGGATGGTATGTGTGTTGTCAAGTAGAAGAGTGGCTTCTGTAGGGACCAGAGCCCAAAGGGGTAAACTGGATAACCTTCGGAAGTGGTTTAATCAAGTGAAAACTAAAACAATACTTAGAAGATTAGGAATAACTTTCCACTAATCAAGATAATTTTGCCTCACTCATAGAGACAAGTGCTCGTTTAGACTTGGGATGAGTGGGAAGGCCTGGAATGGCAAGGTCATCTATCTTGTCTATACGAGAGGTATTTGATTCTGCATGAGTGAGTATGGGGGTCGAGATTCGGTAGAGGCCACCAGGATAACCCATATTGGGGGTCGGAGCCTATGAAGATTCCCGGGATTTGGTAGAGGCCACCAGGATAACCCATATTGGGGGCCGAAGCCTAGGAAGGATCCCAGAGGACAACCCATAATGAGCTATGTGATGACACTCTATCTAGGACAACAGTTGGTACTTGTTTATTGTGGGTATGGTTTCCGTAACATACCTGTGGTGACGATAGTTGGTATTTGATTTTTATGTGTATGGTTCTCTTAACATACTTGATCTGCTTTACATCTGGAAGCAATGTGACCATGTTAGAGTTATACTTATGTGGTGTTAGAGTTGTACTTGTGATTTACTTGTGTTATACTTGAGTGGTGCATGTGATTGGTTGTGTCAGTTTGGTTTAGTTATGATTTAGCCTGTGTCTAGAGGTGTTGAGCTTGGCTAGGATTCCCTGTTACTATCTCCTAGCATGGGGGGTGGGCCTTTGGGTTCCACTTGGTTGGGTGGTGTGCACCTAAATCCGTTGGGTTCTTTCTTCATGTTCGTATGGACGAGACTTCTAGTTGGAGAGCTCGTGGGGTTCAATTCCAGTTCATGCTTTATTCTTTTCAGTCAAATCTTGTAATTTATTACCCCTCTTTGTAATCGAGGTGAAAAGTCTTAATATGTAATCATGTTTATTGGATTTACCTCATTCGGGGAATGAGTGATGTAATCTCCCTATTAAGTTATTGATATTGAAATCATATGGTATTCCTTTTGAGATGATGTGTTTTTTTTTCTTGTATGGAATGTATGCGTACTTATTATCGTAAGTAGATAAATGTCATGGATTCATTTATGATGTTGTGGGTTAAGATGTAATCTCAATCTCGTAACCTTAGGGGATGTTTGCAATGAGTAGCGAACTTATATAGTATTTGTACTTAAACAAAAAAAAAAGTCTGTTTAAGTAGTTAATTGCAACTTCCTCTAGGGTTGATCTTAAGATGATGATGCAATACTAATATAAAAAATTTATCCCTTTGCAATTGAATTATTGATGTGTCCAATAGATCTCTCTCTTCTACTATATTCTTCTAGCTATTTTAAAATATAATCTAGTTCAATAGTGAAAGGTCAATTTTGGCTAGTAAAAATATGATAAATATTTATTATTTTTTAATATTAATAAGATATAAAACTTCTATTGACTCTTTGACAATTAAATTGGATGATGTTTAAGTATAGTTTATTTTCCTAGATACTCTAAATTAATTGAATTTAATTTTTAGGCTTAGCATTGATTTTCCAACTCATAATGGCTAGTAAGGGAGAAATTTTTGGTTGACCCTTTGACAATTAAATTGGATGATGTTGAAGTAGAGGGGATTTTTCCTAGATGCTCTAAATCAATTAAGTTTATTTTTTAGGCTTAGCATGGAATCAAACATTTAAGTTACATTTTTTTTATCTCTCAATGGCTAGCAAGGCAGAGAAACACAGGTCCATACGAGGAAAATCATATGTCAGCTAAATAATATGATCTGAAGACAATAACCTCAAGCCAAAAGAACTTCATGGAGAACCGACATCATACACACACCTCTAGCACATGGTTGCAGTAACAGTTAGACTAAAGAAATGTTACGTTACATGGCATCAACCAACGGGCCAGCTGATCTTACATGTTTTAACCAGACACTAGAAAACAATGCAATGTGGAGGTGTTACAACCACATCGGAAATTACGATCTTCTAAACAAGCTTCTAGTCCTTGCAGCTAGTTGCAAAGCTTTTAATAATCTGGGGTTAGAGGGAAAGACACATATCTTTGTGCTGAACAAGTTACTAGAATGCAGAGCTCAGCCTGGACCGGCCTATGCAATTTTAGAATCCAAAAAGCTAACAGCCCTGCTCGCTACTATAAGGTATTTGCAAGATACAGATATTGAAATAGAGATTGCAAAAGCATTGCTCAATAAGTGTGATGAGAAAAAACAGGAACAGCTGGCAAATACTCCAAACGAACATGCACAGACTGCACTTCACATTTCTTCTTATTGGAGGGAAGCAAATACTTGTGAAATGTTGCTTGACTACGGAGCTAAACTAGAAGTTCCAGACGAAGATGGCAAGACAGCCCTCCACATTGCAGTTGAAAGAGGGTCAAACGAAGTTGTAAATGTATTTATGGAACATCCATATATTATTGAATCAGTTGATTTAAAAGATAAAACGGGAATGAGCCCTTTAGATATGGCCATTGCTAAAAGAGATAAAAAATTAGTAGCAATGCTGTTATTCAAGTCAAAACATCCTGAAGCTTATTTTGTCAAGGTGAATCTGGAAGGGCTACTAAATTGCTCTTTACTGAATGGGTTTGTCAGTTAGAAATCTATTTGAGAAGGGAACAAAACTGTCAGCTGGTGAGTGTGATGACAAAGGAAAAACATCTTTGCATTTGGCTGCTATGTGTGAAGATGACAACAAAGCAATGGAGATGGTCAACATAGTATTTAAAAATACTGAAGTTAAGGAAAAATTGGTGACTAATTAGGACAGAAGAGGGAGGACCGCTCTCCATGAGGCCGCTTTGAATGGAAATACAAATCTTTGCAGATATCTTCTAAGCAAGAATCCAAAAGTAATAAATTTGAAAGACAAGGATGGACGAACCCCTATATACGATGCAATTAAAGGAAAACATAATGAGGAAAGCATTCTAGTGATGTGGCTTGACAGAGGTATTCAACTGAATGCTTTGGTAGACTGAAACGGTTTGACGCCATTGCATGTTGCTGCTTCACTGGGAAAAAAAGACCTGGTCAAATATCTCCTTTTGAAGACAGAATATTTAAAGAGAAGTGATTTCCTTGGACAAACAGCCCTTCATAAGGTCACAAGTTGTGGAGACTTGAAAACGGTAGAAATTCTGTTGAAAGCAGGTGCCCATCCGTTAGAAGAACGGGATTGTGACGGTCGGACTGCACTTCATTATGCTCTGAAAGCCAAAACTGAAGGAAACAAAAAAGAATTGATCGATTTGCTATTAAAAGGATGCAAAAGCAATGAAGAGAAATGGCTCTTGTTATGGGCCTCTGCAGCAGGCTTAGGCACTGCTGACAACAGTCTTAGCAATGAAGATCCACTTCACGAATTCCTTTTAGGTAAAAGGAATGAGATTAAAAGAGACCTGACTGTTGGAAATTTGTTGAAAACGGCAGCTGCTACAGGAAATATAGAAATGACCAAAGAATTGATTGCCAGAGGTTATAAAATTGCAGATATACATGATATAGAATGGAGGAAAAAATTATCAAGAGAAGAAAAAAACAATGTAAGGAGAGGTAATTTTTAAATCCTTCATGGACTGCCTTAGTATTTATATGACAACTGCTATACGATTAAGAGTTCCTTCTTTTATTTCCAGTTTCAGATCAACTTGAGAGGATTGCCCAACAGGCCAATGACCAACCAACCATGTTAGACAATCTTGGTAAGTAAATATCAGATATTTTTTAACTCATCAGATATCAATCTTGACTTTTTATCTGTAATTTTTTTATTTTTAATGTTAAATTTCACCAATTGATTAGGGAGAATTGACTACGCCCATGGTCTTGTTGCATTACTTTTGAATCCTTACATAAAAGCTCCCATTGCTGTTGGAATTTCTGGATCTTGGGGAATGGGAAAATCGAGCTTAATGGCACAGGTATCATGTAATTTGTTTTTAGTCTTATACAAAAAATTGCTTTCATTGTAAATAACATCATCTAAAATTCTATTTGGTTTTTGAACGATTCAGACAGAAAGCATTTTGTTGAAAACAGCAGCTCAAATGGCATTGTTGCCATCTGCAAAATTATCAAGTTCAGCTTCAGAATTACCTGATATCTCAACCTCTGAATTATCCATAAAGGGAAAAATGAAATATGAAGAAATCAAAAGATATGGGAATCTGAACAAAATGGTAATAGAACCTTACTTTCTACCATGATGGATAAGATTTGGAGCTGGATAAAGAAAACCAACGTAGAAAAATCTCGAGTAGAGGTAATTTCTTGAACATCTAAGATAAAAATAATTTATCTTAAATATTAAAAAATATTCTTTGAAATATATATTGAGTAAAAAGTTTGTTTGGTAGATCGAACATATCAAAGAAGACTCTCTCACAAAATTCCTAAATAGTTACCAAGCTAAATATCGCAAGATTTTTAAATCACTCGCTCCAATGGACAACAATGACATGGTAAGAGTGCTATCTTCACATGAAAGTGCTTTAAAACAATTTAAATGCTCAATTGAATTATATAGGGTTGAAACTTAGTTCTTAATTACAAATATTAATTTTGTTTTCAGTTCACAACCAAAGAAGATCAAGAATGTCAAAATCAACATTCAAAGTCTCTCTCTGTGGGGAATGGTGAGGATCTAAATTTAATTAAGATTTATTTTATTATATTTTTATTTTGAGGTTTTTTTTAATTTATTTTCAAATATGGTCAAATTTAATATTTAAAAAAATAAAATTAGTTAATAAAAATATAATAATTATTTATTATTTTAAATAGAAAGAAGTGAAAATTTATTATTTTTTGTTTGAATATTACAAAATATGAGATTTAATTCAAATAATCATTTTCATTGCAGTTTACAAAAAACTATCAATTATCAAAATCAAATTCACAACCATCAACAATAGATTCTTCACTGGAGGAAAGTGTCCCAGCTATTTTGACTGTAAATTATAATGCATGGAAATATAGGAATGAAACAGAGGCATTAGCAGGCATGGCAGTTGAGATCACCAAAGAGGTAGAGGGAATTATGAGTGAAGCTTAGTGGCTCAGCACATGCTGGAGAAATACTTGGAAAAAGAAGAAATACAAGATATGGATCGAAATTATTTATCTATGTCTTCTTGTAGTAGTTTTGGCATGTACACTTACTTGGATTTTATGGGTAGTTCTAGACAAATCAGGCAAGTTCAAGCATTGAGCAATACCAAAATATGCTTGTCTACCAACAGGTATAGTCATTATAGTATAGACTGTCACAAGTCAGTAATGGGCATTTTAAAACCAGTTAGCACACAGTTGATGAGCTATATATCATTCCCAGACCATACAAACAAATTGGGTTATCAAGGAAGGGTGATATCAGATATCACTTTCTTAAAAGAGGAAATTGGTAAAAGGCCATGTTTGGTTTTCAAGGCCTATTCATGGGCATTCATGGCAATTTCCACATTGTGGTTCTTGTTTTTTGAATGGTGGGTTGCAATATTATTTTTCAATCCTAAAAACATTGGAAAGACCATGTCAACTCTAGAAATAGCCCCTACATCTGGGACCAATTTATGAGTAATTATTTTTATTGATGATCTTGATCGTTGTCAAGAATCTGTGATTTTATAGGTATGGATAGAGTAAATTATTTTATTTTTTAATCTATCTAACCAGAATATTTAGTGTGATTAGTATAATTAAAAATAATATTTGTGTCTTATTCCAAGTTTCTAATACAATTATATATTTGGCATAGGTTTTATCAGCCATCAATCTTGTGTTAGCAGTGTGTGAAATAAATGTGGTGCTGGGAATCGACAAAGGAATGATAGAAAGGGCTATAATTAAAAAATATGGAGATATGAAAAGTAATAGGTCATTCAAAGATAAACAAGAGCTAGCATAAAAGCATTTACAAAAGATTATACAACTTCCACTTGACCTCCCTGATCCTAGTGAAGAGCAATCTAAGAGGTTTTTGGAAGGACAATTGGGTGTTTTCAAAGAATCAAGTGAGAGTATTGATTTGTTGGTGTAATTAAATGTGTTGTACCTTGTCCTAGGTCATAATTACACCTTAGTTAAGTTTACTTAGGGACCACATAGGAGTTGTTGGAGATTTTCCACTTTTGGTGGACTTATCATGTTATTACTTTATCACCTCCACCTTTCATGGACATATCATGTGATTAGGTTTCCACTATTTGTGGGTGATCCACTATTTGTGGTGGTTATCCCATTATCACCTTTCCATTTTAGGTGGAGTGATAACTTTTCACAGTTGTCTCATGTCATAAGATTATGACACTTGTCATAATATTATGCACTCCTATGCTCTCACCTTGGCTATATAACCAAGGGGTCTCTACTACATTTGTACATTAATCATCTCATATCATTGACATTGAATATATTTTATTCATGTCACATTATTTTCTCTCTTTTTGTGCTTTCTATTTGGTCCATAGATTTTGGCATCCATAGCCAATTCTAGCATGGTATCAGAGCATGTTTGATTCTAACATGATTCAAAATTAGCGCTAGATGCAGGTATGGCCAAAATATTAAGACATAAAAAATTTATGGTACATAGGAATAAAGAATTCATGCAAAAATTTTGAGGTAGATGAAGAATTATTGAATTTTATTTTTAATCTTTATCTTTAGGATATTAAAATAATAGATGTGATGTAAAAAAAATTATAATCACAGAGGTTGGACAATCAAGAGAATAGAAATCATCGAGTATTGCAGAAAGAGAAATTGGGCTAGAAATAGTTTTGGAAGATACTATGGATAGGAATCTTGCAACCAGGGCTACTAGATACAACCATACAAGCCTGATTTTGCACTTTTTAAAACAACTCTACAAGATTTTCTTCTCTTCTCTTACTACTTTTTGGGGTTGGTATTTGGTTAAAATTTAGAATTTATTTTATTCAATTTTTTAAATTATAAAATAATTAAAAATACATATGTAATAATCCAAAATACTAGATGCTAGAACTAATGAAGAAGAGTGAATATTTAGATAAAATACAATTATTATAAAATATAATGAATATTCAATTTTTTTGATATATATATAATGGAAATACTTTTAATTGTGTTACCTCTACATTAGTTACAAATCATGTTTTAATATTTACATATTTTTATGTATTTTTCATATTAATAAACTAGTATATTATATTGTATTTACACAAGTTATCTTATCTACAACTTTTCTTAAACAAAAGATATTTAATTTTTTTGGTTAATAATTATAGGCTAATTATAATTTAGACAGTTAAATACATGTTAATTTTGTCTTTACCTCGAACAACATTTTAAACACATGTCTATCAAATATATTAAAAAGACAAAAAAAAAAATTAATCAATCCAATTTCACTAAAATAGAAGACAATAAATGATTTTTTTCTTTTCTAATGTGAGAAAAGAATATTTGATGAAAACTATCTTATTCCAAATAGTTTACTCTAAATTTACATATGTTTAAAAATAGGGAGGAAGAATAAAATGGAACCAACCCCAATTGATGCAATTGCAAGCCTATATGGCCAAAAAAGAAGTGAAGATCAGAAAGGGGGAGATCTACCCATTCCTAAGGATTCTAAAAATAAAATAGGTAATTAAAAAACTACCCTAACTTTACTTTTAATCTCCTTGTTCCTCATAAAATTTATTTTCACTTATAAAGACTATGAAACATTTAGACATTTTATACATGTTTATGCAGGTAACAAATATTATTGGTCATGGATTCCTCTAAGAGAGTTTTTGTTCATTAGATATAGCAAAGGAGAGCAAGATGCATTTTGCTACTTTCAGAAGTTGTCAACAAATAGCAGAAAATTTCCTCGAGAATGGAAGTGCTTCTTCAATTATCATAGATTGGTGTGGTATATATTTTATCTAACAGGAGAAGCGGAGGATTTAGCTGGTTGGTAGGTACAATTCATCATTTGGATATTTATTTGTTGGGAATGGAAGGAAAACATCAACTTCATTATTAAGGTATGTCAAGCTTCTATAGCTCACTTTTAGGTGTGTCAATTTGAAATGAATATATGAAAAATATATGGATGTTAATTTTTATTCTTATTCTTTAATTTTTTATTTCTTTGGTGCATAATTGGAATGAAGTTGGTGTTTTGAAAACCATAGAATCCAATCAACCTTCTCTATATATGATTGTAAATCATTTTATAGAGATTGAGAACAAAAAGCACATGAAGGGGATAGAGGCTAGCCATAAAAAAGTGGAAACAAAAGAGGCCATCCCTAAAGCTAGAGATACCAATGATAAAAGTAATGAAATAGAAAGTAGTAAGACAAAACAAAAGGAATTGAAAAAAGATTCTACAGATTCTATGGTTAGGGTAGAGGCTAGGTCATTAGAGAAAACATTAATGGAGGAGTTGGATCAATTGAAGAAATAAATTAAAGATTTAAAAGATCGAGTTATGAAACAACATTGTATGAGGAATCAAAAGAGGGAGGAGGAAAAGAAAATAAAGCTAAAGCAATGGAAGAGAATGAGATCAACATTGTATAAATATGATGTCACAATGGATGGAATCCTAGCTTTTCAAAGGTTTAGATTTTACAGCATATCTGGGCATCTCTTGTGGCCTTTGCCTGAACAAGAAAATAGTGAACATTTATAAAATTATAGATAATGATAGTTTTGATTTATGTATGTACATAATAATTCAATAGCATAATTTCTTTAAAATTCATTTTTTGGTAGTTGATGTTCATCTTTCTTTAAAAAGATGATACAAAAAGTGGTTTGAATTTACTATTATAATTTTTTAAAATTTTAAACATTCAAAATAAGATATTTAGTGCGTACCATTTTTCTTAATTTAGTTTACTATATTTCTTCTACTACTTCAATGTATCCTTTAATTGAGATAGGATGAGCAAGTGTTATGGTTCAACAATTAATTATAGTTTTGGGATGAAGAATGATGTTTGGATAAGAATATCTTTTAATGGTAGAGCATGTTTTTCTTCGTTATTATCTTCCTGAGTAGTGGATGGTGAGACTCTTTATTATCATCAATAGAATGATATTAGGTAAATAAAATACTTATAAAAATAGTAATATTAAATAGACTTAATTATCCTTCTTCAATGATTATATATATTACATAATTCATCTTCAATATTTAAGTAAATAATTTCAACTAGTAACTAAAACATTTGCACCATAACATGACATGTGATCATTTTTTATGATATGAAATTAATATCTCTTTAATTGCATGGCTACATCAAGTATATTTTACAATAAAATATGTCAATTATATTATATGTACATATGTGGCCTTTTGTAATGTGTACTTGATTTAACAATTAATGGTAATTTTTTCCATTTTAAGGTAAGTATACTATTTTTATGTATTGGGGTGGTAATAATTAAAAACATCTATACAAATCATATACTAAATCATTTTGGCACTTTAAAAGTTCAAAAAAACCTTAATTGATCTTGTATCTTAAGGGTTATATAATCATTGAGACAACATTATCGACATTTAAGATCTCCTTAATGTGATTAATCTATCTTCACCCTTTGGTAGGTTTGTCTTATGGATTGTAGCCCTTGGTCTCTTTGGATAAAATAATGAAATAAATTTAATAGCTTTATCACTATATATATATTTTCACATTAAATTGAATCATTAAATTATTATTTAAATCATTAGATTAAAGTGAAAGTTATGGATATAACATCTCAAACTCCGAATAATACTTGAGTAAATATATTTTTAATATTTAATATTTTTAAATGATGAATTATCTAGTATTTGAATGGTTTTTTTTAAATGAATATTTATCATACACTTTAGTTATCATAATTTTTTTATTTCATAAGGGTGGTCAATCATGTTGAAGTTGATAAACCCAACCTCACAGATCCCAATGAACACCTGCAAGCAAATAACCTATCACCAAAGGAGATCAAGAGACATAAGAATGGTGCTCCGCAAACATGAAGAAAAAATGCATTAACCAAAATTGTATAATTACAAAGAGATCAATCCTTAAGAAAGGAGATCAAAACCCTAAAAGGTGAAAACCCTAGGATGAATAATTAATTATTAATTAATTAATAAAGGGCCTAAGTTTAGCTTAAGTGAAAATAAAGTAAAAGGCGACTTAATTAGTTAATCAGTATGATTAAATTAATTAAATAAACAACCTATTACTCTAACACCCCCCCTTAAGATGAACTTAGGGGGAAGCTAAAAAACTAAAGACAAAATGCATGAAAACAAAGATGGGTCCCAACAACAAGGCCTGATGAGGTACCCATGTACAAATGTAAAAGATCTCTCACAATAGGAGAAAATGAGAAAACCTCATTGGAAAAACTCCTCTCCAAAAGAGAAAAATACATGTGAAGGACTAAGAAGCCTCCAAACAAGAGTGAAGGACTGAAAAAGCCTCCAACAAGAGTGAAGGAAAAAGAAGCCTCCAGTCAAGAAGAAATTGTCCCAAAAGATAGGAACAAATGATGAACATAAAAAAACACCACTCAAGCATGAAGAAGTTGCAAACACTGTCGTAGAATGACTACTGAAATGTTGAAAGAAGAACCTTTGTGTTAGTATATGATGATCAAGATCAAGAGGACAAGAATCTATATGAGTGCCCCCAATGACACTACTCAAATCTGATGGAAAACCAAGGTAAACATTAAGAACTCAAAGATACAGATGGCATAAGTACTAATAGTCTGAAGAACCAATCAAGTAAAAATGGAAGGTCACGTCTAGAAATAGGAATGCAAGAGTGTCCATATGGTAAGTGCTCCATCTCACCGAAATTCATGGGTAACCAGCCGCTGCATCTGCCTAGTACATAGGAACAAATATTGTATACATAGCTCACTCCAACACGAAACCAAGGAAGCATTAGCACTAACAATAGAAACCCCCCCATAATGATGACAAGGGAGAGGTATGACAAGTATATTGAAATTGAATGCCTGAATGTAGTGCATGATAAAGAACCAAGAACATTTGAATGTGTAGACATGAAAGTACATGCAGATATAAAGGGTGTGCAAACCAAGGCACACACGCATGAGAAAGGTGAGAAGGAAAAACAAAGGCAAACATCAACCCCCATGGAACTTTATATCATAGTGTGAGTATAATAAGATACAAAGTGATGTGCAAGAATTTCAATACTACAAATACAAAGTTGAGGCACTTTATTTTAGTGTGTTTATAGATGATAAATACATGCAATGTGAGCCCATAAGGTCCAAAAAGGACTACATCTGAGAAGAAGGATTTCTGGGAAAACCAAAAATCAAATCTAGAAACTACATGTACCACTATGAAGAGCTCAAAACCATCTTTCTGACAATATCTCATTTGCCCATTTTTGACATCGTATGTAAGTTATGTTAAAAACACTGAAGGCAACTCCAGAAAAGAAGATATGACTTTGATTGGAAATAAAAGGGACCTGAGAAAAAATCTACAAAAATTACTTACACCACTGGAAATTTCTCTAAGTCCTCTTTCTGATGATATCTCATTTTCTCAATTTCGACACCATGGGCAAAAGTTATGGCTTCCGGAAGAAAATTGCCCTTAAAAGGCAATTACATGGTTTGCTGGAAAAAAATTGAGGACCATATGGTTGTCGTAGCAAAAATACGGCATTAAAATTGATGGCCAAATGGTCGTCGCCGTATTTGTCCAATTGGGCTTATTTTAAAAAAAAAAAAATTCAAAAAAAACAATAAAAAAAAAATTACACTAATAATAATTTAAAAAATAATAATAATAATAAAATTGTTTTGTGGCTGGCGAGTTTGGAAGCCGCTGCCAGTGGCATTAAAGCCGCTAGCAAAGGATATTAATGGGCCCGCAGGGCTTGTCGTAGTAAGTACCCTACGGGTACCATTAATAAACCAGTGGCATGTAAGGTACAGGGCCTGCAGGGTAAGATACCCTGCGGGTACCCAAAAAATATTTGCCTCCCTTTTTAAAAAAAATCAAACTTGTGACTTTTTTTTATTATTATTTTGAAAATTTTCAAAAAGAAATTTAAAAAACAACCAAAAACATCGACCTTAATTTGGTGATTTTTTTTTCTTGAACGATGTGCAAGAATCCGTATAGGGGCCGTACGGGCCCCTCTACAAAATGTTTTTGCCTCGGAGGCCAACGTAACCAAATTTGACAATTTGACAAGCATTTTTAGGGTTTTTGGTTGCTTCAGATGCAATGGTGAGGTTTGTTTGGGCTCAAAATGCCCCAAAAAATCAGGCACCCCCTGGATCTGGCAAAAAAGCCCTTTCTTCAAACTCTCACAGATATGACAAACATAAGCCAATTTTGACAAAACAAAGATCAATCTTGACTATTTCGGCAACTTTGGATTCAATGGAGAGGTCTGATTTAACCCTAGATGCACTAAAAAACTACTTCAATGCAAGATCTCACCAAAAAGGAACAAGAAGCTTGTAGATCTAGAGCTCTGATACCATGTTAGAATTGTGAAACAAGCACAAAACCACGGGCCGTAGGATCAAACAAAAAATAAATACACGTTCCATGCAAGATATCTACAAACAATATGTGTAATATTCCTCAACAATAAAAAGCTACAACAAGAGACTCTCAAGAAGATATGAAAGATCAAGATAATTACAACGAGGGTTAAGTGCTTATAAGAGAAAAACCCTAAATGAGAAAGGGATCAGATCATGACAAGTGTCAACATCACATGAGATGAGACATAATGATCTAATATTAACTAAATTAATAAAGCAATCCTAAGCTTATCTTAAGTGTATGAGAATAAATTAGACTAATAAATTAAAGATCAATTAATTATTAGCTAATTCATGATAACTCTAACCACTAAGAGGTAGAGGGAGAGAGAGGTAAGAGAGATAAAAATAAATAGATATTGAGAGGAGAGAGTAATAGTTAAAATTGTATTTATAAAATCTAAAAAAATCCCCTTCAATTATGTTGTTATAGATGTCATACCCTATTATAGAGCTCTTATTTTGGCAGAATTAATGAGAAATTACGAAAAAAAATTTCCAAGGACTTTTCAACAAATCCATTTTGTGCATATTCTATCATTGTAGAAAGCCATGGCAGCTCATCTTTAGGGAATTATACTAAACAATTTTCTCCCACATGATTTGATCACTTTTAATTTAGGCTTCAAGTGCTACACATTATATTCAAGTTGACAATGTGGACTGTTTGATTTATCTCCAAGTAGTGTAGGTTGCATGTTATAAAGCTTCATTAATTCTTACCCAAAAAATGATGTGTGAAGTTCTCTCTAGTTGATTCATTCACAGTTACTTTAGTGTAGGTTGATATGTAGGTATGATGGATACCATATAGCATTGAATTAATTTTCTCAAAGCATTTTTAGTGGTAAGTTGCCTTGTATTGCACAATTTAACTTGATATTGATACAATTTTGTGATAGTAGAAATGGGCCCTTCTTTTGTAATGAGATGAAATGTGAACATTGGTGTCTTGATACAAATGTACTTGAAGAATAATAATCTTTCAAGATTAGAAATTACTTATATTGAAGCAACTCTTAGGAAAGAAAGTAGCAATGAAAGTACATCCAACTTGTTCTTTTGAAGAGAAGATGTCTCTTTATTGCAAATTTTACATTTTCTTTTTCTTTGATGTGTCATTAGTAAAATCTATGCAACATAGATAGGGGAATATAGAAAGAGAGATAGATAATTAAGAAGAGAGAGAAGAGATATAGAGGGAAAGATAGAAATGTAGGAGAGAGGGGGCAAGAGAGAAAGAGAATAAGAGTGATAGAGGAGACAAAGAGATAAAAAAAGAAAAGTAAATAGAGTTTTAAATATGGAGAGAGGGAGATAGACAAGGAGATAAAGAGATACATTTATAGAGAGAGGAATAGAGTGATAGGAGATGGGAGAAAAATAAGAGATAAATAGAGACTATGATCAACTAATATGTGTCAGCAATCCAAAGATGGCCATGTCCATGGGATATATCTCTCCACCCATCTCTTTCTATGTCACTCTATCTGACTCTCCCTCTTTATCTCTCTCTATGTCTCTCTCTTATTTCTCTCTATATCCCTCATGCTCTATTCGAACCCTAACTGTTTTATGTCACTTCTCTCTCACTTTCTCTCTCTATATATATACACACTATCTCTTTGTCTATATATCCTTCTCCCTCTCCCTTAATTTTAATTTCTACATCAGCATTTGATATGTCATTCAAAATTATACAAATTGGTAAGTTGGATTTTTTGTCACGAGGATAACACCCTTAGCCAAGTGTAAAACTTAGTTATCTTGTGAAATATGGGATCATATTCAAGTTGTGGGTTGTCTATGGTGAAGATGAACCTCCAAAGTAGGTTGGTTCCCTTGATGGACCTCCTAAAAACTTGCTAGTTTGATAGGAAAAAGGATAGGAAAACTAAAAATTAGATAACTAAACCTATGAGGTGATGCACCAATAATTACAAGACCATGTACCTGTTATTCTAACTCATAATTCCTCTCAAAAATGGCTATATTCTATGCACAACACAAATTTTGACCAACTTATACAAAAGTGTTTCAAGGGGAGGTTATGTTTTAGGTTTTGTTGTAGGAAAATACTATGTTTTCACAACTACAAACTCTAAAAATAGCTGACACAACCTATGACCTACATAATTTTTTGATATTTTTGCATGAAAAATGATTGTAAATGAGACCTAACTCAAGGATTCAATACTAAAAATCACAAAAAAATACCTCAAATCATTCACAATATCGCTCCATACATGAAATTTGAGAAGGAAAACTTGCTATTTTTTATTGATAAAAAAGGATTTTTGCTAGTATAATCTTTGAAAATGCTGAAAAAACTGCATAAAAGTTGTTGCTCTATATTGAAACTATCTCGAAATTGAGTTACAATCTCTTTCTTTTACATAAGGAAAAATAAATCATAGAAAGAACTACTCTAAAAAGAGTTGAATGCTTGGTCTTATAGAAAACCTCTTCATCTAACTGAGGTTAAACCTTGGGGAACATGTTGAGTTTGCATGATTTGGAACTAGATGTGAACTAGAAAAGTAGAATCATGTAAACTTTGGTGATGAGAGTTGACTTGACCTCTTTGACTTCCTAACTCTTGCATGCTCCTTTAAGTGTGCTCCAACTCAACTTGAACTAATATTCTTAACAAGGCAAGAAATTGATTGGAATTTATGTCATCAATCAATTTGCATGAAACTTTCAGTTGTTGGGCGTACAAGGAAAAAAATTCTCTATTTTAAGGCTCCAAACTACCTCAACATGCATGATTTTAGCTCCAAACTCCTCTTAACTCAAGTTATGACCATATGGGCTTCTAAAATAGGCTTAAAATACTTGTAAGTACACAAAAACTAAGCATGAATAGGTAGTTAACTTGTGAGGCTCCTTTGCATGATAATAGATATGTATTTCATCTGAATCTTTGAACTATTATATGACAAATAGAGATATAAGACTTCCCTTTGACTTGATAGTGCAATAGATAAATTAAAATCAATGTGATATCATGTTTCCACTTATGCTTTTAATCATTTTATTCACTATATCTATAGTAGACCTTAGTGGTTTACAATTTTTGGCCAAATTGGACACTAAAATTATTATTTTTAACTATTTTTCACATTCGAGCACCTATAGCGGCTAACAGTGAGGAATTTGAAGATGATGCAAACTATAGTCTCATCACATTTTGTTTGTAGATTCTAAAAATATTTTTTTCAAACTTTTTGGAATCAGATTGCACTTCTTTTTCCATCTCCCACGAAAACTGGTTTTTTTCATAAAACAACATTTTAAAAAAGTCACGCACACCGTATAACGCATAACTTTTTTTCCATGAAGGATAAAATTCTAATTCTTTTGAATTTAGATTTGTAACTCATATATCTAGTACTTCCACTTGGTTAGATAGTTTTTTATTGAATAATTTTTCTTTAATCAAGTTTTGAAGTCAAACCAATTACAATTCAGACATAGCGCGACCGTATAACGTGTAACTTTTTTTATATATATCAAAATTCAATTCATTTATTTTTGTTGGATCAAGGACTTAAATATCCGATGCACTCATATTTTTCAAAAAAAAAATTGTTAATCTTTTATTTTTCCACATGTGTAGAACAGAGACCTTCATTTTCGATGAAAAACCTATTTTTAATAAAACTAAAAAAATAAATACATAATAAAAAAAAACATATTAAAATTATATTCATTGGATAGCTCATTTTGAGGAATACCATAATTATTTGAAATAAATTTTAAATGAATTTATTTGATCCCCCAAAAGGTAAATCAAAAGTGATTCTTTATCAGCATTTTGATAGGTGTAAAGGAGACTCATTTATAGGTATGGTTTAAAACTAGCAAGGTTCTATCCAAGGGGGTTTGATCTAAGGTGATTTTATCAAACCCTCTTCAATTAGAATACTTAAAATGGAACTTTTTAAGGCTTAAATCATTATATTTTCTAAAAATATATGATTTTAGCAAAAATCAGTTCCTCTCAAAAATTGTAAACCGCTATTGTGGCAGTACCCCCTAGTTTATCTTAAACCTTACCTTTTAGTGGATTGCATTTAAGAATGTCTTTATCTCTTTCCATTCTAAAAGGATTGTCCTTGCATGTTGATGACTATTTTTATTTGCTTTGCTCCCCTTTACACAAATAAATGTCTTTGATGACCTCACTATAATGGAAGAAAACCTAGCATTAAAACCTCCTTCGATGGATTAATATTGAAAGGGTTCTGCTCATGCATGACTATCCTCAGTTAGGTCCTTTGAATAGTTGAATATATTTTCATGCTTCATCTATTTCCAGCGATGATTGTCCCTTTTGACACTATCATATGGTTGATCTATGCTTATTTAGGACTTTCACTTGACATTTATGAGGTTTCTACCCTTTAGACTTGTCAACTTGTCTTTAGATGACTCGTGAGGGTTTCATTACTGAGCTAAAGGGAAAATTAATAAAAGACTTTTGATTGAAAACTATTTTATTTAAATTTTATATTTATTTACTTTAAACATCTCTCTTTTTTATCCCCCACTCTCTATTTTTCTCTCCCCCTCTCTCATCTCTTATTTCTTCATCTTTTTTATCTATCTCTCTTTCTGACAAACACTATATTTGTCTCTATCTCCCTTCTTTTTCTCTTTCCACTGAACTCCTCTCTCCCTCTTAACCCATGGAAAGTTAACTAAGTTGTTAAATTTCTTTTAAGTTAATTTAAATAATATTGAATTAAAAATATATTAACTATATATTATTAAATATAAATATAATATAATATATAGTTAATATACTTTAATACAATATAATTTAAACTAACTTAAAATAAATTTAACAATGTAGCTAACTTTCCATGGGTTAAGAGGGAGAGAGGAATGGGGTGGAAATGGAAAATAAGGGAGATAGAGATAAATATAGTGTTAGAGAGAGAGAGAGAGAGAGAGAGAGAGAGAGAGAGAGAGAGAGAGAGAGAGAGAGAGAGAGAGAGAGAGAGAGAGACGAAAAAAAAGAGGTACAAAAATATAGAGAATGAGAAAGAAATGGAAGAAAAGAGAAGGGATAGAGGGAGAAAGAGAGGGAAAAGAGAGTAAAAACAAATAGAGAATATATATAGAGGGACACACACACAAAGATAGAGAGGAGGAGAAAGAGAAATATGAAGATAGAGAAAGAGAGAAATAAAGAGAATGAGAATGAGAGGGAAAGACTGATAGAGCATGAGAGTGAGAGAGAGGATGGGACAAGATAAAAACAAGGATAAAGTAGATAAAGAGATATAGATAAAATTAAAGAGGGAAAGAGGAAGATTTATAGAGATAGAGTAGAAGTGAGAAATAAGAGATATAAAGAGAGAGACAAGACTTTTGATCAACTAGTTTATGCCAACAATCAAAAGATAACACATGTCCATGAAAATCTATGTTCAAAACCTATCACACTCTTTTCTTAAATAATTGATAATTCACCTTTAAGACCTCTTCAATGTACCCTTTGCATACAAATTATGATTGCTAATTTATGGACATTTGTGTAAGTTCTAAGAATTTCTCTATTTTTCTTGATCATTGGAAACAATAAAAAATATATAAAATATATAATAAAAATATCCTTGTTTATTGTTCCTCACTTCATGCCTTGCCTTTAATTTTTGGATCTCTAAAGAAAATTAGATTTCCCTTGAGTCACATTTAATATAGAGATCTCCAATTGAATCAGATTTTCACAAGTCGTACAACCTTAAAAAAATTAGATCTAATTTTCATTTATAGATTGAAGCAACAATTGTAAGGAGATTGGTTTTGGTTTGTCCAATTTAAAAAAAAAATTGTGGTAGGGATTCTTAAATTTTTCATGCAAACTACCCATTTTTTCTCTTCGACATCATTGACAAACAACACAATTTGTGCAGAAGCTTGAGGTAAGTCACTAGCCATGGTCTCAGTGAGTTTTATTTTTGGAATTTGTATGCTGCTTAGATGGTTTATTTATTTTATTTTATTTCATTCTATGCAAACATGGTTCTTTTGAAAGTTTTCTCATGTCGAGAAAAACAAATACTAGGTAGTTGAAATATTCCTTGGCCTCACTTGAAAATAAACTTTAACTCACAACCAACATTTTGTTTAAAAGGTTACAAAAATCTTGTCTAAAACTCCAACTCCAAAAAATTTAACAGGGTTGTGCAAGATTGATATGGTGGTGGTAGTACATGGGAAGTCATAATAACACCGGGTAAACCCACAAAACTGGTTTACAATTCCAGTGAGGAAGGAAAATTGCAAAAGCACTCCTATTAAAAAAGTTTTGCTTTTCAAGGGTTTGCACGAACTGGGGTGTTCGAATGGACCCTGGTTTGAGTGAACCATATTAAAAGATGTGACCCATTTTTTTTCATTTTTTATGATGAATACAATGGACAAGAGGGGGTTCACTCGAACCTAAGTTCATTCAAACCCACCTTTTCCCCCCTTCTCCCCCTCTGGTACCAAATTTCTATAGATTTTTTCCCTTCAAATCTCGAGTTGAGGATGAAAATGGAGGAGACTTCAAAGACCCAACTAGATTATGGTAGTCCTCAAAACTAGCTATCTATAAAATATAATTTTAATATGTTTTGGTTATATTCTATATTTGTTTTTTTAGTTTGATTAAACATAGGTTTTTCACCAAAAATCAAGCTCTTTGTTCTGGACATGTGGAAAAATAGTAGATTATCAAAATAAAATTTTGAACAATATGTGCATGTTAGGTGTTGATGTCCTTGATCTAGTAAAAAAAAATTGAATTTCGATACATACAAAAAAAATTATGTTGTATATGGTTCGCCTATGTCTAAATTTTAATTGGTTTGACTTCAAAACTTGATTAAGGAAAAAATATTCAATAAAACACTATGAAACCAAATGAAAGGGTTAGATATCATAGTTAAAAATCTAAAGTCAAAAAAAAAGGAATTTTATCCTTCATAGAAACAAAGTTATTTTGTATACGGTGAGCATCACTCCTTAAAAATGGTGTTTACTGATAAAAACTAGTTTTCGAAGGAGATGGAAAAAGAAGTGAAATTTGATTCTAATTTTTTTTAAAAATATATATTTAGAATCTACAAACAAAATTTCACAAATCACTAGTTTGTAGCCTCTTCAAATTCATCATGGTTTAGTTGTTATAGGTGCCTAAAATTGAAGATTTAGTTAGAAAAAATCAGTTCAATGTCCAGTTTGGCCAAAAATTGTAAACCAATATTGTGGGATCACCCCACCATTGCTAGGCCATCACTACCATTTTTCTTCTTTGTGCCCCTTCCATTGACTAAACCCCTTTATATTCTCTCTATATGCTTTCTCAATACTTGCAGCTTCTACTGCTGCTCATTCAACCTGGGCTCAGCTAAAACCCTTGATAATAGTCGATGTAATAGCCTTATTACAATCAATGTGTTGTTTCTTCTTTCTTGTCATCAATTGATTAACAATAAATGCAAACAATCTAGTGACATGTTATAATTAAGAATAAAAAATTTGTCTCACCTAAAGATTCTTGTCCAAGTTATCAAAACCACCCTTTCATAAACTACAAACATGTCAAAATTTAAATACACAACTTATAAATTTCAACATGGTTGAATTACATAAATTATTAAAAAATCCTCATCTGAATGCATACTAATGGCTCAAAAACTCCCTTAAAATATTAAGCATCACATGGGTACATGCAAATATCGAGTTCTTTATTTGTCTTATTATGGATTGTATCACAAACACACATGAAATTTCAACTAACTTTAGAAAAAATTGTAGTAAATGGAATTTTAGAACTTTACATAAAATTGTAGGCACAATAGACATACTTGTACATGGGCCTTACTAGATCCTTGGATAAAATTGTTAACAAAATCCTACAAACATCTTCTAGACTTCACTCATTTTCACTCCATGTGCACATGCATTACTTGTTATAGTAGTTATCGCTTGATCTGCTTAGGTTCAATCAATACCCTTGATAACAGTCACAACAACAACCTTGTCAGATGATCTATTGTGAACCTTGACTGAAGCCAAACAAAGTAGCCTTAACATAAGTGATGATACATTTATGAACTATAAATTCCAAAAATGTCATCTCAAATGGAAAATATTTACCATTATACTCTTTGTTTCCAAGTTATCAAAGCCACCCCTTTAGGGCTTCCTTCCAAGTTTGTAAATTGCAATCATGTCAAAATCTACACACCCTATACTATTTCAACTTCCATATGACTTAAAAAAATCAAACATACTTAATTGATGGCTCAAAAAATCCCGTAAAGTATTACACATCACACAAGTACCTACAAAAAGGATGTTGAGCAACTATAAGACAAGATTTTTCGTCATTTCAACAAGCTCAAATAAATCAAAAATTCACATAGAGCTTTGAGAAAGTTCATAAAAAAATGCAACATGTTAATTTATAAACTATACATAAAATTACAATTACATTGGATATAAATACATACAAACCTTGTATTTATAAAAAATAGCACCATGTTCTACATATGTCTACTATCCTTCACTTTTTTTATCTATGTATACAATCACAATATTTGTTATAAGAATGATTACTCATTTGATCTAGGTTCAATCAATAATCCTTGAAAATAGTTAGTGTAACAACCTTCATATAATTAGTCAATACCCTTGACAGAAGTCACAACAACTACCTCAACACAATCATCCGGTGCTTGTGTAATGGCTTCCTTTTTAGACATTGGTAAACAATAAATTCCAAATAGCCAATGCCCAACATGGATGAAAATTTCATCTCAGATAGACAATTTTCACATGTATACTACCCCACCCCTCTGGAGAGCTTCCTTAAAACTTCTTAAGTTACAAACATATATCAAAACCTAAACATTATTTTTCTGTAACTTAAATAATACAAACATGTGTACTTAAATGTGTACTAGTGGTTCACAAAATCCCTTAAAATATTACTCATCAAACATGCACTTGTAACCAAAATATAGAATAATTATAAGACATTTTTTCCATCACTATGCCACAAGCTTAACATAATCATAAATGCATCTAAATTTTTGACGAATTTAACATTAAACATTACAAATTTCAAGCATGTGATATTGAAACACATGGAGACCTTAAATTTCTGAAATGAATAATTTTGAAGTTTTGGGTACTTCCAACTAGCCTTACATTCATCTTCTCAATTGGAAATTCACAAAATTAATGGAATAACATGGCTCAAAAAGTACCTTGGAGAAGCATCATATTACTACCTGTTGATAGAAACCAAAGAAATTGTAAGACCGGCCTTGCTTTCGTCACACCACCTAAAATTTTATTTCTTTAATCTACCACCCATGTATGGTATTGTTGACTACAAAAAATTGGTACTAGACTTCAAAAATATAAAAAGTCATTAATACCTCAAGTAGAAGAGAAGCATTTATAAAATAGCCAATCTAGGCATGAAAGAGGGAGAAAGTGCCATTGACATTTACTCAATCATGTAAATGTAGTTGAGGTAGGCATGTGAATTGACTTGATCAATTATAAGGAAGCTTTGGTAAATATTGATAACTTTTTCAATAGGGGTAACTAATTTGGGAAAGAGGTTCAATAGCATAACTGGGACATGTTTGTTACATATATCCTCATGTTTCGCAACATAACCATAATAATCTCTACTAGCTATTCACCATCTTTACTACCCGTTCTCCTTTTGAGGTATGTTATGGATATCAACCTCTTGGTCCATATGTGTAAGGAAGTTAAGGTAGCAGAAAAAATTCCTACACTAATCTTGAGAGGAGAATAATGCAAAAAATTTGCAAATATTTAATAGTTACAAAAAATTAAACACAAATATCATGCATACCGCAACACAAAGATTTACGTGGGGAAAACCCTTTCAGGGGGAAAACCCCACACTCCAAAAGTCGCCCAATATATTATTCAGAAATCAAAAAGATTACAATATACTTGCAGAGCAAGCTTTTCACATAAGTGTCACCACCCAAATATCTAGAAGCAACACAACCACTATTAGACTCTCACAATACATCACAATACACAGTCATAATACAATGCCCTCTTAAAATAGGGTTGTCTTCTAGGGCAAGTCAAGCTAATAAAAGATAAATCGTCGGATGAGAAATAATTACAAACGGTCAGAATTTACAATAATAAAATATAAATAAGATTTTCCTAATGAAACATAATGATGAACGGTCCGACTAATAATGAATGGTCATCGTCAGATGAACAATACCTTATGTAATTAAAAGGTTGAGACACATTTTCTCAACAATATGAGATTTTAGTTGTTGTTCCTCCAGCTTCTTCATCACACGAACAAAAGGAACAACTCAAGCTTTTCATTTTATTTAAAACATAGCAAAGATCATGCACAAGAGAAATAAACTCTTTAGACTTCTTAGGCTAAGTATAAGGAGATCCATTATAAGCATCACATTCCTTCCAACTTCTAGGTCAAGGATAAAGAGGATAAAGTTTGTATTTATATAGATATACAAATATTCAAAGGTTAACACCACAATAAGCTCAAATATATTTGTTATGGCCCCTAAACTATTTCTCAATAAATAATAGATAATACCTTCAAACTTGATCTCTCATGGATGATCCCACGATACTAGTTTACAATTTTTGGCCAAACTGGACATTGAACTAATTTTTTTTTAACTAAATCTTCACTTTCGAGCACCTATAGTTGCTAAACCATGTGAGCAATTTGAAGATGATGTGAACTACTGATTTGTGACATTTTCCATCTCCTTCGAAATCTAGTTTTTATTAGTAAACAAAATTTTTTAGGAGTGATGCTCAACATAAACAACATAAAAAAATTTCTATGAAGGATAAAATTCTATTTTTTTTGAATTTAGCTTTGTAACTAAAATATCTAACAAGTTCATTTGGTTTCATAGTGTTTTATTGAATTTTTTTTCTTAATCATGTTTTGAAATCAAACCAAATACAATTCAAGCATAGGTAGACCATAAATAACATAACATTTTTTGTATGTATCAAAATTCAACTTTTTTTACTGGATCAAGGACATCAATACCTAGCTCGAACATATTTTTTAGTTTTTTTTTTATAATCTACTATTTTTTCACATGTGCAGAACAAAGAGCTTGATTTTCGATAAAAAAACCTATGTTTAATTAAACTAAAAAAATACATAATAAAACCAAAATATATTAAAATTATATTCGATGGATAGCTCGTTTTGAGGACCACCATTATCTAGTTGGGTCTATGAATTTTCATCCATTTTCATCCTCAACCCGAGCTTCAAAAGGCAATTTTTTTCATAAATTTGGTGCAAAAAGGGGAGAAGGGCAAAAAATGGGGGTTCACTTGAACCCCCCTTCGAGCGAACCCCCTTTGACCTTTCGAGAAAAAAGGGGGTTCGCTTGAAGGGGGGTTCGAGTAAACCCCCCTTTTTTCAAAATTTCCCTTTGTTTCCATTCTAGAAAACGTGCAAAAAGTGGGTCCCATCATTAAAGAGGGTTTGCTCGAAGGGGGGTTTGAGCAAACCCCTTTTGGGTTTGAGAAAACCCCCCCTTCGTGTGAACGCCCCAAAAACCAAAATTTTCTTCATGGGGGAATTTTTTGTAATTTTCCTTCCTCAATGGAATTGTAAACTAGTTTTATGGGATCACCCTCATCCTAGATTAACATTCATGATGTAACTAATGCTAATCAATTGAAGTGGTATAAGCCACCTCATTTGGAAGAAGTTTCACTCTCTCATCTTGAGCATAGCATTCGATATTTTTTGACACCTTTTGATGTAAACACCATTCTTTATCACTGATATTCTTCTATGTACAATATACATTTGGATCTTGTATGCATGTATAATAGTTTTCCATGAAGGGCTTTTTGTCACAAGGATAACACCCTTAGCCAAGTGTGAAACTCAACTATCTTGTGAAACATTGGATCATCTTTAGACTTGTGGTTGTCTATGTTGAAGATGAACCTCCAAAACGGGTTGGTTCCCTCGATGAACCTCCTAAAACCCTGCTGGTAAGGTTCATCTTCACCATAGACAACCCACAGTCTGAAAATGATCCAATATTTCATAGGATACTTGATTTTCACACTTGGCTAAGGGTGTTATCCTTGTGAAAACAATTTTTGGCATGCTCGGTGGGACACTGAAACTCCTTTCAATGTAGAATTACAAAGTTTTCACTATTGTCTTGGTATATGTAGTAGTTTTTTTGGCCTTTTTGAGGTTATAAATATATACTTGGTGACTCTAATATTTGATTTTTAAGTATGTCTATTGCACACAACACATGAGAAGAGTGCAAACAAGAGGAATTTCTACTTGTTTTGAGTATTTGCAGTTGTCACCACCAAGAAGAAAAGGGAGGGCAGGGAGAAAGAGTCTTATCCCACCAACTAAATCATGTTCTACACCTCCAAATCATAGACCTACAAGTCATATTCCAAGAGTTTTAGTAAGGAATACACAAGTGCCAACAAATCTAATGGCAAGGTAGTTTGCTTTTGCACCATTTAATGGAGGAAACCCATTAAATCTTGCTCAACATGATTATATTCTTGTGACATCCCTTAGAAGCTTACCTTCTTTCATAGGAGAAGATCAAACAATGCCTATTGAGCATATCAAAGATGTGTCTATATTATGCTCAACTCACAATATCATGGTCAAGAATGTAGCAATCAAGCTCTTGGTTGCATCATTGAAGGGAAAAGAACTACAATGGTTTAGAAGTTTGGTTGTCAATTCAATCAGAACATGGGATGAACTGGGTGATGACTTACACAAGCAATTTGAAGACAAGTCAGATCATTTGTCTTTGGTGTAGTAGTTAACTACCATCAAGAGAGCTCCACGTGAGCATATGTCTAATTTCAACTTCCATTTCTAGAAGATGTGGGATAGAATTCCACCAACAGTAAGACCTTCATCCCAACATGCATTTTTGTATTTCATTAAATCCCTTAATAGCGATATATTTGTGATGATTCAATCAATGAGTATAAATACACTTCCTAATGCATATGATATCACCATTAGAAAAAAACTAGCCTGATACAAGCTAGTAAAATAGCCCCAAGGCCTCCAGTGCCTAGTTTTCCTAAGGTACATCCACATATACCATTTCCATTACCCCCAATAGTTGTTGTCCCTACTATACCAGCACTGAGTTATCCTTGCCCCAACTCCATCCCATGAATTTGAAGAGTTAAAAGGCACATTGCATACCTTTGGTAATGAATTGGCCAACATAAAGAAGCATCAATATCAAAATTTTAGACCTTATTAGCTCAATCAACCTAATAAGTTTCCTTACCAAGCTAATCCTCAAGGTCAAAGTAGGAATCTCAATGCAAGGCCTTATTAACCTTACAATCAAAACATTGCCAACACTTCCAAAGAGCTTGTGCCCATGTAAAATAATATGGCACAAGATTATGAGTGGTGTTTTCTATGTAACTAGCCTCATAACCAAGCCACATGTTCAAATGGTGTGATCAATCAAGCCCTCATAGTACAAAATGACATTGTTGTCCCTAAAGATGTGACAAAATAAAATCATGAACAATAGGTTCTAATTTTGATCAAATCCATCAAGATGTTACTTTGATGAATTAGCAAGGTTAAGATTTTTGTAGGGTGAATCATCCAAATGCACAAAATTAGTCTTCTCACTCTAATTCATCCAATACAAGGGAAAAAAAGAGGGTTGTTGACATAGGAAAACAAGTTGATAAGGGGCACAATCAGGCTCATATAGGCCATCAAGGAGGCTTATTTTGTATCCAATCAGGAGTATAATGAATAAGGCAAACCAAGTTGACAGAAGTATATAAGAGAAAGTACATGAAAAAATAGTGGGTAGATAAAGAGGATAGTGGAAGTGAGTTTCTTCTTGGTATCATATGACAATAAAAGGTTAGCAATTTACCGTTAAAGGGTAGCAAACAAGGTAGTTATGAAGACCAACTCGAAGGGACAAAGATCTTCAGAAGGTTATGTTTAAAAATGAAAAAAGGTGTAGGAAAGGCTAACAGGTTGTCAGACAATGATTTCCAAGACACAAAAAATAGTGATCATGTAGATGACATTGCCACTAGACCTAGATGACACCTCAAAGGTAGAAAAAACTTTATGTGAAGATGTAGACCTGTGAAGAAGATGGATAGTCAAACAAGATTATTTGTAGGTGTAGAGGTATAGTTGGTATTGTATGAAACATTCAAGACCTTATTCTATGCCTCAAGGAGTCACTTTCCACTTCAAATCTCATAAAAAAACATGTCCCATTTTCATGTTGGGAAGTTTGAGAAGGTTTATGGTCATTATGGAGTAGTGGTAGAAATTCCAAGCATCCAAGAAGCAGTTTGGGAACTTTTAATTAGTCAATGCCACCTATAGCGATAGCTAGAGCATTTAAAGAAGATGAAGTTGAAAAGTAAAGGATTTAACTTTATCCAACAACACCTAAGGGGATTTTATTAGTCAAACAAGGAGGAGCAATTTTTCAACACCTAGGGAAGATTTGACTCAGCAACTAATGTAAACACATGTCATCTTTCCTAAAAACTTGTGCCTAAATGATAGGAAACTGTTGAGACAACATAAGGGGATGCCTAGGGTCTGAATTCTTTTAGTTCTTGCTAGTTTTTTCTAAGTACTTTAACTCAAAAAAGAGTTCTCTCAAGTTTACACTATGCATTGTAACCCATTTTCTCAAGGAGAAAAACATTGTAAAATTTGTTTCTTGAAGAAAAAGTGTATTTTCCTAGACTTGTATTTGGTTTTAGCACCTTTTATCAATAAAGAATGTAGTTTTGCCTTCTTTATTCTACACTTTATGTTCAATCATGAATTATTGATATGGTTTATGTAATATTACATGCAATCCTTGAATTTCATGTCTCATTCTCTAGCACCTTCATATATAGAAATATACATATTTTATATTGGTTATAAGTTGTGTCACTAGTTTAAACAACCTTTAAATGTAAAAAAATCTGATCTCCTTCCTAAGACTGTTGAATTCCAACCTTCTTATAAAGAACTCATGCATGAATATGACAAAAAACCCAAGTTGTAAATAATATATCTTGCTAATTAAACAAATTATGTGTCAATGATAAGTATAGGTCACAAAGAGTATTAGTGCACCACCCTATTAAATCTTAGGTTTGATTTCATGTCTTTCTCTATCTCGTTTTCCTAGCAATTAGAAATAGTTTAGTTTAGTTTAGTTTAGGTGATTGCAAAAAGGAAACCAACCCTCTCTAGAGATTCACTCCAAGCTATGGGCAACCCATAGGTCCTAGAGTGTTTCTATGTTTCATTCGATTTATGAGCTAAGTTTTTAGTAAGGGTGTAAATCAAAGAGATAAAAAATACATTACAATGTTTCTAGTATTAAGAAATTACAATGTCAAGTGAAATCAATAGTGTTGTCTTTAATAATCCAAGTCTTCAACATTTAATTGCAAGAGGGAGAGCATCACTCAAATGCTTTTCCTCTAACCATAGACCAGTAGTCCCCCACACAACTTCCTACTAGAAGTGGCCCTACTCAATCATCTAAGTTCATCATTGATGTGGCTCTTCTCCATACCACACCTATCATTCCTATTCCAAATCCCAACACCATCCAACTCATTGAAACTATCCAATTCCAATCCCCATATCCTACTCCTAACACCATCTAACCCATTGAAACTGTCTAACCCATTGAAACCATCCAACTCCAATCCAAATCTACTACTCCTATTTTTATCCAACCCCAATCCCATTGTTAGAAATCTAAAATAGATTGAATAACCCAAAAACTTTATAAGAGAAAATCAAAGCTACATAGTCTGGAAAAGCATAAAGAATGCACATCAGAACTTCGAGAGATTGTGCAATGTCAATATGATAAAATGCAATAAGAGCTTCCAAGATGAAAAGATACAATGCAAATATGCATAAATGAATTCAAGAGTATTACAAGAATGGATGCAAATACAAGCTAGGTAGTGAGTTTATATAGAACTTAGGAGAGGAGGTAGGTGGAAAATCCAACCAATAGGAATAAACCATAAAAATTGGTGGACCACCAAAAGTGGAGGATGCCACCAAAGTGGAAAGTGGTTCCACCCTTTAAAGAAGGGAACACCTCATCACTTATCTCTTAGTTATTAAATAATGAATTCACTTTATTATCCTAAGAAAGCTTAATTAAGTGTAGGAAAAACCTAGGACTAAGGGAAAATAAATTAGCCCATTAGAAGAATAAAAACCTACACCAGCACCCCCCCTTAAGCACAACTTATGAGGATGTAAAAGATGATGAGTCTCGGATAATGAGGTCATGTTAGGTACCCATGTGCAAATGTAATGCAAAGAAATCTCTCACAACCGGAGAAAAGGAGAAAACCCAATGGGACTAAATTCCTCCCCAAAAGAGATGAAAAAAATAAAAGGACTGAGTAACCCCTCCCCCATGGATGCCCAATGGTAGATTCTCAAAATGATGGTCCATGATCTTCGAACAATGTTCCTCCCCTTAGGAAGAAACACAACCAAAGGTGTATGCATGCTATCTCCCAAGTCCTGAAAGGAATATGTAGGGGAAAAGTGCACTATGTATGAAGTCGCTAAAGTTGGATCAAGTATCCCCATGTTGATATTGAAAGTTTCCACAATCAAATCAGGAATTCTAGGCCACACTATTGAAGATGACAAATCAGAATCTCCTAGAGACTGATGTAGACCATAAGCCAAAGACTCAAGTATCTCCTCTAAAGATGTATCCTCCAAATGTTGATCCAAAGTATCCACACCATGTCAAACTGTGATGAGTGATCATGTAGAGGTTGAACAAGACGGTCAAAGTGTTCCCTCACAATAATTGAAGAAGCATCATCTGCATCAAAGAGAAGATGAATACACTCAATAGTGTCTCCCAAATCTGAAATATTTGTCTCTATAAACAAGTTTGAAATACCTGCCAAGAAATCATCCCAAGCTGAATTAGGAAGACTATGGATATCCTGCCACAAGAATTCATGGGAAGATTTCAAAGAAACAAATTTGGACTCTGAAGTAGCAACAGTAGATGTAAGGACAAAAGAGTGGTCATCAAATAGAAGATGTATATCGTCAATAGTATCATCTAGATCCAAAATGAGGGACACTACAAAAAAACAAGAGATGTCTGGTAGAAATTGGTCCCAATGAGTTGAATCCAAAAGACATAACTGATCCTACTGCAATGAATCACTGGAGGATCTCGAAGAAGCATCTCTAGAACCTAAATCTGCAACAGGTGATGCTAATGTAATATCAACACGAGGATGAGAAGTAAGAGAATTATCTATGTCATCTGAACATTCAAGACGTGCATAATACTTAAGCTCCTATAAAGTATCATAATCATAGGGTATATTATCTACATCATCAAGTGGAATGAGGCAATCTACAAGAGGATCATCTAGGAATGGAGAAATGTGAGGGTCTCCAAATATTTTCCACATCTTGGTCCAAATTATGTGGGGACATTCAATGCCCACTATAGACAATAGAGTGTCATAATCAACATGACAACCGATTATTCCCATTACATGATCAATTCTATTACCCCAAACACTCTTCTTATTAGTTGTGTCTAATTTAGGCATGAGTCTATAAAGGTAAGCCAAAAAATTTAGCCATCTAAGATGGGTTAGAATGCCTTTTTTCCAAGACTCATAATTAGCCTTATTCAAAACTATCACAAAAGGATGAGTAGAAAAACCCATGGTACAATCCTCAAATGATTACAAAAGAACACCAAAAAAAAAGAACAAGGGTAAATGCAAGAAGATGATCCACGAAATGTGGAAGTTTTTGCCCTAGCAAAAAACTTGAAATCGGCTTCAACAAAATGGGATCCCAAACTTAAAATTAAAACAGGATCCCACTTTTTAAAAATCGAGATCCCATTTTGAAAATTTTCCAATTTTGGAAACTTTCCATTTTTGGCAACTTGTTTTGAAAACTTTCTATTTTTGGAAACTTTTCAAAATAGGATCCCATTTTGAAAACTTTCCATTTTCAAAAGCTTTCCATTTTTGGCAATTTTTCAAAATGGGATCTCGTTTCATAGAATCATTTTTTAATTTTTTTTTATGAAACAGGATCTTGTTTTTTAAAATATGAAATTTTGGTTAGGTTTTTGGCTTGTTTTTTGGTTTGGGAAATGGCTTGGGGACCCAAACCTAAGCTTTGGACCTGGTTTGACCTGCAACTTGAAGGTCATGCCAATGTCACAAAAAAATAGTGACTTTGGACATATGTTTGAAGACCTATTTTGCATAATCTTTCGACAAAATTAAAACCCATTATAGATGAAACAATGTAGATTCCAAATATGTAATTTTTTTACAATTAGATTATTTTTTCTATTTTTCAATTGATTTTTGATGAAACTGGTCCATAAACTTGAAATATCAGGGTTTTTTAGTATTTTAATAACTTTTTATTAAAATATTTTTTGTAAAATGAATTGTACCAAAATGTACTTCAGACAATTCTTTTCAATTTGAAAATAAAAATAAAAATGATAAGTTTAGGTCATCTTATGTGTGACGTACATGATGATTTTTCAAAACAACAAATATGGCCAATAAAAATTTAACAAAAATAAATCAATAAAAAATTGCAAAACAATATCAAAAATGTGCTTCAATGAGTTACCAATATTTTCCCAAAAGGATTTAGAAAAATATGATTATTTAGGTCAAAATATGGATGACGTACACATGCATGGTATGGTAAAAAAAGGTGAATTTTAAATAGTGGTTTTCAAAATCACCTATTGAAAATCAATTTTTATCATCTTGGTATTAAAACAAATTACATATTTGGAAACTAGATTCCAAGTGGTTTCATCTCTAAGTGATTCAAATTTTAAGTTCAAATGTGACAAATTCTAAAAATCAAGGAAAACACTTCCACTTTTTAGCCAAAAAGTGGACTCAACTTCTTGCACACACCCACAATACACTCCCACCCTTTTCACCAGTATCAAAGATCACCCCCCCCCAAATATTATAAGGATGCAATTTTATAATTCAGTGTGTTTACAAAGCCTTGTCCAAGATACAATGCTCAATAGGCTCAAAATAGCCAAAATTACAAATTCTGATACAAAATGAACCTAAAAAAAAATATGGAAAAATTAGCCTTATGGCTATGTAGTGCTCTTCAAGACCTTTCCAACACTTATTTGTTACCAAAAAATCAGAGCACTAGGGTGAAAGTTATGGCTTGTTGAAGAAATTAACACAAGACAACCTCAACTTGAAATATTTTGGTACAAAATGGAAAAAAATCTCTTCAATACCTCTATGAATAGAAAGTGATCATCTCCAACTTTCCAATGATATCCTATTTGCTTAAATTCGTCACCCGAAGCAAAAGATATGAATTTTTGAAAAACTGGTTGAATTTAACCTACAAGAAACGGGTTTTCTAGCAAAAGAAGTTTACTTCTAATTTAATTTCTAAAAAATCTAATCATAGTTTGTAGATAATAATAGTAACCCAGAAATATTTTGATGTTGAGAACAAAACCCAAAAATCATTTTTTGAACCAGCAAACAGAAGATGAGAAAATGAATGTTTTAACCTTCGATCAAGAGAAAAATGATGTGTGACACTTTTTGTACAACAATTTTCTTCAGAGGTGTGCAAGATATGCAAAATCTAAAAGATACCTAGTTGAGATTTTGACTCTAGCTACAAAACCCATAAATTGTTTTTCTCACAAATGAGTGGAAGCTGGATTTTTGAAGTGAAAAACAAAACAGTGCCAATGAAAAACAATTTTCTTTAAACCCCCGCCTACAACTATGTCAAATGATCTCCAATTTGGACGAAACAAAAGTCAAATTTGACTTTCTCAAGCCTTTTGGACGTGTTGGAATAGTAAAAATGATTGGCAATATAACCAAAAATGTTGCAATCACCAAGGTCTCACAAAACACATATGCAGTATGAAGAGGTTATTAAATCTTTGCAAATCATTTATGATTCTCCAGATCATTCAAGAATGCAAGAGAAGAGCATATGGGAATTACAAGATTTTTAGAAGAAACTCAATCTCTTAAAATTAGGAATCTAAGAACTTAGATTTCTCAAAACAAAAGCTCTCATACCATGTTAGAAATCTAAAATAGATTGAATAACCCAAAAAATTTATAAGAGAAAATCAAAGCTACATAGACTGAAAAACATACAGAATGCTCACTAGAACTCTGAGAGATTATGCAATTTCAATATGACAGAATGCATTAAGAGCTTTCAAGCTAAAAAGATACAATACAAATATGCATGAATGGGTGCAAGAGTATTGCAAGAATGGATGCAAATACAAGTTAGGTAGTGAGTTTATATAGAACTTAGGAGAGGAGGTAGGTGGAAAATCCAACCAATAGAAATAAACCACCAAAAGTGGAAATTGGTTCCACCCTTTAAGGAAGGGAACACCTCATCACTTATCTCCTAGTTATTAAATAATAAACTCACTTTATTATCCTAAGCAAGCTTAATTAAGTGTAGGAAAAACTTAGGAGTAAGGGAAAATAAATTAACCCATTAGAAAAATAAAATCTTACACCAGCACCCATAAGCCTCATGAATCCTCCATCCTTCCATCCACCCCATCCAAAGAGTCCATCCAATACTCTACCATCACACCACCCACACAAATTGAAACATGCCAAGAGTTTGTTCTAAATCATACTAATACATCCCCTCCTCTAAATCAAGATCCTACCATCCCATCTAATCCATCTCATTATCCTTCATCACCTCTTACCAAAACCATCCCAAAACCACCACATTATCTTCTTCATCCATTTACTTTCACCTAAGGTGGTTCTCTTGCAGTAGAAGACCAACTTATATCTACCACCCATCTTCCCCCATCTAATAATGGGCTCACATCTTGATTTCAAGATAATAAACATCCCACTTTAAATTGAATGCTCAATAACACATGAATTATCAAGTTTAAGGCTTCGGCTTACATTACCAAGGTATTGGAGCCAATCTATACTAAAGAACATCAATATTCATGAGGGCTTAGCTACATATCTCAAGACTCAAAATCCAAAAATATTGGTAAAACCTTTACGAAACCTAAGAGGGATTCTCCCAAAAGCATAAAAAGGTACTTCACACCCTTCATTCAAACAATTTATTGTGATCCCACTCATTTATCAGATCAACCCAAAATAAATATTCATATTCCCCCTTCTTCCTCTTAATCCATTTTGGGTCTCTATGTCCCACAATCCACCATCACATCTCCCCCACCTACTAAATTCATTTTGGGTCGTATATCCCCAAATACTATCCTCCATTTCATCTTACTCCACCCCTCATCCACCAATCCCCCATCCTTATCACTCATCATAAACATCCCACTCACATCCTCCCCAATCATGATCACCAAACGAACACCTTCATGAACATAATCCAACATCCTACCTCCATACACCTATTCAAAATCCTATCCCTATCCCTCCATCCATATTCCCTCCACTAGTACAAAAACAATAATATATGATTAAAAAAACTACTAAAAATTGCATATAAATGATAAAACATGATCACGTGACCATTAGTAGTTTATTTTCAGTCATTTATAACGCAGCCAAATTGATGACTAAACCATTTTTAGTCATTTATTGGTTGTTTTGATTGATTGATTTGGTAGTATATTTAGTCATTGATTGTTGTAATATGGTCACTTATTTACTCATTTTTTATTCATTGATATATCTAATCATTAATTTAGTCACTGATTTTTGTTAACTAGTCACTTATTTAGTCATTTTTATTCATTGATTTTGTCCATTGGTAGTGTATTTAGTCATTAATTTTAATCATCATTTTGATCAATTTGGTAGTATTTTTAGTCATTTTTATTCACTGATTTCATTGGTCATATATTTAGTCAAATTTATTCATTGTTCATTGATTTATGTCAATTGGTAGTATTTTTAGTCAATTTAATTGTTAATTGATGTCAATTAGTAGTATATTTAGTCATTTTAATTGACTGATATTTGAGGATTTAAACATAAAAAATAAAAATATGCATCAATCATCAATTGCACACAATAAGACGGCCATTGAGAAGGCAAAATCATTGAACTTTATTAAAAGAAAGGTGTTCTTATAGCTTGCACAAGTCTGAAATATCTATCTTTCTTGAAAAATGCTTAGAAATAGAGTGTTACAATTTTTATTTCCTATCACAGGACTGAAAATATGAATTACAATGCATATAAATGACAAGAAAGATACTCCTCCAAAAAACTTCTACAATGATGGAAACACATGCCCCTTTCATCTCTTAAAACTTATACAACATGGGAAATCTTTCTAGAGCAAGTTGTAACATGTAGAATCCAAGGAGAGTGTTGATTGTGTCCTATATATGAAGCTCTCTCCTTCAAAGTAGTCAAGAATAACCCTAGAATCTTTCCTCCTTTATATGCAACGTTCCATCTTATATGAGCAACATGGTGTTTCCTTTTCTACCATGAATGAGTTTGTGTCTCAATACAACCAACAAAATTACTATTAGTCTCAATTCAGAAAGGAAAAAAGTGCATTGTATATTGCAAGTTTACAAAAGTAAGTCCAAACACAACAAAAAGATAAATCGATTAAAAAACTGTAGGAGACATATCACATCCACAAACATGGGAGAGCTATGCAAAATTGGAGAAATTGGCCTGGAAAATGAAGGCAGCAGGGTATTTTCAGATTTAAGACTTTTACTTAATGTTGTGGAATAGAAGAAAAAGGAATAATTTATCTTCCACCATAGTGAAAAGTTAGCAATTGCATTTGGTTCGTTAAACATGGCCCTTGGTACAACTAATAGAGTTGTTAAGAACCTTTGAGTATGTTATGATTTTCACACTGCAACAATATGAGAAAACAAATATTAGAGTTGGATTCATTCAACAAGATTTTCACATTGTAATAATATGAGAAAACATGGCCCCTACTAAGAGAATTTGTTCTAATTCAACAGGATTTTCACACTGCAACAATATGAGAAAACAAATAATCAACAAGATTATTATAATATAAAAATTGCCACAATCAATAGAAATTTTAATTCACAATAAGAATGTGAAGAGATGAAAACGCATGTTAAAATTAATACAAATATGTTCAATGATAATGACTATGAATACCTTATGGTCTTAACTTACAAGAAGTGAAAATGACTTACCTACAACCAAATACAGCTATGTGTGTCTCACCAAAAAGTAAAGTTTTTTCATCCTTGACCTTCACTTCATGTTTCTTTCATTGGATATGGAAACTATCATATTTGAACATATAGGTCTGAATGTAACATAAACAAAGAAAACAATGATGAGTACTCACAAAATCTAACTATGCCAATAGTTAGTCAATGAAACATATAAAGACTCATAATAACATGCTTCATTATGGAAAGTGTGAATCCTTCTAGGAAAATAATTACCAAAAGAAAAGGATTAAAATATATAAAGCTATGATGGACAATAACAACTCGTAACCAAAATTTTCCACCATTTTTTACTGAAGATTAAATAACTTCTAGTTGATACAAGACATTCACTGCAACATGAGGTCTTTTGGCCAATTCTATTACCTGTGCCATCATGTCAATACCCCCAAAAACCTAGAAGAATTAATCCACATTAGTGTGAAGACAATGCCCATAATGATCTAGACCTAGCTTACAAAAAGAAATTCCAGGTGGTGCATCAAAACAACATTTAATATAAAAAGAAAATTGTATCATATAGATCAATATTACAACAATGTAAGATAGTCCTCAATTTTTTTAATAAACTTTCAATCAAAATATAAAGTTACCATTATCTTGCAGTCCATGTTGAACTTGACAACAATGCCATTTATTATGCTAATTGAAAGAATTCCACAATAATACATGTGATTTGGTCACATTATCCCTTAAAATAAAACTTCAAGTGGTGTGTTTATTTCAATTATACATGCATATATATTATACATAATTTTATCATTTGGACCAAAAAGAAAAACTCAACAATAGAAAAACTATAGAAAAACTAAAAAAACATAGAAATCATTTACTAAAATTTAAACATGTGAATACATATCTAACTTTAGAAAGGTCTCTTCACATAAAGCATAATAGAAAAAGTGAAAATCAATCAAGTTCCAAATTTTTATCTACGTGCTTCTAATGTACTCATTGATTAAACTTTAGGAGTCTCCCAATAGTTTATACTTTTTTCATCACATAATAGATATCAAGGGCTCAATCTTTCTGATCTCTTTTGCAATCAGATTAAGGCTACCAAATAGAAGGTTGGATTTATCGAAAATTACTGAGGTCTTCTCAATCATGGGAATCTAATCCCATGGACTCCATACGTGGTTTTCTCAACACCTAGTGCAAAGACCACTGCATCATTGTTAATGCCTACCGATTTTCATTGCATGGACTTTCCTTGCCTTGAATTGAGCAAAGAGATAAAGATGTCACATTCATATGTCATGCAAAGGAAACACTTTGAAGGAAGATCTAATTCCATACACCTAGGAGATCTAGTGCCTCTAAACTCAACATATACATGTCCTTCAAATGTTTTGTGACAATGCAAATTAAAAAACACAGTGATGTATCATTTGGCAAACTAGAGCTAGTTCTTGTTACATGTTATGATATCATCTTAGACCTAGTACATATGATACATGGGGTTTGGTTATTGTGCATGTGTTACAAGTCAAGTAAGAAATCAATTTATTTAAAAAAGGTACTCATGCCAATTTATCTTGAAGACGTGCTTCTTTTGATGGTTGCCAAGGTTGGATTGAAGAACATTTTGTAGGGATATGGGATTGTTCGAATTAAATGAATGGTGTTGAGTGCAAGTTAGTGAATGTAGTGAGTATCATATCAAGCATATACACAATGAAAGTGTAGTATTGAATAGGTTTAGTGAATAAAGTGCTTGTATCAAATCTAGCCTTGAGAGGAGCATGTAGTATTATAGCACTACCACACAAATGATACTAAAGGGGTAGGGTTTTGATAGGAATCAATTAGCTCCCTATAAAATTAAGCAACTAAGGTTTTTGTTGTGAGCTTCACGAGAGATTGAAAGATAGGGAATTAGACCATCTTAGTTCATTATCAATATGATATCCAAATTTCAGGATAGTTGGTATTAGTTGATAGTTTTATGAAGCCATGCTCAGATTTTATGGTTAAATAGAGGTTCTTTTATGAGCATTGCATAAACAAGTATTGGAGATAAATACAGTTTCAATGTCCATCATTTAAATACTTTTTGTTTGAAAAGATCATATAAAAATGACAATGAGGATAGACTTATGCAAAAGATGTTATGACTATGCAAGGGTTCAAAGTGCAAGGTGGCAGTCCTCTTAATCAAACTATGAGCAATGCTTCAAAGATAGGTTGTTCTTGTGAAATGACAAGGAGGTGACTTTGCATGTTGATGCAAAATGTAGGCATAACAAATATTTTTCTACAACACTGATTCAATTGATAGGAAAAGACATGGATTGATTTATATTACATGACCAAAAGATGACACAAAATCAACAAATCTTCTCCATCTAAATTCATCTTCAATATTGTTGCAAGAGAAATTGTTCTGAGAGATGTGAACCATTCCAATCATTTTAAATAGCTCGACAATGTTGTAGAGAATATTGGTGATGCTAAATGAAATAATATTGAAAATAGGCTTGCACTATTATAATGTGCACTACATCAAATATCTAGTAATAACGAAGGCACATCCATCAAAGCATAATAGCAAGGATTTTTTTGTCATATGTTGTAGTTACAAGTGCCTTGCTAGACATACATGAAAATGTGGAAGCATAGACAATGCAAGTGAACTGTGATCCCGCATCACCGTTGGTATGACTTGAAGTTTTTGTGGGAGAGTGGGTGCCATGATATCACATTTCTTTGAGGCATATTTTGAAAGAGTTTGCTTGCATTGTCTATGCTTCCAAATTTTCATGTATGTCTAGTAGGGCACTCCTGCATCACTATGAAGACCAACAAAAAACTGTGTGGTTTTGTGGTGGAGGCATACTGTGACGATTTCAAAGGTTGAGGAGTTGGGAGTGGAGGCATATAGTGATGGTTTCAAAGGTTGGGGAAGCATAGACAAGGCAAGAAAAATGTTTCTAAAAATGCCTCAAATAAATGTGATATCATGGCACCCACTCTCCCACAAACACTTCAAGTCATGCCAGTGGTGATGCAAGAAAACCTGACAGGATTTCCCACATCACCGCTGGCATGAATTGAAGTGTTTGCAAGAGAGCGAGTGCCATGATATCACATTTCTTTGAGGCATTTTGGGAAAGTCTGACAAGATTTACCACATCACCACTAGCATAACTTGAAGTGTTTGCAGGAGATCGAGGGCCATGATATCACATTTCTTTGAGGAATTTTTTGAAACAGTTCGCTTGCCTTGTCTATGCTTCCACATTTTCATGTATGTCTAGCAGGGCACTTGTAACTACAACATATGTTTAAAAACAAGGATCGCCAAGTCTGATACACATACTATGAGTTGTGAGAAGGAAAAATCATCTTGGAGACCATTATAAGAAACACGGTACAAAGCTCAAAGTAATTCTACGAGGAGTTGTACTAAACAAGTTGAGTAGTGCTCTTGGGTGAGTTTTGGATCTCACAAAATTTGAAGGATACTCAAAGATCATCCATGACCTTGAGGTGATATTCAATTTTGAAGGACAATTGGAGGATCCAAACAAAGGCTAGTAGGTTCTCTACATAGATGATTAGGTAGATATGATGCTTGTAGAAGATGGTCCCTATCAAGAGTTTTGCAGTATTATGCATAAGATTTATATATATATATATATATATCCCAGAGAAGGTATGATGAAATCACATATCATAGTTAAGATAGATTAATATGCATAATATAGTGGGGAAAATCTTTAACATATGTTATTGTTAGAATGGTAATGTGATAGATAGTCATGTGACTATGAAACGTTTAAGAGAGAATATGATGTTGTGCTATAGATTTGTGAAATTCTGAGTAGATGTGTTTAATAGGAAAAAGGTAAACCAAAGGCTAGTATCTTCTCATAATATCTCAAACATGGTAGAGCCTTGGACCATATCTCCAACAAAATCAGAAGTGGATCTATTGGTTGCATCATGACATGTTGCTATTGTATTAGGGGTTGTGGAATATTTAGAAAAAGAGTTTGTGAGCATGTTGACTAGTTGGTACCCATGCCTAATTCATATGACTTGTATGGGGGATTGCTTCTTTTTGTGCAATAAGTTCATACCTTACTTGATACCAAGGGCCTTCTTGTGATTGTAGGCATTGGAGGACCAATCAAATCTAGCAAAACAAGTCTGGCTCATAAGATGGAAAGCATTTTCAATTGTGAGGTGATTCCCCTTGAGATTTTTTAATAAAATAGATCAAATCAAGGATTTTAAGTTTTATGACTTTAGCTCCCTTGATTTATCTCTTCTTTTGAAGAATATACAGGATATAAGAGCTCGTTGGATTGCTAGGATTCCTTTGTTTGATTTTGAGAAATGCATAGATAGTGGCTATGAAAGAAGTTTCAAAGGATAAAGCATAAAAGGCATCATTGCAAAAAGATCTGTACCAAGATGACAACTTACAACTCTTCCAAAGGTAGTCAAGAAGATAAATGGCAATATTTTAGAAGGTGTAGATGTATTGCAAATGTAAACTATGACAACCAAGTTGCTAATTAATTGAAGAGTCATAGTCACTTTATCAAAAGACACTAAGCCAAATTCTAATGTACTTGCATTACACATGATGAAGACTCTATGAGAACAAAAGCATGCAACATGAAGGAGAGTATAGTCATAAGAAAAACATTTTTGGATATATGTAGTGAAGGTATGAAGATGAAAGGATAGTCGCCTAAAGGATTGAAATGACAGTCTAAAAACATGAAGATAAGGTAACTTTCTATGATGGAAATCATAACTATGACCAAGGATCAACATAAGTTTTAAAGCCACAACCAACTGACGAGGATTTTCATAAAGGCCATTGATGAAGGAAGGTAGAAAAGTATAGTTTTATCCATGAGTATTTGAGACCTCGACAAAGGTAGTGATAAAGATAATTGAGGATAGTCAAATTAAATAGTCAAGGTTTTAAAGAAAGACAATCTTAATTATTGTCATGAGGAGTAAGGATAGTCTTTGACTATAATAAATATAATCATCATTCACTAAAACCTAGGACATTTAAATCAAGAAGTGAGGTAAATCATATAAACAAAGGGTAAAGCCTTGAATGGACAATTGAAAAGAGGAAATATAGTGACAATTTAGGGTTCAATGGCCAGTGAATATGACTAAGGGATAGTCAAGGTTAGGATATAAGAGATGGCTGCCACCTAATCACTGATTCAAGGTCATGGAATCACCATAGTGCTAGTCACAATCCTAACAAGGTTACTAAGGTAGGGTAACATGAAGACTTCATCAAAGGAAAATGACCACCAAGAATGAAAGTCAAGAATAATCCTCTCATCTGAATGATAATAAAGAGGAGTCTAAAAGGTAGTGAGCCATGTCAAGATGCATAAAAGAATCTTTCAAATCATGACATTACAAAGAGGGAGAGCAATCCCAATTGGATACCTACAAATCTTAACTATGGACACATGAATCTTTTTACTTTTTGTTGAAAAGTCTTACTTTAATTGATTGTATTGCCTATGTGCTTTGTGCTAGAAGGTATAGATGTATTGCAGTTAACAAACTATATGAACACGACCTCAATTCAACAATCTATTAAAGATATTCTTTGCACTAGAGAACAAAGTTTTGATCAAAGGTATAAATTAAAGATAAACAACAAGGTGAGGATAGTTCAAAGTTCTTGTAGATAAAGATAGTGGAAGTCACTATAAGAGTCATAGCTTATGTTTTGGATCAAAACCATGAATGCAACAAATGGAATTAATCTTGAACAATCAAAGTAACAAATTATAGTGAAAAGGTAGTCATAAGACATGAGGGTATACCATGCAATATCAAACATTAGATGGTAAAGGATAGTCTTTAGAACTATAAGGAAGAACTTGGTTGTTATTTGTGATAGTAAATGACCAATGAAGTGTAAGACAATGGTCAAATTTAGAGGTAGGACAATATTGAAGGTTCAAGAAGAATTAGCAATCAAAGACAGTCCTCTAGGATTCAATGCTTAATGACAATGTCTTGAGGTTCACATGGTAGATTAGTGACTACAAGTAAACAACACTGTGAGGTGAAGCGATTAAGGATGAAAACATCCATAAGGAAGAGAGTAGTCCCTACATTAGAGGGTAGTGTTCTATTGCACTAGGTTTTTAGATGGTTTCCTTTGCATACTTTGACTATCCTCTTGTCTCAAAGGTATCAAGGTACTATCATCAAACTCTTGATAGTGAACCCTAAGCAAGGTTTGTTTCCTCCTCACAGAAAATAGACTTAGGTTTTAATGCTTCTTTGAGTTAGAAATTGCCATTTAAGGAAAATGATTTATCCTCCTCTTTGAGTTTAGGGGAATTTTTCGAATCCCATCCAAATGGGGTAAGATTCAAAAAAAAGAAGTAAAGCTAAATCAAAACAATGCTCTCTAAATCATTTTGGATTTAAACCACCCCCAAAGGGAATAAATATAAAATTTGATATGACCTAACCAAATAATTATTTGATGCATCAAGTACAAACCCATCAAAAGTTAAAGGAGCACTAGACATATCATCATTTGACAATACATAAAGAGAAAAATTATAACAGAACACAAGTAAGAACTCTATACGTGTCTCTAGTAGAGAAAAATTCTAAATCTATTTGGTAAAGCATGTAGAAAAAAGTAAATCACCTCATTTGGGTACAATGCACCTTGGCTTTTGTATGGAGAAAAACCAACCCAACCTTGAATATCTTTGTTATCCTTGGATACAAGGAATATTTTTGGTTCACATTTATGAGGATTATCCCATAAATAAGATCTACAAAGATTGTAAACCTGCAAAAGTGATTTATTTCCTTAACGAATGATGCTCTAAAAACAAGTAATTCATGATCTAAGATATAAATCCACAATCTAAAGAAAAAAATAAAACCAATAATTTTTTATTTTCAAATAAGTATAAAGGCTTCAATTCATGGAGATTCTACCTAGTATACAAAACAAATACAAATAAGGAGATATAAAATGGTATTCAATGCTAAAATCATCTCCAAAAGCTATTAGAGAGAGACAACATATCAGTAGATCAAGAAGATTATGACAAAAAAAACCATAAAAAATCTTTATTTCCACCGTGGAGTCATTATTAAGTGAAAACTTGAGAATATAATAAGCCTTGATGAGTGAAACCACTTCCAGGCCATCAAAGGCCTCACCATGCAATACCTCTAAACTTCTATTTCGTGGGGATTCCCTAAAAGACACAACCATAGGGCATCAAAACAATCTATAGCTAATGTACGAATGACTTCCAGGCTATACCTACAGGTTTTCTTTAGTGTTCGGATATGGTTTTGTGTGGTGTTGTTCTCTACTCCTTAGAGTGGTGAGGAGAAACCCTTCCCTGTGAAGGATAAATCCATGAATTTTTTTCACAATTTCAAATCTTCCAAATGTTTTACATATTACTTTTAATTGTAATGGCATTTTTAAATGGTGGGGAAGAGGGAATTTGGGAGCATGACTTCAAATTTTTATTTGTGTGACTAATTATTTAGCCATTTTTATTTGTGTGACTAATTATTTAGTTGTGTTTTTTATCCAACGATCAAATTAGTCATTTATTTAGTCATTTATAGCTGTGTTGCAAAAAATTAGTAGAATTTAGTCATTTTTAGTTGTCGTAACTAAAAATTCTAGTCACATAGTCATTCATTTGCTAAATTATACTAGTGCTCCAAATCATCCATCTCCTCATACCCATACCATTTCTATTGGAAGAAATTGATTGCAAAAGTAAAAATATAGAGTCAAACATCCACATGAATCTAAAGATCCTCATGTTCCCTCAAAAAGACATGATGAAACAAAGAAAAATACAATCCAAAAGTGTAATCAATCTCAAATGCCACAATGGCCCACCAAAGAAAAAAATAAAACCATGTGGATCCCACGAAAAAAAGAAATAACACATCCAAAGGAGAATCCATAATGACATCCAAAGTTGTTAATAAAAAATCTAAGCATCCCCATACTCCATCTCCTAAGTCCATTTTGGGTCCCTATGTCCCAAAATTCACTATTCTAAATCCTCCATCATCCCTGGACATCTCCCATCTAGATTTTTCTTCCTATCATTCACCATCCATCACAATACGTGCTAATGTTGGTTTTGAAAACATCCCCCCATGACACTTCCCTCCAATCATTCCATCTATATAATTTCCAACATCCCATCCATTATCCCGCATAACTCCTCTATCAACTCCCTTTAACCCATGTCTTTACATAATTCACCCATCCTAATATGGTTGTACTAACATCCAACAATCACTCCAAATCAGACCCTATTACCTTGGTATGGAACTAGTTGCTTGAGTCCATCCTCCATCTCCTCATCAACCATCCGCTATCTTCCAAATCCACCTATACACATCTTTACACTCATCCTTATCCATCCATACTATTCCAAAAATCCTTATAAGAAAAAACTAAAAAAAATGAAGAAAACAAGTTAAGGGAAAAATTCATCCAATGATGAAAACCTAGCAAAAAGGCACCTTAGATAGGTACCATAATAAAAAAATTTCAAACAACCATCATGTGTAAATCCCATATCCATTTTCACTTCACACTTGGGGGCAAGTTTATCTTCGCTACATATCTATCATCTTTTCCATCCCACTTACATATACTATCCATCATCCTATCCATTCCAATCCCTTTATCCTCCCTAAGATATTGATAATAATAGGGGAAACTATTCATGCATGGTTTAGATATTTCTTTGCATATCATCCTCCTATCCTAACATCCTTCCTAACATTCAATTCATTAATAATATTTCACATCATTTCATCTCACCTTCATATCTTTTATCCTATCATGCTCCTATCATCCTCCCATCATCCTCCTATCATGTGTATCCTCATGTTACATCATATATGACATATCTTGAGTGGGAAATATTGTTCCTTTAAAATATGGTCCTTGGAGACCTCATCCCCCCCACCCCCTCGCACCCCATCCAAAACCACCTCTCCCTTCATCCCAAGCCTTATCTTCCTATCCCCTCATCTCATAATACCTCCTACCACTTCATCCTCTCATCACATCAACCCTTGTAATTGGCATCTAGCTATAAGATACCCCCATGCAATCCAATGCCATGTCTATCCCATCATTTCATCACCACACATAATAAACAACTAGCATACACAACCTACTACCCATCCATCCATCCCATGGTATTTCCAATTGATCTTTTATTGACTTGGATAACTATTCCATTCCTAAGCTTCATGCCATCAACATCCTATGTAAATATTGTACCTCTTGTATATAGTGAGTTTCTTGTATGTAAGGTCAACCTTGTGTGACTATCTAGGTCCATCGTTGTACTTAATTATCACTACATCCCACCCTTGTGTCCTTTATCCAAGTTGTCTTATCAAGGCTCCCCTATCAAGTTGGTACTTCAACAAAATCTATTTATTCCATTGGGTTTCAAGTATTTTTATCATCTCTTATCATAAGATTCCTAGTCCTACCCATCCACATTTGGTCTTTGTAGGATATATTGTTCCTAAAATTAGATCACATCTACCCCATCCATTATCCTTATGAAAAAAGGTACTTGAGATATTTTGTTATTTTGTTGGTGCTTTTGGAACCTTTATGTGTTTCCAAAAAGTGTATACCCTGACACTTTTCACTCATTTGGACCTTGGCCTATGATCTTGGACCTTTTTCAACCCATTTTTACACCTTTCCAAGCCTTGTGACGAAGTTTTGTAAGGTGTTGCAAAGAATTTTCACACTCTCCTAGGGTTCTCATCACTTAATCTATACATTATTATGCCAAAATGACCCCTTATTCCTCATACAAAACTTATCTTAGTGTGTTTTATTGAGACAATCCCGACAAACACAAATAATTATATTTCAATTATCGACAATCACTTAAAAAATGCCTAGGTGGACTAGGTCACCACCTTGGGCAACCTAGCCCTATGTGGCTTAAAAATTAAAATTAACTTAAGTTTCTTTCAGGATTTTGTCCTAAAAACCCTAAGGTTGATGAATATGAGGTTATTTCGGGAAAATTAGGGCATAACTTGTATAAATAAGCCTAAAAACCCCATTTCCTCATTATGCACCATCCATTTTCACTTCTCCTCTCAATCTCCCACCTCTCCTCCTTCTCAAGCCAGCTAGGGTTTGAGTAGTCCAAGTCAACAAGACATCTCTCAAGAAGCATCCAAGGGTTGAACCAGTGTTGCAACTTAAGAAAAATCATCATGACAAGGTATTTAATCAATTCATTTCATATTTCATGCTTCTTATTTCCTTTCTTCATTTGGTTTAATTATCTACAAAGGGGCTTGACCAAGGCAAGCCCCTAATCTCTAACCCTAACCCTTTTCTTCTCTTTCCATGTGTGATTTGCAAGTTTTGTACATAAGTGTGTGAAGAAGAAACATATTAGGAAGGATCCATCAACTCATCACAAGCATCCAAGTCAGCCAAACCCTAATTCAAGCTTAGAGGCCTCTTTCTGCCCATTTCCCGTAGAATCTGAACAAGATATATGTCAGAATCCAGAGTGTAGACTAAGGACTCCAATATCCTCTTTCAGGTTCTCAAAAACCTAAAAGAGGACTAGGTCGCCCATAATGGCGACCTAGTCCCTCTAGACTTGCATTTTGGGGATTTTCACATTTTTGAGCACCCATTTGGCAGAAACCTATTCCGACAAAGTTTCTCGACAAGAGGACTAGGTCGCCCAACTTGGCAGGAATGTCCTTGTGAAGATTTCAGAAATTTTCTAGAAGATTCTAGGGTCAGTCATCTGCAACTTCCAATACCCAGGTGCACAAGTTCTTATCTTTCCCGTTTCCCTTCTATTTACAAGCATTTAGGTTTTTTTTTTTACATTGTAAATAGTTTAGATTTACATCTGCTTCATGTTTCATAGTTAGTTAATTTCATTCTATCACAACACTTAGCCACACTACACACACATTCACAACCTTCATCAATAACCCCTATCCTTCCTTTGAATGCAATCATCCAAAACATATCAACGAAGAGGAAAGAGTGACATTCTTACACCAAGTGCTTCTAGGGTGAAAAACCCTAGAAGCCTATTTAGGGAATCCTCTTTCCCTTGTTAGTATATTTTTTTGGTGGTTCACTTTGTTTATATTTATTTTCAGCTTCTTACTTCACCTACTTCAGGTTGCTGCAATCTATTATAATGGTGTGCTTTGACATGTGAAACTAGGGGCATGTCTTGACTTTTTGTTTGTTTGTTTTCTTTGTTGTCTGGTGTTGTTCCGACAAAGATTATTTGGGACCTTGCATTATGCAAGGGCATTAATTTTGTTTGTGGTTTTCTAGCATCATTCCCACCAAATTTCCTTGTGACTTTGTGGGGTGTTGGATTAACTTTTTTATTTTTTGAATCAATCCCACCCATGTAATACAAAGTCACCCTAGATCCTCATACCTTGGTGCATAGTACCCCATGCTATATAAAATCAAGTTCTCACAATATGACAGTTTTAATTCAACACTCAAAATCCCCCATCCCTTTACCCTACATGTTTCTAATCCATTCATCTTGCATTCCTATCTCCCATCAACTTATATGGTTTCCTCACTCCATTTAATCGTGGATGTTCTGTGCACATGAATCCTTGTCCCTATTTTCTTCTATCCTCTCATCTTTCACCCAAAATAATCATATGCATCTCATCCATCCTAATTATTCTCCAATCATTTTAATACCCCTTCAATTCTTTTACCTGCTAATATAGAATTGTTAGTCTAATACATATTTTCATCCATCCTATCATTTCATTATCTATTAGGTTAATTTTAGGCTAATAAAGATTTGTTAGTCTAAGCATATTTTTATCCATCATCTCTATCAATTTCATCAATTCAAATACTCCTAGAAACCCTACATCATAAGCAAATTCTAACCCATGGAATCTACCACAAATCATCTAATCACATCCTTGTCTTGTTCCTAACGTTACTACAAGCCTTGATCCCAATCCAATCATCATCATTAGGATGTATCCTTCCCAATCCTTATGTCATTTCAAGATATATCGTCACATCAATAACACTCCATCCATCATCAATAAATCTTAGCTTTTTAACTTGCCTAAGGCAACATCATGTTTTCCTTTGGATCCTTTTATACATGCTTGCTTGCTTTTCATCTCCTTCATTCATTATTTCTTCCTCCTTCCATCCCCCCTTCTATCCATCATCTTGCATTAATTTCCTCATTCATCCTACATCCTCTCATCCATTTTAAGAGCATACCCATGTTCTCTTGAACTCACCTTCCCTCTCGAGAGGGCATCCTCAATCATAATCCCCATCCATTATCTCTTCCTCCTTCCATCCCTGGGCTTCTATCCACCATATTGCATTATTTTCCTTATTTATCCTACATCCTCTCATCCATTTCAAGAGCACACCTATGTTCTCTTGGACCCACCTGCCCTCTCTAGGGGGCATCCTCAATCATCATCTCCTCTCTTCGTAGTCACTCTTTTGAATGATTGGGGCATCTTCCCTACATTAACCATTTTCTTCCACATGTTATGTTTTAATCTTATTTGAAATGATACTGCTTCATAACACCATCTCAAAGAGGGGGAAAACGTAGACACCTAAAATAGACCATTACATTTGGTTAATTTATCCTAATTTGTCTTATCCATGATTTTTATATTAATCAAATAATATTTCATTATTTAATTAATATTTGGCTATCTGAATCATCATCTTAACCTATTTATTTTATTTCTCCCTAAGTCATAATCTAAGGTAAATATCTATTACTAACACTAACCCCATCCTTTCTTCTAAAAAATAAATAAATAGACATTAGTTATTCAATTCCCATAAAGTATCCCATCCTCCATCACTTTTTTTCAATTCTTAATTCCCACCTAATCCCACCCCTAATCATATGCACACACCTAATACTTGATTAAATGGGACAACTTACTCCAAAAACCCACACAATCTTCCCCCTCATACTTAACCTTAAATTCTCTCCCTTTTTGGGAAAGACCCTTGTAATTAGGTGCATGGGTCTTGTTTCCTCAAAATCATAAAAAAAGTAATTTTTAATTCCTTTCTTGTCCTCTTTGAGTGAGAAGACAAGAGTTGCCTTTATGAGGCACCTTATACAAATCAACATCCACCCTTGATCTCCATCTTCCAATCTCAACCTATCATCCTTTCAACCTCCAAACCTGTATATCCAAATACTTAGCCATTTTCAACAATCTCACACATCTATAATTAGAGTGTCATTATGTCATCATAATCTATACATGAGCACACATCACAAACACATCATTAAAACAAGAGATTTGACATAGTATAAATTGGTCAAATTCTATTTTGTTTAATCTTCTTCACCCAATCGTGAGTGTTTTTTTGATTATATGCTTGTTTGGTCTTTATTGGAATTTCCATTAGTATTCAACACATTTTCTTGCATACAATAGCTATGCATATGAGAATGAGTGTGAAAATATATAAGTATATATACAACAAAGTATAAAATAACGAAGTGTGAGAAAAATATATCAAGGCATTTATGAAGGTGTGTCTATATAAGGATGAAATATAGACAAATGTATATGTAAAGCACAAAAATGAGAATGCATGTTTGTAAACATAAAAATATACATGCATGGTTGGGAATATGAATAAAAGGGTATGCAAGCAACTATAAAGATTAAACTATATGTGGGAGTAAACATGAATACATTCATAAGAAAATATATTGATGTATACGAAAATGAGCATGAAATGGATGCATATATGAAAATATAGATGTATATGAAAATGCGTAGGAAAATATGTATATTCAATGGGATATAGAATAGAGGTGTGTAGGAAATATATATAGAAGTATATATGAAGGAGTATGTATGCAAGGATAAAAAGAGACAAGTATGTTTACTAATTAAAATAAGTGTATATCTATAACATAAATTAATATGTGTAGTTGGATAAATGAACAAAAGTGTGCGCATATGAATAAATGCTAATACATCTATATCTATGGTCATATAAACATACACATCTATGTATAAATATTTATGCCAAAGACATCCCCATGCTTAGCTTTTGCAACCCCTTTTCATGCCCAATGGTGTAGATTGCTCGACAGGTGATCAAATATGATGAAATGAATTGCAACGGTTCATCATTTTCCGCCAATTTCCTATTTGTTTTACCTACTCCTCCAAACTCTTCCATACTGGTATTGACCTTTCGCTTCTCCACTTGTGTGACATGGTTGAGAATTTACTCTCGCTAGGTTGCTACGTGGCATAGCAATTATTGTGGAATTTATGATGAATATTGATATAGTGGGCGGTGGTAGGGTTACGTATGTCTTCTTGCAAACTTTGCACAAATTTCCTCATCAAAATCCTTGACAAAATGACATAATTTGAGCTAACCCTTTAATAGAATGCCCCAAAACCTAAATTGATTTCACACAAACAATCAATCCATATTTTCATTTCCACAAAAATCTTGTCTCAAACTCAAGTACAAATTTGGTACTTGTAAATTCCAATATTCTTAGATCTACTTTTTGTTTATTATGAATAGATTGAAGCAACAGCTCTAAGGAGAATCTGGGTTCGTCTCATTTTACAAAAACCCATGGTAGTAGGGTTTCGATTGTTGCATGGTTTTTTAATTGACATCATTGATAGCAGGACACATTTTGTGCCAAATCTTGCGGTAAATCACTTGCTAGATCAATTTGTGTGGATTTTTATTTTTTTCTAGCCACTTCTTAGATCTACTTTTTCTTTATTGTGAATACATTGAAGCAAAAGTTGTAGCAATATGTTGTTTATTATTTTGCATTAAAATTACTTGAATATGGCCTTACCAACTCCAAAATGAACCAATATCTGAACCTATCTCCATTGTTTTGCATTTTGTCAGTCCTAGGTCTTTCATTTTAGGCTATTATCTCAATTTTGTACTAACTTTTCTCCTCAGAAGAAAAGGAAAACAACTTATAAATGCATGGTTAAGACATATAAAAAGATCATTATGGAAGCATAGGCAATGAACTATTTTACATAATACCTCAAAGATATGCAGTCTCCTACAATGCCATGATTGTATGATATGCACAAAATAAACTTTTAGAAGGATTCACACAACAACTGGAAGGTGCAACACCAAGTTCCACAAATTTTTCCACTATTCTACCTAGCTATTCTTTGGAATAATGAGACTAGGAACAAATTCCTTACAAAGATCTTGGAATTTCTTCTACATATATTTTGACATGAGCTTTGGAGAGCTTAGGATTCCATGGAGAGTTTTGTTCAAATGAATGGAAATAGGATGTGAATTGTGAATGGAAGTTGAGTCATTTTTATTGTTAGAATCATCTTAAATAGAAAAGGAGCAACTTGAAGTCCATTCCTTATTTTGTGAAAAAAATTGTAATACTTTTAGTGGATCTTTCTTTTTATTAGGCATGAAAGTGCCCAAACCTTGGAATTCATTTGGAAAATAATAATGAGAACTTCATGCTCCTTGTCAAACAAAATATTTTTTTTGGATGATAATTGTGTAGTAGAGCATGCAACAATAGGCTGAAAAATCATATCCTTTTTGTCTAGTTGTAGGTCCCTCATATATAAAGATACTATGTGAAAAAATCTTTTCTTCTTTATCATTTTATGTCTAAACTCTAGCCTCACTAAGAATTGCTTCAAACTTAGATTATGTGCCTTCAATTGAAGCTTTCATTTTTTCAACTTCAAATTTGTCTTCTGTGCATCCTAATGGCAAACTAAAACTCAATTTTAGCATGCATTGCTTCTGCAATAGCTTTGTAGAGATCTAATTCTAAAATTTCCAAAGCCTCCTTGGTCTTTTCTTCCCCTTCATCTTTTGTCTTCTTTGCTTAGACCCATTCTATTTTAAATTCCTTGCTCTCAACATTCAATCATTGTACTGTCTCTACTGGACTTGGATATAGGCGTGTCCCATCTCATTATGTTTTCCTCTTGCAAAACCTTAAGAGTGCAAGAATATGTACATATCTTTGAGATATTCATACCCATACCTAGAGAAATGATGATCAAAGTTGGAAAAAATATGAATCATATCTTTAGTCATGCTATCTATACTACATTGTGTCTTCATAAAAAATTAAAAACATAGAACATGAAAGTTTATGGGTTCCAATTTTGGCCTTTATTGGTCAGGTAAAGAGGGGTTTAGGACCATTGTTAGGATAATTTAGTATAGATTACAATGGATGGCAATTTCGGTAATACTGTGGTAGTGAGTTTATTTGATATGTACTATTTGAATTTCTTTGAGTTTTGACAATCAATGAAAAGCCTGTTAGTTAGATATTGATAGTGCATTTGGCTACATTGTATGGTAAATGGGAATTCGAAATAAGGTAGTTGTAAATTTTGATATATTTAGATCTACTTTTTGTTTATTGTGAATAGATTGAAGTAGCAACTCTAGGGAGATTGGTTTTGGTTTGTTTCACTTCTAGGTGACTTTTACCCAATTTATCTCTTCTGCATCATTGACAGCAGGATACATTTTTATCGAATCTTACAATAAGTCACTTGTTGGATCATTTTGTGTTGTGTTGTATTTCTTTCTAAACACTTTTGTTGTTATCTATCAAAAGAACAATTCTTTTTAATTGTGAAATGAATTTTATATGTAATACATATGTTATATATATGTCATTGTTTTCATATGTGATATTATTGTAATACACAGTGTTAGATCCCTATTTGCTTCTACACGTACAAATTTTTAGAACTATGAAATGAATTTTATGTTTATTTGGCAGTTTTTAATTTCTTGTTTTTATTTCAGCAAGCTGCCTTATCCTCAACAAATTCATCTAAATACTCTAGAAAGAGAGAAATTAAAAAAGCCAAAATCGGGATGACCTACCTATGGGTCATAATCCTATGCTTTCTGAATCATCACAATTTTAGAACACAGCAAGCATAGAGGAAAACTAAATGCTTTCTGAAAAACACATCCTATTGATAGAAGCTCAATTGAGTGCTTGTTGTATAGGAAGCATCATCCATTTATCATTCCTTGCATTCCCATGAATTTCAAAGTAGATCTATTTTACCATAATTTTTACAAGATCATGCTTAGTATCCTTTCCACAAAATTATTTTTATGTGCTCATTGACAAATCTTTTGTTTTTTGTTTATATTTATTCAAAATTTCAACTACACTTCATACATTCATGGCTACATAGGTAGTTGGTTTTTATTACATCTATAAAGCATAGAAAGGTGCAATTGCTAAACACCTTATTTTCTTCCCCTTATATGTAGGTACATTTTCTATCAAAATTAATTATGCCAACCTAATTTCAATTGTAAACAAACACCACATCAACTAAAGGAATTTATAGAGTACGAGACAATTGAACTTCTTATTCAATTGAATGTCAATGTTGATATCGTACGAGACAATTCAAACAACAAATGCACTTAATTATTTACTAGTTCTTTTTCACTTTGTATGGATTCTTTATTATTAAATCTGACTACCTCCGCCCACTTATTTTACCCATTTCTTAGTGTAAAATACTTTTCGCCATTTCAAAAGTGATTGTAGAGAGGACACTATACACTGCCTTTTCTTTGTCAGAAATTAAGATTAAGGAAATTACTTAACTTTCACTCATTATTTTTTCTTTTATATTCTATCTTTAATATTCATCTTTCCAAGTGTAATTTTATTAAATGTTTATGAGCTCATCTATATTTGCAAGTGCTATATTTCAAAAAATCCACATTTCACTCCTTTCTGGCTACAGGTTGCATTTTGAGTTTATTATTTAAAAAGCATTTCTGAAATTCAAATTCTATTTTAATTTAATGTTTCTTTATTAAGGGGGTGATTGAAAGATCCCAAAAAAAATTCTATCAATATGAGATCAAATATAGCAATGAAGTCTTAAAATGACTAGGAGGACTGGGCTATAAAGAAACAACTACAAACCACTCAAGCACAAACACATCTCGCATACAGGTACTCAAGCGAAACAAACCACCCAACAAAAGGCTAATCAAGTGACTTTAACCCGTATAGTTCCAAAGACCACTTCAACCAACAATTGTACCGTCTGAGTTACTTAAGCTAATATCCTTCTTGGTTGCTCTTTAAGTTTTACTTGTTGTACTCAACTCAAAGGAATTTAAATTTACTAGCAATCGTTTTTCCTATTTATTAGTAAATAAATTTTACAAAAAGTTAACTATAATGTCTTCAGCATACCCATTGCACCCCAAAGTGGGATTGCTAGTTATACAAGTGAACATATGAAAAAAGGGAGGGAAGAGTGTGAAAACATGCTCATAGTCAACTTATATGTGAACAAATTATTGGAGAGAATGAATATGCCTATTTCTAAGTAAATAATGAATCATAGAATAGAATAGAGGAAGACATCACATACAAATGAGCAACCAAATATAGAATGAGAGAGTGGAATTAGTGCGAAAATAATGTGTGGATGAATATATGCAAGTCACTATTTAAAAGCGAGCATGTGAAGGCTATATATGAACAAATGTGAAATATGAAGAGGTTCAGTAGGGGAGAGGGGCCGATACATAGGCAGGGGCCCTAATGTGTGATGGGACATGCACTCATTGGGGTCCACACCTATACATCGATCCTCCACAACTTGAAAACATATTCATCCATAAATATGCACGATGAAATCAAACATAAATCAGATATATAATGCACAATTAATAACATTAATTGAGAAACAAAACAAGTACACGTTGGCAGCCAAACATGATGATGTGTATCCAACTTGTATCTAACATATAACAAGTAGCATTCTGACATGGAATTTAAACAATCCAAACATTAAGACATGCATCCTTCATCATAAACTGGTAAACCCAACTTTTGCACCAATGCAGGCGTCACTTTCACATTAATCACAACTACAAAACATAAGCAAGGCGCCAAGTCAACAACTTTGAAACCCATCCAACCCATCTTTGATCAACTGGAAAACCCATTACAACAATGTTTCCCATCGTAGCATAACCAAACCAACACGCAAATGCATTTACCTATACCCTCTACCATGAGACCTACAACACGTATTAGCTTGAATCTGTCCAATCTCGCCAAGTAGGGTGCACACGTATTGGAGCCAAACCCAAATATCCCACCTGCATCCATTTAACACTCATGTAAGGCCACCATTATTAAAAAAAAATGGAAACAATTTCAAACATTCCACCAAACATATCAACTCAATAATTAATGGTCGAAATCAATCAAATCTCCAATTCATACAAAAGAGAATTCAAATTCAAAATAGGACAGCAATTTATTTCACCACACCAAATAAGCATCAATCAAATTCAAATAATTCCCAATTCAAATAGCCGTGAAAACCAACAAGTATTCACTTATTTTGCAGTGAGTGACATAAGAAAAGGAGGAGTGAGAAGCACAAAATTTAATGAGTTAACATCAAGGGAAGGCGATAGCTCAGATTCCAGTGCACCAGCATCCATATTGTTCCAAGTTTTCCTTTCAAACTTTTCCATTCATTTACTTTATATTGTTCTTCATTACAACCATTATTGTTTTTCATTTCTAAGCTTTATATTGATCTTCATTACAACCATTACTGTCATAGGTTTTTATTTATGTTTCCCTAGGGTTTATATTGCAAATATTACAGTCACAAGTGTTTCTTTATATATCGATAGGGTTTATATTGCTAGTATTGCATTCATAGGTTAGCATATGTGTTCCATAGTGTTTATAATGTAAATATTACAGTCATGGTTTACCATTTAAAGTTTTCCCTAGGGTTTATTTTCCAAATAATATAGTCATTCGTTAGCATATACATTCCCTAGGGTTTATATTGCAAATATTACAGTCACAATTTACCATTTCTATTTCCCAAAGTTTTATATTACAAATCTTACAGTCATAGTTTACCATTTCGGTTTCCCTAGGGTTTATACTGCAAATATTACAATCATAGTTTACCATCTCTGTTTCCCTATGGTTTTTATTGAAAATGTTACCATCATAGTTTAGCCTTTATGTTTCAGTAGGGTTTATATTACAAATATTACACTCATAGTTTAGCATTTATGTTTCATAGGTTCTACATTATCATTCACTTTGTTTATCGTAGTCTCATAGGTTCTGCATTATCATTTATATGGTAAATATTGGTCATGGTTTACCATTTATATTTGATAGGTCCTGCATTATCATTCACTCTTCTTATCTTATTCTCATAGGTTCTGCATTATCATTCACTCTAAATATATTATTCTCATAGGTTCTGCATTATCATTCACTCTAGTTATCTTATTCTCATAGCTTCTATATTGTCATTCACTCTAGATATCTTATTCTCATAGGTTCTACATTATCAGTCACTAAGGTTTCTATTTTTTCAAGATTATTTTTCAAGGTTCCTAAAAGTATGTAATAGAATAATTAAATACTTTACCTTACACCTTTTCTTCTCTAAATTAAATAAATATGGAAATTTATTTAAATTAGTTACTTGACCTTCTTTGATTAAAATCAATTTTTAATTCCTCATTTTTTCTCTCCTTGTCACATTCTCCATAATCCTCTTTTAATCTGGATTAAGTTAATTAATCCATGATTAGGATGTGCACCACTTAATAAAGATTAGTGTCACATCCTCCATAATCTCCCACTTGCTTCTAATCTTTCATTAATTATCTAATCAAGAGTTTGCACAACTTTCACCAAGGTCATTAGCCACATTTAACATGCCTTTTTTGGTCAACCTTTTCATTTTCCTTGACCCTCTTTCCTATGTGAATTTTTAATTCACATTTATTCACCCTAGGTCTCTCTTTTCCCCATGTGAATTTTTAATTCACATTTTATCCTTCCAAGGCTTACCTTATCCCCATGCAGGTTCTAGAAAATTTGATTTGTCATTTCACATGTGCCAAAAACTTCTAGAACTTTACACTTGTCACATCACTCACTTGTGGCAAATCCCCACCTTTTTGGAAACCCTATTTTATCCATTAGATTCTCTCAAGCATGTGAATTTTTAATTCGCATTTAATTCTCCAACCACCTTCCCATTCCCGATGGAGATTTTTGAGGAATTCTAAAATTCCTCAAATGTCTTTTTCACCCTCATTTGGGAACAAGAAGTTCTTTTTTGAGGAAATATTCTCATCCCCCAAGGTACCTACAAGGTACTTGTCCTTCCTCCACATCATGTACCTTTCTTCCACCTCACCCCCACATCATTCTATCCTAAGCCATCTCACATTCCACATGTCAAGATGTGAGGGCTTGTGAGCCCTCAACTCACCATAGCCCTCCATCTTTGCCTTGTTGGTTTAATCTCAACCATTGAATTCTCTAGAGAATTCAAATTGCTCTATAAATACCCCCCTTTCTTCTCTCATTTTACAAAACTTAGTCATTTGCACCCTTATGCTACCAAATTTCTCACTCAATTTGCAAGCATCATATTAGCCATTTAGCCATTAGCACTTGAATTATCTTGCATCCCATCTTGCATCTTTAATTTCATTTTCCATCCAAGGAGCATACAAAGCATACAATATCAAGGGCCAACTAAGGGATTTCTACAACAAAGAAGGTATAACCATTTGTCTTATTTGTTATCTTATTTCTTTGCATTATCATTCCTTAGACTAATCTTGAGGTGTACATTTTGTGTTCTTCCTTTAGTGCATTAATAGTTATTTAGCATCTTTAGATTAGGATAAACATTTAGGAATCACATTTCTGGCATGCTCGGTGGGACCCACAAATGGGTCCCTTTATTTTGCATTTGTTGTTGTTGAGTTGTTTGTAGCTTCAAGTTGCAAAGGGGTGGATTTTCCCTATAGAGGGGCAGACTTGCCCTCTAGTGAGTTGCAGAGGGGCAGATTTTCCCTCCTGATTTTCTGTTTGTCTAACTTTTCATTGCAGAGGGGCGGATTTGCCCTCCTAGTTTTTTGTTTTTCTAACTTTTCACTACAGAGGGGTAGATTTTCCGTCCTAGTTTTTTGTTTATCTAACTTTTCACTGCAAAGGGTGGATTTGCCCTCCTGGTTTTTTGTTTTTCACTACAGAGGGGTGGATTTTCCCTCCTGGTTCACTATTTTGACTGCAGAGGGGTAGATTTTCCCTCTTGATTCACTGTTTTAACTGTAGAGGGATGTATTTGCTCTCTTGGTTCATTGTTTTGACTACAGAGGGGCGGATTTTCCTAAACAACATGTTTTGGAAGGTAAAAAGGGGCATTTTAGCTATATTTTTGTCTCAATTTTTTACTGTTTTGAGGTTCTAACCCCCTAACCTTGTTTGTTTGTGAGTGTAGTTAGATTTATTGCTAATATTTTGTAGCATACTTTCATCATCAACAAGGAATGGAGGATAAAATAGCTAACATTTGCTTGTAGGGCCATCCGTTTGTTCAAATTTTAAAAAAATTCCTTGTTTTCATCTAGGCACATAGCTTAATTAGGGGACAAGTAAAATTTATTGCTTGGTGTGTCTGTTTTTGTGTTACCCAAAGGGGCACTAGTTTGTTTTCACTTTCCCCTTGCACTTCGTGTGATCTTGGGGAGTAGTTAGAAATGGTTAGTGCCTTCTTTTTAGAGGGACCTACTTGAGGATTTCATCACCCCAAGGGACAATCTCAACCATGCATATCGACAGGGTATAAAAAGGGGGGAGAGCCAAAACTGTACCCCAATCTAGTCATGTCATCTCTAGCGAAACGTTGAAGCTAGGGTGATACCTAGATAGACGTGAAGAGTTGGTCCAAGCCCTTCAATATCTCAGTGGGGTTCTCGACTCACGCTTGTGATGGGCTGGTGTCCATGGTCTAGGCTTCACGTACTGAGAGTATATCGAGGACTCCCTAGAAGCCTTATATATCCTAGATTAAGACCTTTTGGCCATACCCTTAACACTAATCATAGGATTGTGTTTGTCTAAAGTGTCTTTTTGTGAGAAACCAGTAAAGTTTTGATAATTCAACCTCATTATTATCATTGCAAAGTCCTTGCCATAGTCATTCTCATCCAAACCAAGTCCCTATTTTTTCAGAAAGGGGAAAATTTTCCCTACTGTTTACACTTTTTCTGATATTTAACCGTAGAGAGGCAGATTTACCCTCCTAGTTCACTATTTTTTCTATAGAGGGGAGAATTTTCCCTCCTAGTTCACTGTTTTGATTGTAGAGGGGCGGATACGCACTCCTGAATAGATAATTTTGTCTCGTTTGACCATTTCAAGCCTTTGTTCAACTGTTTAACCATCCCAAACATCCATTTATCCTTTCTAAGCATCTGTTTGACCATTTCAAGCCTCCATTTAACCTTTCTAAACTTTTGTTTCTCATTCACATTATTCATTTCAAAACTAGGGGAACCCGTTTCACCATTTCACCACGTGTGACCTAAACATTTGCACTTTTTGAAAAGATCACTTCGAAATCACCCCCCATCATATAAAAACCATCAAGATGTCTTTAGTTTCCATTCTTCACCATCTTTCAATATCAAATCCCTTAAACCTTGTTTTAGGAGTTATCTCCTAAATTGACCAAGGCGTTAAGTTTGATCACTATCCTACATATCAATCATTGTCTTCAACCTAATCAATACACTTCTATCCTGAGGCGGATTTGTGTTGTAAGTCAGCATCATTGGCCCAAATCAATCCCCTTCCATCTCAAGGTGAATTCGGCATTGTGATCATTGGTTCAACTCGTTTAATCTGATCAACCAACATATTAAGTCACCTAGGGTAATTTCTGAATTGGGTTTTAGGATCCCTTCCATCATCCAATCCAAAAATTTTTTTATCCAATTGATCCAAACAATCAAATCCAATCTATCCAAATCCAATATCATCCAATCAAAATCCCATCATTCAATCAAAATTTAATCATTTAATCAAATTCAATCCTTATCCAATCATCAAATTAATTGATACAGCATCAATTGATCCATCATCCTATCAATCAAAAATCCAATCCAATCCTACAATATTAATCCAATCCAAATCAATCAATCTAAATCATCACCTAGATCATCCTTTAGAAGTTGCATCTCAAAATCACTTAGTTGATTTTGCACGTTCATGCCC
>CM021100.1:392074962-392085761 GCA_007115665.2 Sequoiadendron giganteum
ACATGCACATATCCATACACAAACACACAATAATTCACTTACCAAGTACCTCTATCATCCCTCTAGCACATACACTGTTCCATCCCATCTCAATATGAATCCTCATCAGAATGCTCAAAACCAAACATGGACCCAACCACCACCTTACACCAATCCTCCTCAGTCATAGAATCATCCTCACCAACAGCCATCAAATCCACTCCCATACGCCACACAACAACCCATAATTGCACAACAATACCAACCTTATCCATCCTACTTTCAACAACAACAAACCCAACAACAGGGTGCACTTTCCATCCCTTATTACCAACAACCATCATCACACCAACAAAGAGGTTCTACCTCCATCTATTACCAAAATGCTACACAACAGCATGACCTGTCCCCTGCTTCTTACTATCAACAACAATCACCTTACCAACAAGTGGCTCCCATTCATCACAATCTGTCATCTAACTATCCATCCACTTATAATCAACAAACGCACTTGTATCCATCTCAACCCGCCTATGATCCGATAGCAGCAGGGCCATCCTCATCATACCCGCAATACTATCCATACAATCAACCCACTCTGACTGCCACAACTCTCATCAATAAGGACTTGGAAGAAGTAAAAGAAACATTAAAGGATCTACAAGATGGAACGAGCAAACTTACATTCAAGTTTGAGGACATATGTCCTTATCCTTTTGATCCCTCCATTTCCTTCATTCCTTTTTCCCAAGCATTTTGAGATACCGAAATTCGATAAATAAAAAGGAACTAGGGACCCCAGAGCCCACCTTCAAGAATTTTATGCCCATTGCCAAGAGGTCATGCATAACGATAATTACCTTATCTGACTTTTCCCTAAGAGTCTATAAGGAGTTGCCCTTAACTGGTTTATGGGCCTTGAAAAAGGATCTATCAAAACCTTTGCACAATTATCTGAAAAATTCATCTCTCACTTCTCTTTTAATCTAGAGAAGGATATTGACACACTTGATCTCTTGAAAGAAAAATAGTGTGATGGGGAAACCTTTGCAAGCTACTTGCAAAGATCATGTGCCTTGGCTAGCAGGATGAAATTCCCACCATCAGAAAAAGACATTGTCATGTTGTTTATCAAAAATTCCCATCCGGACATGGCTCATAACTTCCAACTCCATTGCATCACCACCTTTGCGGCACTTGTAGAGAAGGGTCCCATCTTGGAATGCACCCTTATTGCAAAAGGGCAAGTCAATTTTTTTAATTTTGATAAAGAGAAGTCCTTTGGGGATAAACCTCGTTATTGGAATAGAAATAAGAATGTTGTTAATGATGGTTTCATTGACACCAAACATGTTCAGGTGGCCACCACCACACACAAATAACCTCCTCAGCAACAACCGTCAGTCTAGAACGCCATATCCATCCCCTAAGGGGCACCATGACAACAATCCAGCCAAAATAACCAAGGGGGGAATAAACAAAAACTCACTTATTTGGGAGAACCCCTTAGTGTGGTGTTTAACAAGCTTCTTCAAGCTAATTATCCCATCATGTATCCTATCACCAAACCTCTTGATGCGTCTAAACCCAAACCTGCTTGGTTTAAAGACAACGAATATTGTGAATTTCACAATATTAAGGGACATACCTTAGATAAATGTCAAGGCCTACAAAATTACATTCAAGGCCTCATCGATCAAGGTGAAATCCATGTAAATTCTAACACATCATCTTCATCCAATGCTCAACTCTAGATATATCAAAATGCTTTTCCAAACCACAATCAGTGTCCAAGTACGTCTAACTCTCATCCTAACAACAATAACAACACCAATAACATTAGCTATAAAAATATGCCATACAATTACCAAGGTGTGGTCACATATGTAGAACAAGTGGAGCCACGTGTATCCATGATACACGTTAAAGGAAAAGATCCACAATGTGTTGTTACCACCCATCGAACCCACATCATGGTCCCAGTAGCTCTGCATCTACCCAACTGCCATCTGTAAATTCACAGTATAACATCCTTGACCACCTAGGCAAGACTGCAACTCAGATATCCATCCTGGACCTACTCAAGTCATCTCCCATATACCAAGACATCTTGACTAAGGCCTTACAAAGCACACAAGTACCCAATGATATTGACCCCACCCAATTCCATGCATTGGTGGGAAATCTCTCATCAACCTATCAGTTAGCCTTTAGCCAAAAAGACATGTCGCACCTTGGCTCAAGCCACAACCGCCCCCTCCATCTCAAGGTTGGTGTAAATTTTCAAAAAGTAAAAAGGGTACTGGTGGATAATGGTTAGACCCTAAATCTTTGCACATTAAAATTCATACAATAGGTTGGATATACCTAGGCTGACCTAAGTAATCAAGTTATCACCATCAAGGCATATGATAATGCAGAGCAAGATTCTGAAGGAATTATTTGCCTTCCTATTCAAGTGGGCCCCATTGTATAGTACACTATGTGTCATGTTCTAGGCCTTCACCTTCCATACAACATCCTCCTTGGTCATCCATGGATTCATTCTATGCAAGTCATCCCATCCACCTACCATCAATGTTTGAAGTTTCCATTTCAAGGAATGGAAGTTACCATACAGGTTGATCCCCAACCTTTTGAATATTGTTGTGCCTTAGAAGCTTCCTTTCCGCATTCACATTACTGCCTAGGAGTCAAAATGGGGGCATCCCAAACATCTAATTCTCATCTATCCACCAATACATTAAATACCTTATCATCCCCCCCTCATCCACACCATCATCCACACTTGGTTCCACCATCACCAAGGTCCAAATCATCGACAAGGGATGTGGCGAATACAAAATGTGTACCACACTAAACGTGGAAACCATGCCACCCTCACCACGTACATATGGGAAACCATCTCTGTTAGTTCCAAAATCAGAAGAAAAGACACTTACACTCACCTCCAAGAACATGGGTTCGACAACATTAAATGATCTAGGTTCCCTTCAGGATCAAATGGAAGTCGATATCAGCCAATGGGTTTATCAAGAGGAACCTGAGCCACCATGTCCCCTTATAGAATACTTCCAAGAATTTTATCCATGTGCCTCCAAGTTCATTGAAAAGTGTAATTACCAAGGTAGAGGCCTTGGTGTGGAAGAACAAGGAAAACACCAACCCATTGAAGCAACTATCATCCGGCCAAGAAATTTGGGTTTGGGTTATGATACTAAATAGAAAGGCCCTACGACATCCTCTAGCACTTCTAACAATGTTAGTGTTGATGACAGTTCCTCCAAGACATACCAGAAGAAGAGTCCATCATACACACATACGATGATTTGGATCACAATGATCTCCCTGCCATGTTTGAATGCTTATCTATTTGCACCATAACCTTATCCCTCAAACATCTTGAACTTATAGATCACAACCTACAAGGTAGTGCACCCATAGAAACTTTTCCCTCAGTGGATACCTATGTACATCTCATGACATTGGGGGAAGATGAATGCCTTAATCGCAAAAGCAAAAAGAAACAAAAACAAAATAGATCATCAAGTGAAAACCTCACTGAGGCACTTTTTGATTGGGAAAAAGTAAAAACAAAGGGTGTATCTAATAGTGAAAACCTCAATATGACACTGGAAGATGAGGACATTCATCTTCCCCTTGTGGGAACACAATTATCTAAGCGGTCTTTTATTCTCATTGAAGAGACACAGGAAGTAAATTTGGGGTCAGAAGAAAATCCAAGAATCACTTATGTAGCCGAATCTTTATCAGAAGAAGAGTATTCCACCATTGTCCAAATTCTCAGAGAAGGGGTTATCAATTTTGCATGGACTTATTCAGATATGCCCGACCTGGATCTTGATCTTATTGTACATCATTTGGATGTTCGTCCAGATGCAAAACCTGTCAAACAAAAAATATGCAAAATACATCCTCAGGTAGCCCTATTAGTCAAAAAAGAATTGGAGAAATTGCTAGAAGTTGTATTTATTCAACCCATTGACTATTCTAACTGGATCTCCAACATAGTGCATGTCAATAAACCTAACAGTGATATTAGGATTTGCACAGATTTTTAGGATCTCAACAAAGCCTATCCAAAAGATGACTTCCCATTGTCCAATATCGACATGTTAGTTGACATCACTCTAGGACATGAGATGTTGTCCCTTATGGATGATTTCTCTGGCTACAATCAGATTCAAATTACACTTGAAGACCAACACAAAACTGCTTTTACAATGCCTTGGGGTACCTTTTGTTACAATGTTATGCCCTTTGGTCTCAAGAATGCAGGGGCAACATATTAACGAGCAATGACTATCATATACCATGACCTCATCCATATTATCATGGAAGATTATATTGATGACTTGCTGGGAAAATCTGAAACTAGAGAAGAGCACCATACCATCCTAAAAAAGATCTTTGAGTGATTAGAGTAGTACAAGCTAAGGCTGAATCCGAAAAAGTGTGTTTGGTGTCACATCAGGGAAATTGTTGGGCTTCATAGTCTCCCAGAGGGGCATCTAGTTTTCCCCTGCTAAAGTAAAAGCTATCATGGATATGCCTCCACCTCGAAACCTGAAATAGTTAAGGAGCCTTCAAGGAAAGCTACAATCTATCTGTCAGTTTATAGCCCAGCTTGTAGATAAATGTCGGTCATTCACCCACCTTCTGAAGAAAGACACCACCTTCAAATGGAATCAATAGTGTCAGTTGGGTTTTGATAAGATCAAAGAATACTTGGCCCACCCACCAATCTTGATGCCACCTATCCCAGGAAAACCCCTCCTACTATACATCTCTACCACTTTAGTTGCACTGGGGGCATTGTTGGCACAACATGATGAGTCCTCAAAGGAGCGAGCAATCTATTACATTAGATGAACATTGGTCAGTTATGAACTGATTTATTCACCAATGGAGAAAGCATGCCTCCTCATGGTCTTCAGTACACAAAAATTACATCATTATATGCTTAACCATCCAATAAAGTTGATATCAAAGGTTGATCCCCTCAAATACCTGTTATCTAAGACAACCCTAATTGGCCGCATGGCTAAATGGATCATGCTTCTAAGTGAGTTTGATATAGAATATGTGGACATAAAAGCAATAAAAGGACAAGTAATAGCAGATTAGTTGGCAAATGCTCCATTAGTAGATGCCTATCAAATAGAAGTCGAATTTCTTGATGAAGGAGTCTTTGCAGTATCAAAAGCTACCACATGGACACTATATTTTGATGGATTACACACTAATAACATCGTTGAATATGAAATTCTTCTCACTAGCCTTAGAATCACAATTCAATGGCACATCACTCATCTACAAGTTTTTGGTGACTCCCGGTTAGTTATCAAATAGGTCAATGATGAGTTTCTAACAAAGGATGACAAGTTGTTACCCTACAAATGCATGGTCGATGATTTCAAAAATTACTTCACCTCCATCCAATTTGATCAAATCCCTAGGATACAAAACAAAGCAGATAATGCTATGGCTACCATTGGTTATCTCCTTGACATGCCAAAAGACCCCACAGATTGTTAGTTCCTAGTCGAACAACTCTTAATCCCAACATATGATGTCCCTGAGAGTGACATGGTGTGTGATATTGTAGGCCCTGAATCCCCTTGGTACCATGAAATTTACACCTATATTCATGACAACACCCTGCCATCTAATCTCACAAGAAACCAACGTAAATCATTTATCCAATGCACAGCCTACTACACCATTATCGGTGATACACTTTATCGATGTGGATATGATGGAACTCTCCTCTATTGTTTAGACAAAACCAAAGTTCGTATGACATTAGCCAAAGTGCATAGTGGTATTTGTGGGGCCCATTCTAATGGTATGGCCTTAGCCAAGAGGATTCTAAGAGCAGGGTATTACTGGCCTACAATGGAACATGATGCTTGTGAATTTTTCAAAATATGTCTTTCGTGTCAACAACATGCAGATTTGATTCATGCCCCGACACAAGAGTTACAGCCTATCATGATGCCTTGGTCGTTTTCACAATGGGGTTTCAACTTGATTGGCAAGATCTACCCTCCATCCTTCGATGGTCACACCTTTATCATCACAACCACTGAATACTTCACCAAGTGGGTGGAAGCCATACCACTCACTCAAATCATTGGTGTTTAGATATCTAAGTTCATCCTCTACCATATCCTCTGCAGGTATGGTATCCTCTCCACCATCATCACTAATAACGGAAAGCCATTCAAGAATAAGTGCATGAAGTTCCTTTGTGAAACATATCATATTCAACATCGTTGGTCCACCCCTTATTAACCCTAGGGTAATGGACAAGTAGAGGAAACAAACAAAACACTGATCAAAATCATTAAGAAGATGGTCAATAGCATTGACTAGGATTGGCACCTCCATCTCCATCCTTCTCTTTGGGCCTATCATACGTCCATCCGCACCCCCACCAGCGCTACTCCATACTCCCTTTTCTATGGCACCAAAGCCATCTTGCCAATTGAATTCAAAATCCCCTCACTCTGAATATCACTTAAGAATCTCATCACTAATGAAGACACCCGAGTGGCATGACTCGCACAATTGGAATTGTTGGATGAAAAATGGGTCAAGGCTTATAATCATCTACAAGCCTATTAGCACCAACTCAAAAGAGGCTACAATAAGAAATTCTTCCCTCACCAATTCAATGTTGGTTATTTGGTCCTTAAAGAAAATCGTTGGTGGAATTAGGAAGATCAGGAAAAGAAGGGCAAGTTTGAGGAAAATTGGTTGGGCCCTTATGTCATTCCAACAAAATATGGTTAGGAGCATACCAGTTAGGTCAGCTGGGGTATCCTATCCTTTTAAAATTCAAAAAATACAAAAAAAGACGTAAAAAATTGTCAAAATACAAAAAAATCAGAAAAATCTAAAAATAGCAAAGAAAAATAATTCATCCTATGGTGAAAACCACCCCTATGTGGCACCTTGGATATGTACGATTGGTGAAAACTTGGCAACAAGTGCCTCTCATATAGGGCTTAATCATTATCTACTTCGTGTCCTAGTTACTTTATGATTTATCCATTAGTTCCTCAATCCCCATATCCTCCCATCTGCTTGCATCACCTCATCGCTTGGTATATTTCTGGTTGAGCATTGGATGACCATCATCCGCTATCTGAAATCTTGAGCTTTTTCTCCTAATTTGAGCTTGTGCCATCTCATTTTTGTGGTCGTCTCCATCTAGAGTCTTTCATTGTGTCAGTCTCCATCTAGGTTTCATCCTATCTTTCTTGAACTACGTCGCCCATGCACTTTCACATAGGCAAGGTTGATCTTTTGATCCACCCCGAGGCACTTTTTCCTCCATCATTCGTCACCATTTTTCCACTTTTTGATCTTAACCATCGTCAATCTTTTGTATTTATCGAACTACATTGCCCCTATGCTTTCACATAGGCAAGGTTGATCATCTGATCCGCCCCCGAAGCATTTTGACCATCTTGTGATAATCATTCATCATCTATCCTCATTGTCCCCTTTCTACTCTTATCCAAGGTCTTTTCTTGAACTACGAGGGCTCTGCGCTTTCACATAGGCAAGGCTAATCTTTGATCAACCCCTGAGCCCCTACGTCTTTAGGGTGTGTCAGTCCTCTTGTTTTGTCTTGTTGTCTTGTCATCTTGTAATGTCGTCAAGTATGTCCCTATCATCACCAATTCTTCACAAATAGGACCCTCTAGTGTCAAAAGGTCTGATTAGTGCCAAAAATCCCGCATCATCTAGGTCATTTTAGTTTAGTATCCATCATCGGTGTTAACAAGATGCATCCTTCCTAACAGACCACATCAACCCCATCCATCCTTGTGATCTTATGGAAAAAGGACGTTTGAAATTGATCGTGATTTTTTGCTACTTTTGGCTTTTTTTTTAATTTTTTGAGCTCCCTCTTATAACTAGTCAAGATCGCCATGATCCGTCATATTATGGTGTGTTTTTCCTAGTCAACATAGGGGCATCTCTTGATCATTTATTGTTGTTATCTACTGGGTTGTCCCACATGGTACCCACCAGGATTTTCCCCCGAATCTTGTTATGTGGGGACATTCCTTTGTGCTTGTGGTTATCCCAATGCCTGGCCCAACCAAAGTCTTTGTTACTTTGGGGTATTGTGATAACCTTGTTTGTTGTGTGTGTTTCTTGCATTAGACACTAATTTGCCTTGGTTTTATCTACCATGGTGGTTGATGTCTTATGCTATAGGAAAAATCAGTGCTTTAAAGGATGGTAGATTGCATTCATGTTGCATTTCATCTCATTGCATGTCCCCTTCACCCATCCTCATTCCTAAACCTATGACCCCTGATTTTGGTTGTGCAAACCTTGATTTCTTTCCACTTTTTTCTTCTCAGGCTATTTATGGTTCTTGGCAGGTGCAGTACCACACCCACAATATGCCTCTCATCTACATATATTCCTAGGCTAGTCCTCATTGATACTTGTGTTTGCATTGTATTTAGTGTGTCAGTTCATTTTCCATCCATATTGCATAAGTTCATTAGGTTAAGTATCTTAGGTTCATTTATCCATGTATTTCCATAATCACATTTATACATGCATCACCATTTGCAAAATACATTGTTAGGTCCATATTAATTACATCATATACACAATGACATTACCATACATCATTAACATCATGCATAAACACATCATCCATGAACGTATAAATAAATCATTAACATCATACATAGTCGAAGCATCCATAGGCATATTTATCATTATATACATGCACACATATTACACCATTTATCATCAGAGCATAAATATATAACCATATGCATAACATAAATCATCTGTCATATAAACCTAAGGCATAGTGTCAATGAGGACTATCGCATATCATAGTCAAAATCATACAATGTCTATCTCATCATAATGTCCAAAACATAGTCACATCATAATCACATACATATCCTCCTCAAATAAGGAGCATAATCTAAGGATGTAGATCCCATCCACTTCCTAATATATGTGCTAAATCTCCATCTGGTACCTGTCAAAACACCCGTATCCTGTCATTTGTCCTCTACCTGCTCTGAGTTGCCCACGTCTGATCTCTGAGGAGAATCAGGCACTGGTCCTCTATATGTCGAAGTCCCTTGTGAATCACAACTAGGAGTCCCTTGATAACCACCAAACCGTGGAGTCGGTTAAAAGTCGCTATACCCTTTGGTATGTGTCCCTAAAGATTGGGACAGTACCAACATCTGAGGTACCTGCCTACAATAGCGCGTTGTTCGCTATGACAGATCTGGAACTACCTTCTCATAAGCACACCTCTAGTAGGTCACCTCCTGCATATAATCATCTCTTTGTCCAGCTTGATACCTAGAAACATTCCAATCATTCTTGTATCTATCCTACTCTCTGCTAATAACTCGCCACTCCTGCTCCCATGCCTCCTATGCTACCGTCAGTAGTTGTACCTGATCTATGGCCCTCTCCCCCTCTGACTATGCAGTCTGTAACTGTGCCTGCAATCCTTATATGACTAACTCTGTATCATCACCCTACACTCCCTGTGACTTCCTCTGTGCTATATCCCTCTCAACACTCTTTGCTCGAGCCACTGTTGCATCTCTCTAAAACTATAAGATCTCAACCTGTCTTTGTGCATCATCTCTCTCCCCCTGTATCACTTGCACCTGCCTCTATGCACTATATCTCTCCTCCTGGAGGACCTGTACACCTATATACACTATATCTCTCTCCCTCTGCACAATCACTAGCTAGGCCTCTGCTACCTCAACTCTCGCTCTCACCTCCTCTAGGGATATCTCTGTAGTAGATACCCTCTCCTGGATCTTTTTCCTCTCCCCCAATAGTCCTACCATCTGTACTCTCAATGTCTCCATCTCCCTCACAACTCGCTACAGACACTCTACTGAGATATGCTCTGCCACCCCTCTAGACTCTGGTTGTCCCCGCATCTGTGATACAGTCATCACCGCCTCTAACCTGTCACAATCCCAAGTCACCCTGGCTAGCTCACCCCGTACTCCCTCCATCTCTGCTCACATTGCATCCCTCTCTCTCTGCCTCACATACATCTGCCATCAGCCGACCCACAATGGTATCAAACTCTCTATGCCTTGTCTCCCTCATCCTCTGCACCTCTGCGTCTACACTCCTCAGCTCCCCTTAGTGAAACCATAGGATCATCAACTGGTAGAACTAGAAATACTGCTAATGGCTCCACCATGTGATCATCCACGTCCATCGCATCCCTCTCTACCTCCTCCTGAACCTACTCCACCCGGCTCATCACCCAAACCTTCCTTAGTTGTCCTCTCCTCCCCACCCTCATCTGTCTCCTCGACTATCCTCTGATCCAACCCTCCCCCTCTAACTCCTCTCCATCCTCACTAACTTCTCTCTCAAATACATGGCCTCCCATCATTCTGTAATTCCGCTTGGACTTCCTCCGCCTACCTTGCCACCTCCCTGCCTGCTCCTAACCCTACAATATCCCCATGCCCATCCTACTGCCCTATGGGCTCCTCACCTCCTCCTCCCACTGTCCTCCCTGGAATCCTCCACTGACTTCAAGCACCTAAGCACCGACATCCGCCATCAACCTCCTCCCTGCCCACCTCCTGGCAAGATTCCACCTCCGGGACTCACCCTGGAAGTCTCACCACATCTCCCTCTGGACCTCGCACGTCCTTCAATCACACTGCCTCTGTCTTTGACCCTCTCCCATCATCTGACCCTCCTGCCTCCATCTCCTCCCCCTCATCCCTCATCTCTCTAGCCCTCCT
>CM021100.1:392085781-392178160 GCA_007115665.2 Sequoiadendron giganteum
GTGGACCCGCCCGACTGTGGGGTAGATTCGTCTCGTGATTGGGTAGACTCGCCCGACCGTGGGGTGAATTTTCCACATGTCAAGCTGGATTCGCCCCTCTGTAGGCCTCCCGCATTTTTCTCCCCCCCTCGACGCCTTCGGCTACCTACTTTTCTTTCCTCCCTACCCAATTTTCTTCCCTAGCCCGTCAACAAAACCCATTTTTTACTTTTTGCAAAAAACATACAAAATACGTTTAAATTAATTAAAATACGCATGGAGGTTTATTTTTGCTAACCTGGCATGGCACAGCCTGATGGTTGTATAATCATTGCACCTCGTCCACTCAGTGGATGATGTCAGAGTCGTAATCCTATGGCATCCTCGCTCTTCATTTGCTTCCTCTCCTCTCCTCTTCTCTCAACTGCTATAGTGCAAATGAGGTGAGGTAATTTCTCAAAACTACCTTATATTACTTTTCCCTCCTTTTTTATAAGGGGTATTTTTTACCTCTTATTTACCATTTTTCTCCTCTAACTCATCCCCTACTTTCTCGAGGCCGCCATTAGCAAACTGTCTATCCGTTTGACTTCGTTCAAAAGGAAAACCTACCTGATTTTTCGCACTTTTTCCAACCATACCTTTCGTTTCTTCCTATCGAGAGGTCGCTCGAGACCCCTCTCTTTTCCCCAGTTGCCCTATCGAGGGGGCATTCCCTTCCCATTTCTCTATTTTCCCTGTCATAGTCGTTCCCTCATAAGATTGGGGCATCTTCATCTATTCCCCATTGTTTGGGCAGCTCAGGTCCCTCTCCCCATGTTGGGGCATCATTTTATGGTTACTTCTTCTATAGAGTCATCTGCATTTTCTTTTCTTCAAAACACTATTATTCTAACAATACTTTGAAGAAGGGAAAAATATAGACATCTAAATTTGACCACTTCTACATGGTCAAAATCGTCTACTCTATTCGTTTATGTCGTTAATAATGATTAAATAATTTATTTAATCATTATTTCATTTTTTGCCTAAGGTTCATAAAGTATGTAATTGAATAATTAAATACTTTACCTTACACCTTTTCTTCTTTAAATTAAATAAATATGGAAATTTATTTAATTTAGTCACTTGACCTAATTTGATTGAAATTAATTTTTAATTCCTTATTTTCTCTCTCCTTGTCACATTCTCCATAATCCTTTTTTAATCTGGATTAAATTAATTAATCCATGATTAGGATGTGCACCATTTAATCAAGATTAGTGTCACATCCTCTATAATCTCCCAGTTCCTTCTAATCTTTCATTAATTATTCTAATCAAGAGTTTGCACAACCTTAATTAAGGTCATTATCCACATTTAGCATGTCTTTTTTGGTCAACCTTTTCATTTTCCTTTCTTAGCCTTGACCCTCTTTCCCATGTGAATTTTTAATTCACATTTTATCCTTCCAAGGCTTACCTTATCCCCATGCAAGTTCTAGAAAATTTGACTTGTCATTTCACATGTGCCAAAAACTTCTAGAACTTTACACTTGTCACATCACTCACATGTGGCAAATCCCCACCTTTTTGGAAACCCTATTTTATCCATTAGATTCTCTCAAGCATGTGAATTTTTAATTCTCCAGCCACCTTCCCATTTCTCATGGAGATTTAAATGAGGAATTTTAAAATTCCTCAAATGTCTTTTTCACCCTCATTTGGGGACAAGAAGTTCCTTTTTGAGGAAATCTTCTCAGCCCCCAAGATACCTATAAGGTACTTGTCCTTTCTCTACATCATGTACCTTTATTCCACCTCACTCCCATATCATCCTCTCCTAAGCCATCTCACATTCCACATGTCAAGATGTGAGGGCTTGTGACCCCTCAACTCACCATAGCCCTCCACCTTGGCCTTGTTGGTTTAATCTCAACCGTTGAATTCAAATTGCTCTATAAATACATCCCTTTCTTCTCTCATTTTACAACACTTAGTCATTTGCACCCTTGTGCTACCAAATTTCTCATTCAATTTGCAAGCATCATATTAGCCATTTAGCTATTAACACTTGAATTATCTTGCATCTTTAATTTCATTTGTCATCCAATGAGCATACAAAGAATACATTATCAAGGGCCAACTAAGGGATTTCTACAACAAAAAAGGTATAACCATTTGTCTTATTTGTTATCTTATTTCTTTGCATCATCATTCCTTAGGCTAATTTTGAGGTGTACCTTTTGTGTTCTTCCTTTAGTGCATTAATATTTATTTACATCTTTAGAATAGGATAAAAATTTAGGGATCATACATAGGTTTTTGCTTCATCAATTGACAAATATTTATGCCTGTCAATGAGTTCATCATAGACAGAATATGTGAGATTTGTTAAACTCTTAATGTTTTTCATTCGTAAGCTTTCTATTGTGTCATAGTTCAAATATGAGTGTGGTTTTCACTTTGTTGTGCATGAGAATGTTAATGTTGTAAATGCTTTAGAGATATGAGATGTTCTTAAACTCTAACTCCCTTGCATAGTTTGTAATTTTGTGCTTCTTACTCCTCTATTTCCTTATGTCGCTCACTCCATAATAGATGTAACTCTCTAAACTATTACAAAATATAATCTCAATTGAAATGCAACAAACTAAAAAAGATAACACATACAAAAACTAAATAATCTTCCGTTCGAGCATCACTCTCTTCATACATATAAAGATAATTGTTAATGCATTTGTGTTTCATAGTTTACCATTTATGTTTCATAGGTTCTGCATTATCATTGACTTTGGTGATCATATTCTCATATGTTTTGCATCACAAACTAATTATTATTATGTTCAAGCATCACATCACTCTCTTCATACATATAAAGATAACTATTCAATCATTTGTATTTCATAGTTTACCATTTATGTTTCATAGGTTATGCATTATCATTGACTTTGCTTATCATATTCTCATATGTTCTGCATTACAAACTAATTGTTTTTTTGTTCAAGCATCACTGTTTTGATTCTAATTATTTTGTGTAGATGGCCAAGGGAAATGCAGTGGTGACCCGTACTGCGAACAAAAAAAAGAAAAGAGCCACGACAAGGTTGCCCGCCGAGAAACGAGGATGTAGATTCCCCCCTGAAATAGATCCTATTGCACAAGTAGATGAGGTTTCTACTCCTCAAATATCACATATTGAGGTTACTACACCTCAAATACCGCAAAAGGGAAAACAAATATAGAATTTGTGGTCTGCAGATGACATGAAAATGGAACTCTATAACATTGAAGATAATGACATGTCGATAAGGGGGGCTTCCAAAAAGTGGTCAATCCCAACAACCACACTGTCCAAATGGGTAGGGGTTCTAACAACAATTTCCAATAAAGGTCTGCCAACTATCCTCACCAAAGAGAAAGAAAATCTTATTGTGGACTAGTGCAAGCAAATGGCTGATATTGGTCATGGTCTTGAGATAGTCAATCTTAAGTCTCAGGTTGTTCAAATATGTCAGAATAGGCCAAACCCTTTCACCAATGGGTTCCCAAGGAAGTCTTGGTGGACAGGCTTCAAGCACAGACATCCTGAACTTGCATTACGAACTATTGAAGGCCTAGACCAAGATAGGGCATTCAATCTTAGAGCTGATGTTGTAGACGCATTCTACAAAACATTGTCTGCAACATACAAAGTCATGCCATATGGTCCTGCTCACATATGGAATTGCAATGAAATTGGCATCCAAGCAGGCAAAAATGGGTCCAAGAAGGTGCTCGCAAGAAAAGGTAGCAGGAATGTCTCTTACATTCTCCCAAAGACCCATGAATGGATAACCATTCTATGTTGTGCCAATGCTATTAGGCAGAGCATTCCAGGATTCTATTTGTTCAAGGGGAGTGCAAACATAGATAATTACATCATAGACTACAAACCAGGTGCTTGCATGGCACCCCAACCCCATGCATGGATGACCAAAGAATTGTTCATAGATTGGTTGACCCACTTCAAAACCTCGATTCCAGGTGGTGTCTTTCCCACTAGCAGGGTCTTATTGATCTTTGATGGTCATGGAAGCCATGTAGCACTCGAAACCATCCAAGAAGCAAGAGAAATCGATGTAGATTTCTTAACATTGCCATCACACACATCACATAAGCTACAACCATTGGATGTGAGTGTGTTTGCACCTTTTAAAGCTTACTTGAAATCAGAACATGTAAATTTTTTGTCAAGGTTTCCAAACATTGAAGTGAGGAGGAGAGAACTTGCAATGTTAGGTAGCAAAGCAATGAAAAGAGCTTTGATAGTTGATGATTTGATTAGGATCTAGACTAGTTGCATATTAGAATGCTTAATTATAACAACTTAATGGAAATACAATTCATGCATACATTATTGAAATTATGCATTAAAACTTAAGGTGAATATTAGAACGTGAGAAAGAAGAAGAGAGACAAAGTGCAAACAATCTTGATAATAAAGTTTGCCACAACATGACTACGTCTCCGAGTCCGCTCCAATAGAGTGAGACCAATCTGATTAATCTTCAGAAAATGATTACAAGATCTTCCACCTGATACAAGATTTTTGTCTCCTTGGATGATAATGAATTACATAAGAAAATCCTTCTCACATGCAATAAGCTTCACTAAGCTTCAAATGCATAAGGATAAAATCCACTATCAAAAGTTCTAACTATCACTTGGAAATCTTCTCACAATTCTCCCACAAAACTTAGTTCACCAAAAATTCACTTAGCTCCTAAGAACTCACATTCCCCCCCTTTAAATACATAAAATATGCCTAAATAGGCTTAACAAAAATATTAAATGCATAACCCCCTCTTAACCATCGTACAATGACTCTTTTATCTTTTTTGACCCCTTTTAGTTTAATGGTTAGGGGGTTTACAACAAAAAAAATAGCCTATTAACTAAGGCTTCGACCAAAATACATGACAAAACAAACCGAACTCCTTATATGATTAAAGAGAATTTGGTGGTTTGTCGGTATTCTATATTTTTAGAAAAAAACTCATTCCTAAATAATAGCTCATATTTTTTATGAGCTTTACAAAAATAATCTTCCAAATCCCTTTTTAATAATCTTTAAGATTATTTTAAGCCCTTTTAAAATATCTACAAAGAACAAATTATATTCCATAAGCCATTTTACCATTTAAATCCCTTAAAATCCTCTCAAAATTTTTTAATATCCTTAAAAATCTCGTAGTATGGGATTTTAAAACTTAAAAGATTTAATAATTTAAATTTAAGGGAATTTAGATTTTAAATTATATTTTAAATAGTCATGTCCTCATTTTTTCCACGTCATCATTCTTGCCACATCATCATGGTCAACCTTCAACTTTGACCGACCATAACTTTCACGTACGGACTCAGATTTGGTCCATTCAAAATGCGTCGGAAAGCTCTTGATGAGATCTTCGACATGGTGATGAAATATGGAGCATTGGAGATACTTAAATTTTCAGTGAAAATATGCCCTAGATCAGTTGACAACATCAAACATGGGTTTTAAAGGACTGGTATATGGTTGTTGAATCCTAATGCACTTGTCAATGACATGCATCCCAGTAAGACATTTGTGGTTAGCAAGGATGCTGACGTAGTTGAAAAATTCTCAGCCTTTCTGGACTTGGTGTGTCAAGCAATGATGTTGCAGTATTGCAGTCCACTCTTCCAGATGGACACTTGTAGTCTACAACATAAACATAGCACTCACCCCATAGCTATCCTATTGAATCAGTTGCACAAGTGCTAGTTAATGAACACACCCCTCCCATGGTGGATAGCCTCATTGATCAATTCAGCGAAAGTTTAGATCTTCCATCACAATGAAGCCAACCATCTTGGTTGGTTGAGGGAGCAATGAACTTGGAAATTGATTTGGAAGTCCTAAAACAACAAGATACCTATAATTTCCCATCACCAGTACCAGAAATTGGCCCTTATCAAGTTGTGCATTACTATGCTCGTTCTTGCAATTCGGATTTATGAGGAAATGAAGATGTACCACAGGGCTCACAGGTAGTGGAGGAGGTCATTGGCACACAGTTGAATGGGACATAAGAAACACAAACAATTTCACACATTAGCAAGTTCCTCAAGTTTCCTGTGCACATTGTTTGTCAAAAGAAATCCAAAGCAGGTGCAATTCAGATTAGCAGACAGTCTCAATTGTTGAAAACAAATGACTACATGAGGCTATTAATGGAGCAAAAACAAAGGAAGAAAGATTTCGAGGAGATAAAAGCAAGAAAGAGACAACGGAATGAGGAGAAAAGGGCAACAAGAATTATGGCAATGGAGTTGAAGGAGAATGCCAGGATTGAGAAGGACATACTATGAAAAGAAAAAGAGCAGCATAAATTACAACATAAAAAGGATAGAGATGAGAAAAAGGAGCAAGAGAGGCTTTGCAAGGAATAGGACCAAAAGGAAAAAGAGATTGAGGGGGCACAAAGGGATTTATAGAGAAAGAGGTGGTTAAGGAACACTTCTAATCTGTTGTCTCAAAGTAATGGAGTCTTTCGTGATATTCTCAACATTAATATCCCTCAATTCTCCACAACAATGAATTATTCATGCCTCTCCCAATCTAACTTCAGGGGCATTCAGTATCCATATCAATTTGGCACTTAGGATGTACAAATGTGTTCACCGCCCCCAACACATGTCACTTGCACCCAATTTAGCACTGTAAGTCCCACTCATGTATGCAACAATCCTCATCGACTAGAAGGGGATGAGAACAGGGCAATTGGCACCCCAACCAGCCAAGATCCTTTTCACAATAGGAGCAACTAGATGTTTCCTTTGTTTTGGTTTTCACATGTAATTCCAGTTTCATACACTTTAGAAGTATTGATATTTACAAATGCACCGAAATTGTGGACAGTTGTAATTTTTTGATAAGTACAGATTGACCATTTTTGTTTTGGTTTGTGAAGTAATTTGATCAGATTCCAAAAAGTGTTGTATGTAATTTTTAATGTGTGTTATTGTTTTGATTTGCAATGTATGCTTCTTCATTGACAGTTTTAAATATATGATAATTACAGATGCATCGTTATTGTTTCGATTTGCAATGTATTATGATCATATTGCAATGTGTGTTCTATGTAATTTGCAACGTGTCACTATTTTCATTTGCAATGTTTGCTTCTTCATTGAAATTTTGTCATTTTCTATTCATTTTCCAATTATTTTGCCACGTGGGAGGTCCAAATTTGTCCACGACTTTAAAAAATCAGAAAAATGACTCATCGATCAATACGTAGGCACCTCGAGTGCCACTTCCTATGTGGCTCGACATCCAAAGTTGACAACCTCACCACGTCAACTTCTCTCAATCTGCCACCCTAAGAATCCAATACATCACATTTATCACTCGTTGCCACTTCCTATTCCTATCGACTATCATGTTCAATTGATGTCACCTCTCCTAAACTCCACGCCACCCTGCAAAATTATTCCAACCAACCTATACATATACATATACATATGAATATATATATATAGATATACATATACTTATATACATATGAATATACATATACATATACATATGTATATACAATACATATCCATATACATATGTATATATATATATATGTATGCATATGTATATGCGTACATATGCATACATATACATATACATATACATATGTATATGTATATACATATGCATATCTATATACATATACATATCTACATAAATGCATACATATACCTATACATATACATATCTACATACATATACATATGTATATGCATACATATATACATATCTATATACATATGTATGTATATGTATACACATATACATACATATTTTCTGAGCCAATCTGCATTGAATGCTCCCTAGTGTCTCGCTCTTGTCGCCAACTTTTTAGTCTTTCATTCTAGAAAGTTGTCATTCTTTCTTCACTTGCAGGTCACTACTTGTTCGGTTCATTATTTGCAACTTTCAAACCTTTACCACAACCTGCGATGCTCAGAGACCGGTTCGTATTTGGGTAGAAGCCAATTAGGAGATAGGTACACGCTAGTTACTAAACGTTACCAATGGCTCCACTTCTGCCATGCAAGCAACAAATGGGTTCCTTGCCACCATGAATGGGTTCCATATACATATACATATATATGCATACATATACATATACATACATGTATATGCATACATATACATATACATATGTATATAGATATACATATCTATATACATATACATATCTATATACATGTATGCATATGTATACACATATACATATACAATTAAGTCGTCCAACTATTCTATCTGTTTCAGGTGCCATTGATGAATTTGAGGGTGTTTTCTTTTTTATAGGTGATGCTTCATCTTCAATTCAATGCAAATGAATGCATATATATTATTCTCTTGTGATTCAATTCATTCATGAAAATGAATGCATGTAAGCAATGCTACAATTTTTTATTTTAGTAACAAACAATATAGTTGGTTGTTTTGATGTGTTTCATAAACCTGGGGTTGTTCTCTTTTTCATAGGTTTTGCATGTAAGCATTTCTATATACATATGCACATATATATACATATATGTATATGTAAATATATATACATGTATACACAAATATACATAAATGTATACATATAAATATATATACACATACACATATACATATACATAACATTGTATGTTATTTCCGTGCCATAGATAAATCTAGGGTTGTTCAATTTTTCAAATTAATGCATATGAGCAATGCTGCAATTTGTCATTGCAGTAACAAATAATATTGTTGGTTGTTTCGATGCCATAGATAAATTTGGGGTTCTCTTTTTCATAGGTTGTGCATGTAAGCAAATCTATATACATACACATACACATACACATACACATACACATCCACATCCACATATACATATACATAAAACATAGACATACAAATATACATATAGGTTATGCTTCATCAATTCAATCAACTAGACAATAGAGACATAAATATATTCTCGGTAAGCAAAATAATGCATGTAAGCAATTGTATATACATATATGTTTATGTATACATATATGTATAAATATATATATATATATATATAGACATACACATATGCATGTACATATATGTACACATACACATATACATATACATGTAACCATTGAAAACCTTCACAAAACCAAGTCCCCTAAGTGATTCAAATGCAAAGCTACAATAGTTGCATGATTCAATTGATGTACCCTAACCTATTAAAAAGATAACACCCCTAAGTGAATCAAAGCACATATAAAATAGAACACACTTGCAATTAATCAAAGACACCTAAAATTGATAGAATTGTTGCAAGGTTGATTTGATGAAGGATAACCTATGCAAAAGAGAACCCCCCCCAAATTAATTGAATAGTAGACCTTCATGTTCGAACCATGAAAATAATTGTAAATTCCAACCATACAAATATTAAACATAATTTGCAATGTCAAAGTTTGTGCAATTGTTACAAGATGTAATGGTTTAGGGAGACTTGATTTCATGAACGCTCATTTGATGGCAACCTATGTTGCATGGGTCCACAACTCCATTCGAATTATGAAGTGTTGCATACGTAACCATGACAAGCCTTCACAAAACCAAGTCCCCTAAGCCATTCAAACACAAAGCTACAATAGTTGCATGATTCAATTGATGCACCCTAACCTATTAAAAAGATAACACCCCAAATGAATCAAAGCACCTATAAAATAGAATACTTGAAGGTTTTCATGACTATTTGAACTGGGAATTATTTGAATCTGATTGATGGTTGTTTGGTGAATCTGATTGATTTCGGCCATTAATTATTTAGTTGATTAGTCTGGTGTATTGTTTGCAATTGTTTCCAAAATTTTGTATTTAATAATGGGTGCCTTATAGCTTGTAAAAATGGAAGCAAATGGGATTTTGGAGTTCACCACTACTATGTTCGCACCGTACTTGGCAAGATGGGACAGATTGGTGTTGATATCTATTTTAGGTTTCATGATTGATTAGATAGGTAGATGCATTTGCTTGTTGGTTTGGTTATGCTATGATGGGAAACATGGTTGTAATGGGTTTGGCAGTCACTCAAAGATGGGTGAGATGGGTTTTGAATTGTGTTGACTTGGCACCTTGTTTAAGTTGTGTAGTTGTGATTAATGTGAAAGTGATGCCTACATTAGTGCAACAGTTGGGTTTACCAGTTTACGGGGAAGGGTGTATGTGTTAATGTTTGGGGTGTTTAAATTCCATGTCGAAATGGTACTTGCTATATGTTAGATACAAGTTGGATACACTTCATCATGTTTGGCTGCTTTCGTGTACTTGTTTTGTTTTGAAATGAATGTTATTAAGTGTGCATTTTAAATTTGATTTATGTTTGATGTCATCGTGCCTATTTATGGATGAATTATTTTTTAAGTTGTGGAGGGCAGACGTATAGGTGCACATCATATAAAGTAAAGGACACCCCCAAATTAATCAATGGCACCTACAAAAGATACAATTGTTGCAAGTCTGAATTTATGAAGCATACACATAGACATGCACATATACATAGACATAAGTAAATTAAACACAACTATAGAGAAGTATAGCAAGGGCCAGCGAGTGATAAATGTGACGCAATGGAGTGTTAGGGTGGCTAACTGAAAGAAGTAGATGTGGCAAGGTTGTCCACTTAAGACCTCTTCACACATATATACACACACACATTTACATATACAAATACATAGACATACACATACACATACACATACACATACAAATTTACATAGACATAGACATAGACATAGACATAGACATAGACACATAGATATAGACATACACACAAACATAGACATATACATACACAAACACATACACATACACATACACACACATACATTGTCATCATTGTGAAGAAAAACTGAGAAGTTGCTAGAATGAAAGGTTGTAAAGTTCACATGTGTGCAAGACACAAGGAGCATTGGATGCAGGTTGGCTCGAAAAATATGCATGATGTCATGAAAGTAGTATATGTATATGTACATATACATATACATAAATATATAGACATATTCATATACATATTCATATACATATACATATACATATGTATATATATATACATAAACATAAACATATGTATATGTATATGAATATGTCTATACATATGCATATATATAAAGAAGATGCAAAGACCTTAAGCATATACAAGTTGGATACACTTCATCATGTTTGGCTGTCAAAGTGTAATTATTTTGTTTCAAAGTAAATACAATTATGTGTATATTTAATATTTGATATAATATACATATGTCTATGCATATACATATACATATATATAAATGAATAAATGTGCATTTAATATATATGTCTATGTAAAGGTACAATATATGCATCACTGATTTGATGAAGCAAAACCTAAAAGAAATAGAACACCCCCAAATTTTTGTAATGCAAACAAAAAAAGCTCCAATACTTGCATGTTTGAATTGATGAATCCTAATCATTGGGAAACATAACACTGCTGATTTAATGAATGTCACCTAAAGAAAATAGCAATAATGAATGAATGAAGCAACACGTATGAAAAACCTAAACCCCCAAATTTATCAATGGCACATAGAAATGGTACTCAACAACATTAATCGAAATGTGAACATTAACCCATGACTGTAATGGTCGTAATGAAGAACAATATAAAGCTTATGAATGGAAAAAAAGTAAGAGTATAACAACTATCACATTTATATATGACTGAGAGCATAACCCAAAATAAATAACACCAACATATTTATCTATGGCACATAAACAACATTATTTTTTTTAAGTGACTAAAAAGATGAAGCAAAACCTAAAAAAAGATTAACCCACATTTTTTTTGGTTAATGAAACAAAGAACACAACTTAACTCAATGATAATGACCTGTGATAATACGATAAACAAAGTCAATGATAATGCATAACCTATGAGAATAGGATAAGCAAAGTCAATGATAATGCAAAACCTATGACAAAACAATAAGCATAGTGAATGATAATGCAAAACTTATGAGATTACGATAAGTAGAGTGAATGATAGTGCAGAACCTATGAAACATAAATGGTAAACTATGAGTGTAACATTTGCAATATAAATAACACCAACATATTTATCTATGGCATAGAAATAACATAACTTTTTTAAGTGACTGAAAAGATGAAGCAAAACCTAAAAAACATTAACCCACATGATTTTTTTTGGTTAATGAATCGGACAAAACAACCTAACTCAATGAACCTATGATAATACGATAAGCAGAGTCAATGATAATGTAGAACCTGTGAGATTATGACAAGCAGAGTCAATGATAATGCATAACCTATGAGAATAGGATATGCAAAGTCAATGACAATGCATAACCTATGAGAAAACGATAAGCAGAGTGAATGATAATGCAGAACCTGTGAGATTACGATAAGCAGAGTCAATGATAATGCAAAACCTATGAGAATAAGATATGCAGAGTCAATGACAATGCATAACCTATGAGAATAGGATAACTAGAGTCAATGATAATGGAGAACCTATGAGATAGAATAGGATAAGCAGAGTATATGATAATGTAGAACCTATGAAACAAAAATGTAAAACTATGACTGTAAAATTTGCAAAATAAACCTTAGGGAAACATAAATGCTAAACTATGAGTGTTATATTTTAAAAATAAACCCTACTAAAAGAGAAATGCCAAAATATGAGTGTAATATTTACAATATAAACCCTACGGGGCAAAACCCATATAAAGAAAAATACAACTTCATCTATGGCAAGGAAACAACAAACATTATTATTACTGAAAGAAGAAAACAACCCCAGAAATTTCAATGGCAAGGAAACAACCAAGAATATTATCTATTATATAAACAAAGCGATGCTTGAACAAAAGATTAATTTCCAAAGATTTAGTGTGTTTATGAACACAAATAGGACAGCGTTCATAAACACTAAACTTCAACAACAAAAAATGATATCTGCAACACCAAAAGACCAATAAAATAAACTGAAATTGCAAATCAAACTCAAACAACCAAATAATGGTGAGTCTTAGTGAGCAAGCTCACCTGGGTCGAACACGTGACAAACCCGTTCATTGTTTTCGGTGACCTTCATGGCGGCAAGGAACTCGTTCATGGCAGCAAGGAACCCGTTCATGGCAGCGAGGAACCCGTTCGTTGCTTTCATGGTTGAAGTGGAGCCACTGGTAACGTTTGGTAACTGGCGTTTACCCATCTCCGTGTCGGCTTCTACCCAAACACAATATGGTCTCCGAGCATCGCAGGTTGTGGTGAATAGACGAAGGTTGCAGACGACGAAAATAGTAGGTAGTGACGTGCAAGTGAAGAAAGAATGTCTACTTGCTAGAATGAAAGGATGAAAACATGGCGAGAAGAGCAAGGCACTGGGAGCATTCAATGCAGTTTAGCTCGAAATAAATGTGAGGTGGCATGGAGCTTAGGAGGGGTGGCAACAATTAAATACGAAGGTCGATAGGAATAAGAAGTGGCGGCAAGTGATAAATGCGATTTAGTGGATTCTTAGGGTGGCGGACTGAGAGAAGTTGATGTGGCAAAGTTGTCAACTTCAGACACCAAGCCATGCAGGTAGTGGCACTCGAGGTGCCTAAGTATCGATTGATGGGTCATTTTTTCAATTTTTTAAAATCGTGGACAAATTACGACCTTCAACATGGAAAAATAATTTAAAAATAAAATAAAATAAATTATATTATTTAATATTTGTTTTTACACAATAGATTATTTTTTAAAAATGCTATTGATCCATGTGACCTGCCACATAGACTGTCCGATTTTGGGTGTGTACGTTCATATCCTCTCCCCTATATTACCTTTTCAAAAAAGAGAGAGAAAAAAAAAAAAGTGTGCACTTTTCTGCTCTCCATAAAATGTTCGAGAGGAAGATATCTGTCTTTTTAAAATGGCACTGAACCCAAAGAAACACCTACCACCGAACAAGAGACTGACAATTTACACTCACATCACTCGTGCGAGACTTCAATCTATACAATCATACACATACCATTACTATTACTGGACCTTTGCCAACCTCGGTCTTTTCGCTTCTATCAACAGCAGGCTTGCAGCTTTCAAGACCTTGACTGGGAGACTGAAAAAACCTTGGAGAGACCCGTGGAAAAAAACGCGTGAGGGCCTAGGAAGATTGGTTAAAGAAGCCACGACATCTAAGCCAAGGAAGCGAGTAAAAATTTGTGAATCTCTCAATGATTCCACAAATAAATGGTTTAGCAAAAGCCAGATTGGTTAAAGAAGCCATGATATCTGAGCCAAGAAAGCTGCTACAAGAGAATAAGTTATTCGGTCCTGTTCTGTTTCGATCTTTGTAGATGGCGTAGGTATGACAAGCACATTGCTGTTGTTGTTACTACAGACAAGTTTCATCAATGGATGGCAAAATCTGTTATGGAGGTATTCATCCTTGCACAGTATTTTACATTATTTTTCTGCTATTCAGAATAAGTCATGAGTATTCTGAAATATGTGTTGTAAATATGATCCATTTTTAAAGTTGTCTGGATTGATTACAACTGTATGAGATTATCTGTTAGTTCCATGTTTTGGGTGCTTTATTTTGCATGACTTAATATCTGGAAATGGTTGCATTTCCTTGTGATGAATGGTGAAGAAACTCAGGACCTTTTGGGTTCTGAATCCTTTTGATTTCTGATCAGGAAATTGTTGCACTTTGTGACGATGGCAATGGAGAATGTTGCATTTGCTGACGAATGGTCACTAAGAGTGTAGCTCTCTAAAGGTCCTAAAGTTCTTCATGATCCATCCTCATAAAACTTTTGTTTCGTCTGGCTATGAGGATTTGTGCACCTTTTGGTCCTTAATAAACTCTGACATTGCATTTCCTGTAAAGGGTCATCATTCTTAATGATTCATCATTATAAAGTGGTTTCATTTCCTGATATGTTCTTCGGAAATTATTTTCTAATATTGGGTCATAAAGAGTCTAGCACGGGAAAGGTCCTAAAAATTTTCACGGCCATTTGTCATGAAATGCAATCACTTCCTAATGAAGGCCATGACGATTGTAGGATCCAAAACACTGATAAGATAACCACAAACACTGTCAATCCAAAAACTTTCAAATTTAAAGCAAATAGCTGAAATGTGAAATATCTATTTGGTCTATATTATCCAAAAATTATAGATAGAAGTCTGTATTTCTTGTGCAGTTTATTTGTGTATTGAAGTGTTTGTAACTGCTATTCTCTGGTTCTTGTGTTGTGTGCCTCAAAAATTCCTGTCGACTATTGTTTCAAGGTTCTTCTTTTTGTTTGCTCCTTTCTAGTTTAGCTGCTTTGGCTGTCTCTTCTACAGCTGTTATGTATGCTGATTTGACATTGATCTTGTAATCTATTTTTTGTTTTCGCTCTATTCAAATAAAAAATAGGCTACGACTTGTATTTATGAATTTCATTTGAAACAATGACTCAATTAGGGGAGAGGAGCCGATACGTAAGCACCCAAAACCGCACGGTCTAATTGGCAGGCCACGTGGACCAATAGCATTTTTAAAAAATAACCCATTAGAGAAAAAGGTTAATTAAACAATAAATTATTATTTTAAATTTTTTTTTTTTAAATTGCCACGTGGAAGGTCCAATTTTGTCCACGTGTCGAAAAAAATGGAAAAAAGACCCATCGATCGATACAGACGCACCTCAGATGCCACTACTTGTGTGGCTCGACGTCCGAAGGTGACAGCCTTGCCATGTCAACTCCTCCCAGTCCGCCACCCTAACAATCCACTACTGAACATTTATCACTCGCCACCACTTCCTATTCCTATCCATTGTCTAAAATAAATGCTCCCACCTCTCCTAAGCTCCACACCACCCCGTGTTTATTTTGAAGCGAACTGCATTGAATGCTCCCAGTGCCTCGCTCTTCTCGCCATTCAACCAGCCTTTCATTTTCTCGAGGAAACATTCCATATTCACTTCTTCGTCGGTACCTGCTCGTTTCGTCATCTGCAACCTTCGCACTCTCAACACAACCTGCAATGCTCGGAGACCATATACTATTTGAGTAGAAGCCGATACGGAGATAGGTAGATGCCACTTACCGAACGTCGCCAGCAGCTCCACTTCCGCCATGCAAGCAACAAACGGGTTCCTTGCTGCCATGAACGGGTTCCTCGCCACCATGAAGGTCACCGCAAGCAATGAAGGGGTTCGTCGCATGTTCGACCTAGGTGAGCTTGCTCACTAAGGCTGGCCATTGTTCTTCTGTTTGTGTTTGGTTTGCAATTTCGCTTTGTTTTATTGGTTTTTTGGTGTTGCAGATTTCGTTTATTTTGTTGAAGTTGAGTGTTTATGAACACTGCATTATTTGTGTTCATAAACACACTAAATCTTTGGAAATTAATCTTTTGTTCAAGCATCTCTCTGTTTATATTAAATATATTAATGCAGTTGGTTGTTTTCTTCTTTTGGCATGTAATAATGTTCGTTGTTTATATGGGTTTTGCTCTGTAGGGTTTATATTGAAAATATTACGCTCATATTTACCTCATTTTTCTTTCAGTAGGGTTTATTTTGAGAATATAGCACGCATAGTTTACCATTTATGTTTCGGTAGGGTTTATTTTACAAGTTTTACAGTCATAGTTTTGGGTTATCCTATTCTCATAGGATTTGCATTGACATTGACTTTGCAAATTGTATTCTCACGGGTTCTACATTATCATTCACTCTGCTTAGCATAATCTCACAAGTTTTGCATTATCATTCACTCTGCTTGTCGTTTTCTCATAGGTTCTGCATTATCATTCACTCTGCTTCTCGTATTCTCATACGTTCTGCATTATCATTGACTCTACTTAGCATAATCTCACAAGTTCTACATTATCATTCACTCTGCTTATCGTTTTCTCATAGGTTCTACATTATCATTCACTCTGGTTATCATATTCTCATACGTTCTGCCTTATCAGTGACTCTGCTTAGCATAATCTCACAGGTTTTGCATTATCATTCACTTTGCTTATCGTTTTCTCATAGGTTCTGCATTATCATTCACTTTGCTTCTCGTATTCTCATATGTTCTGCATGTGCATGTGACTAGGTGTATGTTTATGTGTATGTGACTAGGTGTATGTCTATGTCTTTGTGTATGTGACTATGTGTATGTTTATGTGTATGTGACTATGTGTATGTCTATGTCTATGTGTATGTGTATGTATATGTCTATGTCTATGTCTATGTGACTATGTGTATGTCTATGTGTATGTTTATGTGTATGTGACTATGTGTACGTCTATGTCTATGTGTATTTCTATGTGTATGTGTATGTCTATGTGTATGTCTGTGTATGTGTATGTGACTATGTGTATGTGTATGTCTATGTGACTATGTGTATGTCTATGTCTATGTGTATGTGACTATGTGTATGTGTATGTCTATGTGTGTGTCTATATGTATGTCTATGTCTATGTCTATGTCTATGTCTATGTGACTATGTGTATGTTTATGTGTATGTTTATGTGTATGTCTATGTCTATGTCATTGCTATTTACACCTTTGTCAAACCTCCACCATATGCAATACCTGCAATGGAACACTTCAAGAACTCCATTGAATTGCAAGTCAATGTCCTTTTAGTATCCATTCTATTTTTCCTCTTTAGTGCAACTATTGTTCTCCCATCTATGTTTGTTTAACATTCTTATTATTCAAATTGATAGGAAGAATGAACATCATTTATACATGATCGAAGTATATTTTATCCATTGAATCAGACTCATCCTTATTCAATCTATTCTTCTTGATAGCTCTTACTCTTACAAGTATAACATTGTTGTTTCAGTTTGTATCATTCAATTATTTCTAAGAGTATGATTTCTTGATGTCATACTATAACATGCAATTTATGTTTCCTTGCAAACCTGCCCTTCATCACCTTAGGATATAAGATTTACAATTGTGGACTTATGGTGAAATAAGTCTAATCTGCCTAAGATATACCAAACTACTATTCATGATGGCATTAATGGTTTCTCTGTTCATCAGTTACACTCAATCTTACATGTATGATTTTGTTCTTACACTTTTTATCAATATTTGATATGTATATGTATATGCATATGCAGTATATGCATATGTATGTGCATACATATACATATGCAATTGTATATATATATATGCATATGTACATGTATATGTATATATGCATATGCAAACAAAAAATGAAGTTGTTTTAGATGTAGAGTGGAGCGAATGGATGGAACATGCATAATTTGAAACAAAAACACCATTACACTCTCCCTTAAGCTATGCATTGTACCTTGCATTCGTTACACTCTCCATCCAAAATGCATTGCATATGCATATATATGTTTACATATACATATGCATATATGTATATGTGTATATATACAACCTAATTGGATGTACGCTTTGTTTTTTGTTCAATTAAAGTGATTGTAAATATCGGCCCCTCTCCCTTACAGCTAACTATGATGATGGTTGACTCCTACTTATGCTATAACCATTTCTCATATAGATACTGAAATATAATTTCATACAACATTATCAAATGTATATATAACTTCGAACAACGCTATGGTATAGATGGATGGTTGGTTTGTTCATCCATTAGAATCAATCTTACATGTCTCAATTTTCTATTACACTTTGTATCATTGTTTGATTTGTTTCAATTATAATTAGGGATGTGATAGTATAACATGAATAGGACCACAAAGCCCCAATAAACCATAAGGGCCACTAGAGATTCATTAAAAAAGGATATGATCCCATAGCATATAGGTCTCAATTCTCATATGTGATAGAAATAAAAGCTATGAAGAGGATCCTATCTATAGTTTTTTTCCTTAGAATATTATTTCTACGTTGTCCTTTTAGTATCCATTCCATTTTTCCTCTTTAGTGCAGCTATTATTCTCCCATTTATGTTTGTTTAACATTCTTATAATTCAAATTGATAGCAAGAATGAACATCATTTATACATGATCGAAGTATATTTTATCCATTGAATCAAACTCATCCTTATTCATGCCTTGGGTATCCCAATTTAGATTAAACATTATAACATGTGTTAATGATAGTCTCATCCAATCTCTTATTCTCACCTAAAATTCATTATCACAATCAACCAACTAATCCTCTACCTCAGGTACATAGTGAAAACAATATCCTAACTACAAAAAATAAGAAACTATTTGATGTCAAAGGGGAAGCAAAACTCAAATAATTGTCTAGCTTATATTACATCATATCTCTTTTCAATATGTTTTGCATTATCATTCACTCTACTTATCGTAATCTCATAGGTTATGCATTATCATTCACTCTCCTTATTGTTTTCTCATAGGTTTTGCATTATCATTGATTCTGATTTTGGGTAATGCTCCATCAATTTTATATCTGATTTATGTTTGATGTGATCAAGCCTATCTATGGATGAAATTAACCTTACGTTGTGGAGGACCAGCATATAGGTGTGGGCCCCAACGAGCGCATGTCCCATAGCACATTAGGGCCCCCGCTTACGTATTAGGGGAGAGGAGCCGATACGTATGCACCCAAAATCACACTGTCCACATGGCAGGCCACGTGGACCAATAACATTTAAATGAAAAAAAAACCCATATCCTTCAATAAGTCTGTAATGCAAATGTTTCTATCTTTTCTTAGGTGCCATTGGTTATTTTGGGGGTGTTATCTTTTGCATAGGTTATTTTCCATCATATTAGTCATCCAATTATTGTACCTTAATTTTGTGTCTTGGAAATATATGGGGGCTATTCTATTTTTTTTAGGTTCTGCTTCATCAACATAGGCATAGACATATACATAGACATAGACATATACATAGACAGATAGATAGACATATACATACACATATACATAGACATATGGATATGTATATCAGATATAAAATGCACACATAATTGTATTTATTTTGAAACAAAACAATTACACGCTGGCAGCCAAACATGATGAAGTGTATCCAACTTGTATATGCTTAAGGTCTTTGCATCATATATATATATATATATATATATATATATATATATATATATGCATATGTATAGACATATTCATATACATATACATATGTTTATGTTTATGTTTATGTATATATTTATAGATTACCATAGCTTTGTATTTGAATCTGTATATGTTTATGTCTATGTATGTGTGTATGTAAATCTATGTATATGTGTAAATAAATCTATGAATATGTGTATGTTTATGTCTATGTATATGTGTATGTAAATCTGTATGGATATGTAAATATGTATATGTGTATGTGTATGTGTATGTGTATGTGTATGTGTATGTCTATGTTTATGTGTATGTCTATGACTATGTGTATGTCTATGTCTATGTCTATGTGTATGTTTATGTGTATGTGAATGGATATGTGTATGTCTATGACTATGTGTATGTGTATGTCTATGTGTATGTGTATGTTTATGTGTATGTGTATGTGTATGTCTATATTTATGTCTATATGTAAATATGTATTTGTATATGTAAATGTGTATGTGTGAATGTGTATGTCTATATGTAAATGTGTGTGTGTATAGATGTGTGAAGAGGTCTTAAGTGGACAACCTTGCCACATCTACTTCTCTCAGTCAGCCACCCTAACAATCCACTGCGTTGCATTTATCACTTGCTGCCTCTTCTTATACTTCTCTACAGTCATGTTTAATTCACTTATGTCTAGGTCTATGTCTATGTGTATGTGTATGTATATGTCTATATTCATAAATTCAGACCTGCAACAATTGTATCTTTTATATGTGCCATTTATTAATTTGGGGGTGTCAACTTTATATGGTGTGCACCTATACGCCGGTCCTCCACAACGTCAAAAAAAATTCATCCATAGATAGGCTTGATCACATCAAACATATCTCAGATATAAAATGCACACAAGTTAGCATTAATTTAAACAAGGTGCCAACTCAACAACTTTGAAACCCATCCGACCCATCTTTGACCGATTGGGGAACCCATTACAAGATTGTTTCCCATCGTAGCATAACCAAACCAACACGCAAATGCATTCGCCTGTCCCGTCTACCATGAGATATACATGTATCAGCTTCAATCTGTCCCATCTTTCCAAGTAGGGTGCGCACTTATTGGAGCCAAACGAAAATATCCCACTGGCATCCATTTAACACTCCTGTAAGGCCGCCATTATTCAAAACAAAAGCATGGAAACAATTTCAAAGAATCCACCAAACCAATCAAGTCAAGAATTAAAGGCTGAAATCAATCAAATCTCCAATTCATATGAAACAGAACTCAAATTCAAAAGAGGATAGCAATTTATTTCACCACACTAAACAACCATCAATCAGATTCAAATAATTCCCAAGTCAAATAGCCATGAAAACCTTCAAGTATTCACATGTATTACCATAGATCAATATTGAGCACTAAAGCTTTCTTACATGTATTTAGGGGACCTGGTTTTCCCAAAGCCTTTCATGCTTGCCTATGTAGCACTTCACATAGATTACCATAGCTTTGTATTTGAATGACTTAGGGGACTTAGTTTTTTGAAGGCTTGTCATGGTTCCCTATGCAACACTTCACAATTAGAATGGAGTTGTGGATCCGTGCAGCATAGATTGCCATCAAACAAGCGTTCATAAAATCAAGTCTCCCTAAAACATGTCTCTATTGCTTAGTTGATTGAATTGATGAAGCATAACCTATATGTATATTTGTATATCTATGTTTTATGTATATACATGTGTGGCCTATGTAGCACTTCACATAGATTACCATAGCTTTGTATTTGAATGACTTAGGGGACTTGGTTTTTTGAAGGCTTGTCATGGTTCCCTATGCAACACTTCACAATTCAAATGGAGTTGTGGACCCGTGCAGCATAGGTTGCCATCAAACGAGCGTTCACAAAATCAAGTCTCCCTAAAACATGTCTCTATTGCTTAGTTGATTGAAATGATGAAGCATAACCTATATGTATATTTGTATGTCTATGTTTTATGTATATACATGTGTGGCCTATGTAGCACTTCACATAGGTGTCCATAGCTTTGTGTTTGAACGACTTAGGGGACTTGGTTTTGTGAAGGCTTCTCATGGTTACCTATGCAACACTTCACAATTCGAATGGAGTTGTGGACCCGTGCAGCATAGGTTGCCATCACCTATGAAAAATTTAACACCCCCAAATTCATCAATGGCACCTGAAAAAGATAGAATAGTTGCACGACTTAATTGTATACAAATATGTATATACATATGTATGCATATACATATATATATGTATGTGTATGTATGCATATATATATACATATACAATATATGTATGTGGATGTATGCATATATATATATACATATGTATATGTATATGTATATGGAACTCGTTCATGGTGGCGAGGAACCTGTTCGTTGCTTGCATGGTGGAAGTGGAGCTGTCGGTGACGTTCGGTAATTGGCGTCTACCCATCTCCGTATCGGCATCTACCCAAACAAGATATGGTCTCCGAGCATTGCAGGTTGTCGTGAGACGACGAAGGTTGTAGACAACGAAACGAGCATGTACCGGCGAGCAAGTGAAGACAAAATGTTTACTCGGGAAAATGAAAAGCTGGTTGAATGGCGAGAAGAGCGAGGCACTGGGAGCATTCAATGTAGTTTGTTTCGGAATAAACGCATATGTATGTAGATATGTATATGCATATACATATGTATATGTATATAGATATATGTATATGTATATATACATATACATATACATATCTACATACATATACATATACATATAAGTATGTATATGTATGCATATGCATATGCATATGTCTAATATGTATATGTATATGTATGCATATACATATGTATATGCATATGTATATGTATATGTTTAAGTTGGTTGGAATAAAATTGCAGGGTGGCGTGGAGCTTAGGAGAGGTGACAGCATTTATTTCAGACAGTGGATAGGAATAGGAAGTGGCGGCGAGTGATAAATGCTCAGTAGTGGATTGTTATGGTGGCGGACTGGGAGGAGTTGACGTGGCAAGGCTGTCACCTTCGGACATCGAGCCACACAGGTAGTCGCACCCGAGGTGCATCTATATCAGTCGACGGATCTTTTTTTCATTTTTTTCGACGCGTGGACAAAGTTGGACCTTCCACATGGAAAAATATTTGGAAAAAGGAATAGAAAATGACAAATGTCAATGAAGAAGCAAACATTTGAAACAGAAACAGTGACACATTGCAAATTACATAGAACACACATTGCAATATGATCCTAATACATTGCAAATCAAAACAAAAATGATGCATCTGTAATTCTCATATATTTAAAAATGTCAACGAAGAAGCATACATTGCAAATTACATACAACACTTTTTCAAATCTGATCAGATTACTTCACAAAACAAAACAATAACGGTCAATCTATACTTATCAAAAAATTACAACTGTCCACAATTTCGGTGCATTTGTAAATATTAATACTTCTAAAGTCTATGAAACTAGCATTTGTAATCTAGTTGCTGCTATTGTGAAAAGGATCTTGGCTGGTTGGGGTGCCAATTGCCATGTTCTCGTCCCCTTCCAGTCGACGAGGATTGTTGCATACATGAGTGGGACTTGGAGTGGTAAATTGGGTGCAAGTGACATGTGTTGGGGGCAGTGGTGAAGACATTTGTACATCTCGAGTGCCAAATTGATATGGATATTGACTGCCCCTAAAGTCAGATTGGGAGAGGCTTGAATAATTCATTGCTGTGGAGAACTGAGGGATATTAATGTTGAGAATATCATGGAAGACTCCATTACTTTGAGACAATGGATTAGAAGTGTTCCTTAACCACCTCTCTCTCTGTAAAGCCCTTTGTGCCTCCTCAATCTCTTTTTCCTTTCGGTCCTAATCCTTGTGAAGCCTCTCTTGCTCCTTTTTTGCATCTCTATCCTTTTTTTGTTGTAATTTTTGCTGCTCTTTTTCTTTTCACAGTATGTCCTCAATTTTGGCATTCTCCTTCAACTCCACTACCACAATTCTTGCTTCCCTTTTCTCTACATTCTGTTGTCTCTTTCTTGCTTTTATCTCCTCCACCTCTTTCTTCCTTTGCTCTTGCTCCATTAACAGCCTCATGTAGTCATCTGTTGTCAACAATTGAGACTGTCTACTGATCCGAATTGCACCTACTTTGGATTTCATTTGACGGACAATGTGCACAGGCAACTTGAGGAACTTGCTGATGTGCGGAATTGTTTTTGTTTCTTGTGTCCCATCTGATTGTGTGCCAATGACCTCCTCGACTACCTGTGAGCCCTGTGGTACATCTTCATTGGCCTGTAAATCTGAATTGCAAGAAGGAGCATAGTAATGGACAACTTGAGAAAGGTCAATTTCTGGTGGTGGTGATGGAAAAGTATAGGTATCCTCTTGTTCTGGGACTTCCAAATGAATGCCCAAGTTCATTGCTCCCTCAACCAACTAGGATGGTTGGCTTCGTTGTGCTGGAAGATCTAAACTTTTGTTGAATTGATCAACGGTCCTGTACACCATGGGAGGGGTGTGTTCATTAACCACCACTTGTGCAACTGATTCAGCAGGACATGTATGAGGTGAGTGATGTGTTTTTGTTGCAGGCTGCATGTGTCCATCTGGAAGAGTGGATTGCAATACTGTGACATCATCACTTGACACACCAAGTCCAGAAAGGTTGAGAATGTTTTCAACTGCGCCAGCATCCTCGCTGACCACAAATGTCTCACTTGGATGCATGTCATTGACAAGTGCATCAGGATTCAGCAGCCATATACCAGTCCTTCTAAACCCAGCCTTGATGTTGTCAACTATCAAAGCTCTTTTCATTGCTTTGTTGCCTAACATTGCAAGTTCTCTCCTCCTCACTTCAATGTTTGGAAACCTTGACAAAAATTCTGCACGTTCTGATTTGAAGTAAGCTTTGAAAGGTGCAAAAACACTCACATCCAACGGCTGTAGCTTATGTGATGTGTGTGATGGAAATGTTAACAAATCTATACCGATATCTCTTGCTTCTTGGATGGTTTCGAGTGCTACGTGACTTCCATGTCCGTCAAAGATCAGCAAGACCATGTTTGTGGGCGAGACACCGCCTGGAATCGAGGTTTTGAAGTGGGTCAACCAATCTATGAACAAGTCTTTGGTCATCCATGCATGTGGCTAGGCTGCCATGCAAGCACTTGGTTCACAATCTATGATGTAATTATCTATGTTCGCACTCCCCTTGAAAAAGTAGAATCCTGGAATGCTCTGCCCAGCAGCATTGACACAACATAGAATGGTTATCCATTCAGGGCTCTTTGGGATAATGTAAGAGACATTCATGCTACCTTTTCTTGCAAGCACCTTCATGGACCCATTTTTGCCTGCTTGGATGCCAGTTTCATCGCAATTCCATATGCGATCAGGACCATATGGCATGGCTTTGTATGCTGCAGACAGTGTTTTGTAGAATGCATCTAGAACATCAGGTCTAAGATTGAATGCCCTATCTTTGTCTAGGCCTTCAGCAATTCGTAATGCGAGTTGAGGATGTCTGTGCTTGAAGCCTGTCCACCAGGACTTCCCTGGGAAGCCATTGGTGAAAGGGTTTGGCCTATTTTGACATATTTGAGCAACCTCAGACTTAAGATTGACTATCTCAAGACCATGACCAATATCAGCCATTTGCTCGCACCATTCCACAATGCGATTTTCTTCCTCTTCTGTGAGGACTGTTGGCGGACCTTTCTTGGAAGTTGTTGTTAGACCCCCTAGCCATTTGGACAGTGTGGCTGTTGGGATTGACCACTTTTTGGAAGCCCCCCTTATCGACATGTCATTCTCTTCAACGTCATAGAGTGCCCTTTTCATGTCATCCTCATACCACATCTTCTGTATTTTTTTTACCTTCTACGGTATTTGAGGAGTAGAAGCCTCATCTACTTGTGCAACATGATCTATTTCAGAGGGGAATCTGCATCCTTGTTTCTCAGCAGGCAACCCTTTCGTGGCTCTTTTCTTTTTTTTGTTCCCAGTACGGGTCACCACTGCATTGCCCTTGGCCATCCACACAGAATAATTAGAATCAAAACAGTGATGCTTGAACAGAAAAACAATTACTTTGTAATGCAGAACATATGAGAATATGATAAGCAGAGTCAATGATAATGCATAACCTATGAAACATAAATGGTAAACTATGAAATACATCTTTGTGTATGTATGAAGAGAGTGTAAACTATGTGTAAACTATGAAATACATCTATGTACCTATGATGCTTGAATAGAAGAATAATTAGTTTGTGATGCAGAACATATGAGAATATGATAACCAGAGTAAATGATAATGCAGAACCTAGGAAAGATAAATGGTAAACTATGAAACACAAATGCTTTAACAGTTATCTGTATATGTATGAAGAGAGTGATGCTTGAACAAAAGATTATTTAGTTTGTGTATGTGTTATATTTTTAGTTTCTTGTATTTCAATTGAGATTATCTTCTGTAACAGGAGTTTGTTATATTGAGTGATCTATTCTGGAGTGAGCGACATAAGGAAGTAGAGGAGTAAGAAGCACAAAATTACAAGCTATGCAAGGGAGTTAGAGTTTAAGAACATCTCATAACCTTTTAAGCGTTTACAACATTAACATTCTCATGCACAGGAAAGTGAAAACCACACTCATGTTTGAACAACAAAAACTTTAGAGACTGATAATGCAGAAGATATGAGAATAAGATATCCAGAGTGAATGACAATGTAGAATTCAAAGAAGAATAAGATAAGCAGAGTGAATGATAATGCAGAACCTGTGAGATTATGCTCAGTAGAGTCAATGATAATGCAGAACCTATGAGAATAATATAACTAGAGTGAATGATAATGCAGAACCTATGAGAATAAGATAATCAGAGTGAATGATAATGCAGGACCATTGAAACAGAAATGGTAAACCATGACTAATATGTAACATATAAACAATAATGCAGAACCTATGAGACTACGATAAGCAGAGTGAATGATAATGTAGAACCTATCAAACATAAATGTTAAACTATGAGTGTAATATTTACAATATAAACCCTACTGAAACAAAAAGGCTAAACTATGACTGTAACATTTTCAATATAAACCCTAGGGAAATAGAGATGGTAAACTATGACTGTAATATTTGCAATATAAACCCTAGGGAAAGCCTTAAATGGTAAACCATGACTGTAATATATGCATTATAAACCCTATGGAACACATATGCTAACCTATGACTGCAATATTTGCAATATAAACCCTATCGATACATAAAGAAACATGTAATATGACTGTAATGGGTGTAATGAAGATCAATATGGATGTTGTTAATGGCTGTAATGAAGAACAAGTGTGAAAAGGAAAACCTAGTACAATATGGATGTTGGTGCACTGGAATCTGAGCTATTGCCTCCCCTTGATGTTAACTCCTTCAATTTTGTGCTTGTCACTCCTCCTTTTCTTATGTCGCTCACTGCAGAATAACTAAATACTTGTTGGTTTTCATGGCTATTTGAATTGGGAATTATTTGAATTTGATTGATGGTTGTTTGGTGTGGTGAAATAAATTACTGTCCTCTTTTGAATTTGAGTTTTGTTTCGTATGAATTGGAGATTTGATTGATTTCAGCCTTTAATTCTTGACTTGATTGGTTTGGTGGATTCTTTGAAATTATTTCCATGCTTTTGTTTTGAATAATGGCGGCCTTATAGGAGTGTTAAATGGATGCAAGTGGGATATTTGTGCTTGGCTCCACTACGTGCGCACCCTACTTGGCAAGATGGGATAGATTGAAGCTGATACGTGTTGTAGATCTCATGGTAGATGGGACAGGCGAATGCATTTGCGTGTTGGTTTGGTTATGCTACGATGGGAAACAATCTTGTAATGGGTTCGCTAGTCGGTCAAAGATGGGTCGGATGGGTTTCAAAGTTGTTGAGTTGGCACCTTGTTTATTTTTTGTAGTTGTGACTAATGTGAAAGTGACGCTTGCATTGGTGCGAAAGTTGGGTTTAATAGTTTACGGGGAAGGGTGCATGTCTTAGTGTTTGGGTTGTTTTAATTCCATGTCGGAATGGTACTTGTTCAATGTCAGATACAAGTTGGATACACTTCATCATGTTTGGCTGCCACAGTGTATTTGTTAAGTTTTTAAATTAATGCTAACTTGTGTGCATTTTATATCTATTTTATGTTTGATGTGATCAAACCTATCTATGGATGAAATTAAGCTTACATTTTGGAGGACCAGCGTATAGGTGTGGGCCCCAACGAGCACATGTCCCATCACACGTTCGGGCCCCCGCCTACATATCGGTTCCTCTCCCCTACCTAATATTATGTGATTAACTATCTATTGATCATCCCATTTACACGGTGCTATAAGGAAAGTGCAGTTTCATGCCCGGATAGGTTTAGTAATGTTACCGACGTTGGCAATGTATGTTCAATTTGTATTAGCTAATGCCACACGTGTTGAAAGAGATGCACCCAACATTTGTAACAGTTTAGTCTGTGGAGGACATGCAGAGAGGTGGGGCCTGCCAAATCAAAGGATTTTGAAAAGGCACTTATGAGCTTTTTCGTTCATACTTTCAGGATTGGAAATGAGGTCCCACAACTTTATGTCCGAATGAGCCGCCAGTTGATCTTCTCTGACAGAAGGATTCTCCGAATAAAAATGATCTGCAGGATCGGATGTCCACTCTGCAATCGTTGAATCTACGATCATTGAACTTAAAATGCTCACGGGTGGAATCCAAGAATCGATGAAAATGTTGCATTTGTGACCACCCACTATCCATATCGCTATAGCAGCCCTACCTCTCAATTATCAAGAAAAATAGTAATAAAATATTATCTCTCAATTATTTATATGGACATTTAAGCATCCATCTTAAGATGTTGGAGACACATGAAAGAATATTAAGTTAAAAGCATAAGTTTCCATAGTTCACGATAATCAATCAAGTGTCAATTTCTGGACTGATAAGAATAGTAGTGGACTTAGAAGTATAAAAAGGAGAGGAATTGATAACCAAATTAAAATGCTAAACTAACTAACCAAGAGATAAACACAAAATAATCAATCTAGCTAATTACAGTACCTTATAACAATATAAATCAGATTCTAAGATAATTATCATAATATTTAAATATAACAAAATACTAAACAAATAAATAAAAATTAAACTAATTAAATTACCTAATATCAATATAAAATAAAGTAATTAATTATAATAATACTTAATTAAAACAAAATACATTCTAATTTAAACATAGAATTAATAAGATTAAATAGTAAGAAACAAAAGAATGTTAACTACTATATAATAGCACTATATTATAGTCTATCTAATATACTATAAAATAAAGAAACTAAGACTATTGAAGAAATACAAAATCAAGTTAAGTATCTTCAATTGAAGAAAAGATTAAAGATATAAATAAATTTATCAATTATATCAAAAATTAAACATAAACTATATTATTAATTTTATAAAAAATAAATTAATGAGGAATTAAGCACAAATTAAATGCAAGAACCTATATAGTATCATGTTTTTGCAAGTATGATACTTTAAAAGAATTTCTTAGCTATAATATGTATCTCTTATGAAAACTAAAATAAGATAAAAGAGAAAAATAAATGAATAGAAAGAAACCTATCTCCAAAAAATAGGGAGAAATAAATAGAAAATATAAAATATAAATACTATATTAAATATGAGAATTAAAACTTCAAAGAGAAGAACTAAATACTATATTAAAAAGAAAAAAAACTAAATTAAATATGAAAGATAAATGCTATATTATAAAAAATAATGAGAGAACACATTCAATTAAAGAAACCTATATAGTATCATGCTTTTGAAAGTATGATACTAACGAAAGGTTCATAAAATATAAATTTTCCTAATTTTTTTTAAAATAAAATTGATGAAAATTTTATAAAGGGCCTATAAGGAATATATAAAATAAAGGAAGGAAATAAATTATCAAGAGGAATATTAAAGAATTACAAACAATAACAAAGAATAATTCTTCAATATTTATTCTATATATTAACTATTGAAGAATTACTAACCACGAATAACTCTTCAAATGAAGAAAAGAAAAAAGAATATATAACCTTAACAAAGAAATCATATGAATATTATATCAATTTTTTTATATAAGAATAATATATATAAGATAGAATGCAACAAAAAATGAAAGAGAATGATAAAGTACCATGCTTTTGCAAGTATGATATTTAACCAAGGCTTCCTAAAAATATATATCCCTAGTCTTTCCTTTGTAAAATTGACAAAAATATATATCACCTCACATAGTTAGATTTCAGTTTATATCATCCTTCTATCCCTTTTCCATTAGTAAAGCATTAGCATAGTTAGTTTAGGTAATTGTTCCAATGGAACCAATCCTCTCTAGAGGTTCTCCTCCGTCATAGGTGACCCATAAAATTGGAAGAGATCCAATGTTTCACCAGTAAGCTAAGTTTTTGCAACTTAGTAGGGGTGAATACTTAGGTGATAATAGTTACAATAGTAGTCCACTATTCATTACTTTGACAACAATTTGGTCCTCCTAAACAACCTGAGATGAGCATTTTAGACTATCAATCTCAACAAAATAAACTCATGCCTATGCTTGCCTCTACATATGCATCTGATTTTGTGATGGTATATTTGGTAGGAACAAATGCTAACATGAAAAAATTCACTACATGTTTATGTGCTCTTTGCTAGTCTAAAAGCCCATGTGACTTCATATATAGCAAAGTCTTTAAGTGTCTATAGAGAAGTGTGTGGAGGGCATTCGAGGGTTGTTTACGATCTTTTGAAGCACTGAGCACATTTAATGTCACCTAGAACTATTTGAGAGATATGATGAGCACATATCTCTCAAAAGCAAACCCAATTATTGCTCGACGATAGGACAGGATGAATCTTCATAATGGAGAAGGATATATCTACACTCATTTAGAGAGGAATGTTGTAGCTCGCTTAGCCACAAGTAAAAGATAAAGTATGAAAACTGTAGGAAATAATGAGGAGAGAATGGCAATAGTCCTATTATGATATTTATAAGAAACCTATAATGATAGTACACTTTGCAATAAAACAATCATGATAGTGTTGTCCTATAAGCCATTGGCCTCGGTTTGGAAGAATTTGTATTCTATGTCCTAATGATAGATAGGTATGAAAATAATTCTTGAGGTCATGTGACAATGAGCAAGAAATATGGTCATGAAGCAATGAATATGGTAGATTTAGTATCAAGCTTGAAGCTTAAGAGTAGTGTTTTGTCATTCTTGACAAAGAATTATGATACGAGTGAATCTCCTATGATAGAGGACTATACATAACATGATGGGAGACAGGATGTTGAGGACTAGTCAGTGGGAGTGTTTACAAATAGTGACCAAATGAACAAGGGAAGTCATGGAAATTGAAAATGCTAGGTTTCATTACCCCTTAAAAGCCAAAGAGAAAAGGAAAGGTATCATAAGAAGCCGAGTCATTGAAAATATGACAATTTGAGACCCATTCACATGCCATTGGGAGAAGAAAATCATTGAAACATAATCTAAAGATGCTTTAAGGACCCATATACCAATTTGATGGATAAGGAGGAATGAAGTGGTAGTATATCAAGAAGCCAAATGCATTATGAAAGGTTTAAGGGCTAAGAGGAATCAATGGGGTTTGTAGGTATCAAAAGGCCTGAATCATGATAGTGCAAAAGCATGAATCATGATAGTGCAAAAGCATGAATCATGATAGTGACAAAAGCATGAACATGCATGAACTATTAAAGAACAAAAACACGCTTTAAGGGGTAGTGTTAAGAGTGTGAAAGACCATGGAGGATAATAAACTACAAATATGACAATCACAGTCATTATTGCAAGTGAAAAAGGAACTGAATGAAAGGGAGTGATAACAAACATTTCAAGGGAAGTAAAACCTTTGTTAAAAATCATAAGTGGCAATTTGAGGTAGTATCACAGTCCAATCAAAGGAAACCATAAAAAAATGACATACTATAAAGGTCTCAATGAAGGCATGTGGTAGTGAAAGAACATAATGGATAGGAGTCACAATCCTTGTAAGGCTTTTAAGCCATGAGATGTATGTATGACAGTCAATGTTTATGTATGAAAGTCCCCAAAAGGGCCATGAACACAATGATGAGTGGATAGTTTAATGAGGAAGGATAGTCACTAGGTTATAATAACTATATGGTACAATGAGCAAGTAAACCAGAAATGCAGTGATATGCTTTCAAATGAATGTTTTTTTACTATGACATAATAATGATAGAAAAGAAGGGAAGCCCTTGCTTTCTCTTTAGCTTTCCAAAGATCAATCAACATCTTCAATGTTTTGGACATTGTTTATGAGTTCTTGGAAAAAAGAATAATGGATAGTTTCGGTTAAGGAGATTAGCATGGGCACAAACCTTAGCAAGCATGGCTAAAGAATGAGAATCCAATTTTATTTGAAGAGAGGCCTCAATATGTAGGTTTGGGGTATGTTAGGGAAAACAATAGATTTGAATAGAATTTATCTTTTATAAGAGAAGCACATGCCATCTTGTAAGTGATAGCAACCTTACTGGTAAATTGAGGATTTAAATTTCTGACAACAAACCATGACAGTCACCAAAGAAAGGAAGTTCATTCCTGAGCAAGTTCTCAATTCCCCATTCATCCATAAACAATGAGACAGGGGTCGAGTTATGAAATGGTAAATGGAAATACATAGATGACAAAAAGACAAACATAAATAATAGAACAAAACTTGGGTTTTTATTTATTTTCTCTTCGATACAATTTACACTGCTTTAGGACCTATAAGAGATTATTGCTCTCTTCTTTGCACCTTCAACCTGAACCCATTTTTTCTCTATTGCCTCTCTATTTTCCAATTTAAACTTCCTTTTGTGTAATTGACCTGGAGTAGGGTGCTTAATTTTCTTAAGGCCTAGTTTATCTTCCATCTCAGTAGCCACTAGATTATTTGTACTACCGTTGTCAATTATTAACTTACAACACTTACCTTTTTCTTTACAATTGTTTTTGAACAGTGCCCTTATTTGGACTGGTTCTTGTATCTCCTTGGGTGCCTTTAACAATACCCTCTTGAACAACAAAGATTTGTTCGATTCTGGTTCTTCTTTATGGTGAACAGGCGACCCCGCACTCTCTTGGTCTTCTTGAACAATTTGATTACTCTTTTCAAATGTTGTATATCCTTCTTGTGAAGCTTTCGGATATTCCCAACTCTTGTGACTAGCATATTGATTACACTTAAAAGAATTTACCAGCAAACCCTTGACCTCTTCCTTGGAATCCACCTCTTCCATATGTTCTTCCTCCTTTATTTTGATAGCCTCCTCATTCATTTTTGGTTGTTCCACTAGAACATCCAACCCCTTCTTCTTGATGATGTCGTTGTCCCCTTCCAGATTGTTGTCCTCTCCCTCTTAATCCTCTTCCTCTCCTTCTTTCTTGTTGGCTTTGCTTCCTTTGTAACTTCTCCTTAGCCTTAAGGGATAATTGGTAAGCCTCTTCTAGACTTCTAGGGGACACAAGACTCAATTCATCTTGCAAACTATACTTCAACCCATTCAAACACCTTGCTACTTTCTTCATGTCCTCTTCACTATGTCCAAACCAAATCACCAACTTATAGAATTCTTCAGTGTAGTATTTGATTGACATGTCTTTTTGTTTGTGGTTTTTCAATATTTTGAAGATATTAGTTTGATAATCTCCTTGAAGGGACTTTTCCTTCAACTTTACAACCATACAGTCCCAAGAGTTAATCATTTCTTTATTCTTCTTCCTACTCTCATTTTGAACATGGTCCCACCACATAGCAACGTGACCTTTTAATTTTGTACCGGAAAACTTCACTCTCCTTTCTTTTGCAACTCCCTCATATTTAAAATGCTTATCTAGGTCATTAATCCAATCTATAAGTTCTTCTCTGTTGAGGCTTCTAGAATACGTAGGAACCTCAATCTTTGGTTTTGCACCAACATTCATGATTGTCCTCAACAGTCTTTCTTCAAAACCTTCAGGCCCTTCTTGCTCTTCCTCATCATTTTCTTGTGGTCACTCTTTCTCTTCAACATCATTGGCATCATCCACTGGTGTTCCTCTTCATTGTGTCCTCTCGATGGCATCCATTAGTGCAGTCAAGTTCTGCAAAAATTCAAGGACTCCAATGTCATGTCCTCTTCTACCTCTTCCTCGAGCACCTCTACCTTTCTTCACCAAAGAAAGGAAGTTCAGTCCTAAGCAATTTCTCAATTCCCCAATCATCCATAAACAATGAGACAGGGGTTGGGTTATGAAACAATAAATGGAAATACCTAGATGACAAAAAGACAAACATAAGTAATAGAACAACACTTGGGTTTTTATTTATTTTCTCTTCGATATAGTTTACATTGCTTTAGGTCCTATCAAAGACTATTGCTCTCTCTTCTTTGCACCTTCAACCCAAACCAATTTTTTCTCTATCGCCTCTCTATTTTCCAGTTTAAACTTCCTTTTGTGTAACTGATTTGGAAAGGCTCGATTTCCCACTGTCTTCGATGGAGAATGGTTCCTTGTTCCTCCCCCTCACTATAACTGTTCTTCTCCCTATTTAAACCTATATGGGTTTCCCTCTTCACCGTCCAAAATCCTCCAAAACCGTCAATAACTATCTCTCGACAACCATTTGCTTGCTTGATGGACGAAAGGAAGTTGGAGTGACTTGTTTCCTTACCCGCATGGCAATAGGAAGTTGCAGTGACATGAACTTGTCACCAAACAAAACTACAAAATCCCATCAAACCAGAAACAAAAGAAATAAACCAAAACTAAAGGGATAGAGAGTAATGCCAAGTGTTTAGCAAGGGTGCAACTCTAAGAGATAACAAATACATGAGAAGAATTTTCTTATTAATATGATATAATGCCAAGTGAAATTAATAGAATTGTCTTTGAGAGTCCAAGTCTTTGACATTTACTTGCAAGAGGGAGAGCATCACTTGAGTGCTTTTCCTCCAACCATAGATCAACTGTCCTCCACACACCTATTGGAGGTGGCTCTACTCAATCATCTAAGGTCATCATTTATGAGTCCCTTCTCCATCCCACACCTATCATTCCTATTCCAAATCCTAACACCATCTAACTCATTAAAACCATCCAATCCCAATCCCCATATTCTACTCCCCTCTAGTATATCGTCCTAAAAGGAAGGTGAGCCCGACCTTCTTTTGGATAGTCGGGCTTGCTAGTAAGGAGTTCCCTAGCACCATCCAACCCATAGAAATTATCCAACCCATTGAAACCATCCAACTCTAATCCCAATCTCCTACTCCTATTATTATCCAACACCAATCCCATAAGCCTCATGAATCCTCCATCCTTCCATCCAACCCAACTAAGTAGTCCATCCAACACTCCATCGTCACACCACCCACACCAATTGAAACATGCCAAGAGTTTGTTCCAAATGATACCAATATATCCCCTCATCCAAATCAAGATCCTATCATCCCATTTAATCCATTTGATGATCCTTCATCACCTTCTACAAAATCCATTCCAAAACCTCCACCTTATCCCCTTGGTCTGATTACTTTAACCCAAGGTGGTTCTCTTGTACCAGAAGAACAACTCATATCCAACAGGTTCATCTTCCCCCATCTAATAATGGGCTCAGTACCTAGATGAGCCATGTAACGACTAACTACCACCACTGCTTGTGTAATGTTTTGTCTATTGCACTCCACATTTGAACTTAATTCTAGCAACTGTTGATAGTATGATACACTAGACATCAATGTCTTCTCCACTTTTGTGCTAGGGCACCGTTCTGAAGACAAATTAATAAGAATAGGAAATGGAGTACTAACTACTTGTGCATTCTGCATATTGAAGCGCTAGAAAACCTTGTCCACATAAGTTTTTCATGACAACCATATTTTTGTATTATTCTTTATCTTCGTGTATCCTCATACCAGGAATCTGATTTTCTCTACCTAAGTCCATCTCAAACTCCTTAGCAAGCTGAAGTTACAAATGGATGATCTTATATGTGTTGGGACTTGTTACCAACATGTCATCAACATACAAAATCAAAATAATAAAACTATTATCATTGAATACCTTTGAAATTAGATGCAATGATCAATCTCACATTTGGTAAAACCCAAACTCATCATGAAGGAATCAAACCTTTTGTACCAACACCTTAGTGCTTGTTTCAAATTGTGCAACGATTTTCTCAACCTACAAACAATATTTTCTTTGTCTCTTTCCTCTAAACCTTTTGGTTGCTGCATTTAAATCTCCTTTGAAAGCTCACCATGCAAGAAGGCTATTTTTACATTTGACTATTCTAACTCCAAATCAAAACTAGCAACAAGAGCTAAAACAAATATAATAATACTTCACCATACAACAAGTGAAAAAATTTCATCGAAATCAATACCAAACTTTTGTGTATACCACTTGGCCACGAATCGAGCTTTATACCTCTTCAAATTATCATTTATGTCCCTTTTCAAATTGAAGACCCACTTGTTCCTAATAGATTTTCTCCTCGTAGGCAGTGGTACAAGCTTCCATGTCTTGTTCTTATGAAGAGCTTCCATCCCCACTTGCTTGCATATTTAAATTCACAAGCCTCCTGATACAAACTAGTTTCACCAACATCAATTATTAATGCATAAGTAGAATTACAAGTGGGAGAGTAACTTTCAGATGCTTTGGATACTCTAGTGGATCTCCTTACAAGGAGTAATATATCACCTTATGGCTCATTTGGTTGTTGTTCGACTTGTTGATTTTCATTTGGTACTTGCAGATTATCATCATAACTTTCCACCTCACCTGGAATAACTTTTGTACTTTGTTGTTCTTTCTTTGCATTGATTTTTCATTAAAATAAACATCTCAGCTAACTATCACCTTGTGGGAAGCAATATCCCACAATCTATTCCACAACCTTTGCTAGCATCCTCCCTGCCTATGACATAATGGGAGCTTTCCTATAGTGCATGTACACAAATCGTAGCCTAAAGGACAGAGGAAGTTTGTCAGATATTATAGTCGCAACTGCCTTAATAGACATGTATGATTACTACATCCTTCTTAATAATGAAATTTGGTAAAATCAATATTAATGTATCACCTTGATTTCCCACTTGAAAATTATTGAGTTATTTTTTTCTAGCATGATGTTGTTAAAAATTTGGGTATTACCACCCAACAACTGTTTGCCAAAACATAATAAGCCCAATAACAATGTCAGTTGGCAGAGAGATTGGGAGGATTTGTTTCAGCTATTATAGTTGGAAATGCTCTGGTAGACATGTATACAAAATTTGGAAGCATAGAAAAGGCATGTGAACTATTTGACAAAATTCCCTAAAGAGATGTCATCTATTGGAATGCAATGATTGTAGGATATACACAACATGGATGTCATCTTTGATTCAATGAAGTACTTTGGAACATATGCTACCATTGTAAATATCTCTAATCTAAATTCTTTGGAATTGGATACAAATTCTCTATCTTGTTCTCTTCGGCAATGATCTCATAGGAAGCATTCCTTCAACCTTGGGTGAATTATTTGGTCTTGAATAGTTGGACATGGGAAACAATATAAAGTGTCTCCCTTTTGATTACTTTATAGCAGAAATAAACCACAAACAAGGCTAGGCATAATATCCAACAAAACCATGTGAAACGTACACTCAGTTTCTATTAAGAAACCACAAAAGTTATTCACATTAAACAAGCCATCACATACAACAATATTTGTTTGTTTTCATGGAATGTAATGGAAAAGTATTAAAACTCACTTGAAATTAGCATGCAATCAGACAAAATAATAGGCAAAATCAACTCCGTTTGAACCATAGTCCTTGCAAAATGCCTCACCAACAAGTAGGACCAAAGAAATGGAATTTTAAAAAGAATTAGGGAGTTAAAATGTTTGATGAAATGCCCCAAGAAATGTTTCCTTATGACTTGCCATAATTAAATAATATATGAATTTTTTAAACAAATTCTACAAACTTCCAAGAAAATGCAATTCACAGGTGTAAAGCCAAATCTCTTAGATTTTGTTAGTATTATACCTACATGTGCAAAAATGGGAGCTTTGGAATAGGGTATGGACATTTATGGAAGAACTTTTTTAATAGTTGGACATTACGTTATCCTCATTTCTTCCTATTTCAGGGTACATGTCAACTTAAATAGTCTCATTTTAAAAAGTCATTGCATGAGAGATTTTCGTCTTTTGTTGGTGTGTCGTGCCGTTTGAATAATTTCCACCTCTTAATTTGAACTCTTGTTGGATGGAATTTTTGACATCATAACATTTGATAGATAAATTAATCAAAGTTTCCAAACATTTAGACTGCGTACAAGTAATGACAAGCCTAACAAGGGAATGTATAATGACAAAATAACAATGCCAAATAAAATTGACCCATGCATATAGGTATTAATGGTAAATGAACTTGATTATTTAATTGATTCAAAGGTTTTGTTTCAATCGTGTTTGGATCCTTGTAAATAAATGTGTATCATTTCTACATTAAGACCTTCATTGCACAAATGTACCAAAAAAATTGACAATTTTTTCAATTTGACCTTCCACACCTCTTTCGCGTACCCATTGCACACCAAGGTGTGATTGCTAGTGTTTATTATGTCACAATTTAGGCCTAAGCTCTTTGCTAGTAAATGATTAGGGTTTGGGTTGAATTGTTGTATTCGGTCAATATCCAAAATTGCAAATGCAAGATTTTCATGAGTTGCAATTATTTGGGGAATTTTAAATATTACTTTGGTTCCTATTGGTACTTTACTTTTGTTTTCAAATACCATCCACGTTTGTGTTTTTTTGCACCTTGCACATATTGCCTTCTCCAAAATTCTAAGATGACTGTGGTATATTGGTATATTTGTAAAGATATTGAATTTATGTGAGGAGAAATAATTTTTCTTAATGTCTCTATGGAAACAAATATAAATAATTAAATAAGTGTATGTATTTTTAGTGTGGCAATACTAATAGTATTTGTTGGTTAGTTGAAGTGAATTATAATATATGAATTTAAAAGTAGGTAAAAGATTTTTACTAGTATTTATCATAGTCATCTAGTGGAGAATACCTATATTTTTAATGTCATATCAAAAATATTTGTCTTGTAATTGATAGATGAGTGATGATAGTGGTTTAAAGGTATGGTAGGATATTGTAAACTTTAGTATTTCTTTTTATTTTAAATAATTTGAAAATAACATAAATGAAGTAATTAAACTATGAAGACTATTTTTTAAATTATTATGAAATGACCCCCTTATAATTTTTCAACTTTTTGCAACAACACTTCAACAATGGCATCTATCAACATTAGCCAATAATCAAATCAACTATTGAAAGTAACCCTACGCCAAGAATGTACACCAGGATCCCAATGTCAGGCAAGGTGTGAGCATATGGCGTTGAAGATCATTAGTCTCCAAACTGAATGAAGTACAATGTTGGAAAGTAAAGTTTATGCAACTTGACTGCGTATTTCAGCGGGAGTGTTTTGACGGCACAGTCGATCAACAACATGAATGCAAATACAAAAAGTAAATGGATGTCTTAGCTGATCAGTAATGTGAATACTGAAAGTAAAGAAGGGCGACAAGTCGACCCAAGTACAAAATGCAAGATGACGAGGCCTGTCTCTTCCACCAATGTTGGGAATGATAATGCTTAAACAAAATAAACAAGGCGGCGAAGCCAACCTCTTCCACTAAGAGTGGGAATACAATATAAATTTGCAGAATGAGAATAAGAGCTGATCAGTACTATTGAAACAACTTTACAATAAGAATGAATCCTTCAAGAAGCCAATAGTTAAACTATCCAATGAGCTGCAAATGTTATTATTTGAACTCCAATCTTCAAAGACTCACTAGATGTGAAAAACACACTCCAAAACTCCAACTTAGACAATCTAATATGACAGTCCAACAAACTGAAAATGCAAACCAGCAAATAAAGAACTCACTAAAATAGTCATAACTCACTCAAAACAACTCCAAATGACATGAAATGCATATGACCCCTAGAGAGATGGCAACCAAGCTAGGACTGAGAAACAACTGCAAACTGTAGTTATTTATTTTTCTAAAGCTTTCCAAGACTTCCCAGGCAAAAGTGCGACTTGGAGAGAAGTCGACCTGCAAGATAAAATAAATGGCTCCACAAAAAAATCCCAAAACTTGCACATAGGGGACCTTGAGCCAAGGAAATGAATGAGCCAATACTCAAAAGCCAACAAAATTCGCCTAAAGAGCTGTGAATGAAAACCTATTTCAGCCACACTAAAATCAGCAACATGAAAAACTGATAAACACACCAAAAACATTAGAAAACATCATAGGACCCCATTACAATAAGCTCAATTTGTCATTTTGAATAAAAAACAGTCTTCTCACTTAGCTAGTTGCTATCTTTCAAGCAAGAAACCAAGTCCAAGTTAGGAGGTATGCATTCCTCAAAGCAAACCACTCACCATTTCAGAAGCATAACATTATAATTTCTTCATGGATGCCAAACAAAGAGCCCAACACTCATATATATAGCCTTTGCCTCCCAAATTCAAATTCCAATTCCCTCCAAGATGGGCGCCTAATCCAAATTCACATTCATCCTGCAAATGTTTATCAAATTGCATTTCATTTCATCTTCTTCCTAAGGCATCCATTTCGTGAAGACATAACACTTTATTAAAAAAATATCGATAAAGTGTAATGTGGCATCCAAAAGGTAATAAAGTGAGACACTTTATAAAATAATATTTCTCCTCAAAATATTATCTCATTTGCATTTCATTTCCCCATGTCTCCAAGGCGTCCAACATCAAGAAAGTAATATACTTTATTAAATTTGCTAATAAAGTATAAAATGGCATCCAAATATAATAAAGTGAATGACTTTAATAAAATCACTTATTTCTCTTAAAGGCGTCCACCAAGCCTTATCAAAATTCACTTTATTAAAATATTTTACCTCCACAAGTGAAGCGCCCAACTCAAGCTCAAACCTGCCAAAAATAACACCAAGGGTGTTGGAGATTAAACTGCTCAAATTGACCCTGCTAGATATAGCCACTGAATTGAATTATAGAAACCTTGTTAAAAATAGCACTGCTAAAAATAGAATTTGCTAAAAATAGCATATTGCTAAAAATAGTAAGTTGTTTCAAACTCATTTTAACCATAATTCAAGCAACCGTCGTACTTACTAAAAACAGTAAGTTCGGAAAAGTCCTCTGTTGTAGTTGCATGTCACATTATTGCGAAGCTCTTTGAAAACCCAAAAGGAATCCAAAAACCAATCTGTCAAACTCCAACATGCAAGCCTCCAAAACTGCCAAAGTATCATCCCAGAAAATAAGAAACCCTAATTTCAAATGCATGTCATACCATCCAGAAGCTCTCTGAAAACCCGAAAGGAATCTAGAAACCAATCTGCAAAACTCCAACATGCAAACCCCTGAATCCTCAAAAGAAACCTCCAAAACTACCGAAGAAAATGTAAGTCAATATCTCGTCATGCATGTTACCACATCCCGAAGCTCTCCAAAGACTTAGAAAGCTCCACCAGACATGTGTCAAAAAATCTCGCATGCAAGCTCTCAAAACCTCCTCTGAAAGTGGAAACCCTAATTTCAGCCCCTGACTGGCCTACGGGCTTCCGAAAATAGGCTATCAGATATAGAAGAGCGTATGGCTAAAATGGGGACATTACATATTAGTCCTTGCCTTTATAAGGTGGGGAGCTAATGTTATCGGCTCAATCTTACAAATTAAAATTGTGCTCGGGGAATGGCGTCGGAAAAATAAAGATATGGTTTTGGTGATATTCGGGGGAATATTTAGAAAAAGTAAATTTATTTTTCTTTTAATTTTGTGATTGGCGGGTTTTAATTTTCCTCATGGTTTTGGCATTTTCTAAATTATTTTAATAATAATAATAATTTTAGGGAGCTTTGCTATTCAAAATCTTTCATGAGTTTGTTTGTATAGTTGTGTCTTGCCATGGACTCTTCCTGGGGACACGTGGCATCTTGAGCAGTAAATTTGCATTTACTATTTCCGTCTTCTCATTTATTGTGAGGAGACTCAAGTGCAATCGTCATATTCGCGTTGTATGTTCATTTTTTGCTCAAGTTGTTTGATGAGGTTGAAGTTTGTGTCTGTTGGGAGGGTTTTCATCTATTGTCTTGGAAGCGAGAAAGGTGGCCTTTGTAAGTTACTCTATCTTTTATGCTTTGATATTTTTCCTTTGCCTACTGCTTTGCTTGGATTGTAAATGGAAAATGAAAATTAGGTGTAAGTAAATGGAAAATATTTGAAAATAAAATCATTATAGTGGTTTACATATTTGCATTTTATGGGTCAATGTCTATTGTTTGTTGTTGTTTGCATTTTGTGTGTTATGCCTATTCTTCGCTATTCTTTATCAGTTAGTGTTTGTTGCCGGGTTAAATACTTAGTTGCATTTCAATTTATTCGATGAAAATGAGAATAGCTCGTGTTTTGAATATTTCTTGGTTTTGAAGTTTTAATGCTGTTGAGCAAATTATTATTTGCGTTGTTTGCCCATTTGCTTAGGTTGTTTCTGAGAGTGTAAATGTGAGTTAGCCTTTCTTGTTCGGTCATTTGCAATCGTGTGCTGCTTTTATGGGTTGATGTCTGTTGTGAGTTGAATATTTAACACCGCAATTTGTTAATGTGAATTTCTTTGCTACCCATGATTAAAAATGAACGTAGCTAGTTGCACTTCAATCTATTGAATGAAAATGAGAATTGTTGGTATTTGAAGTTTTTTTTTTTTTTGCATTCTTATGCTCATGCGTTGCATTTGAGCGGAAATAAGACATTGGCTTGCCGCTGCTATTAATTTATTGGTGTGAATGGGGAAGATTCTGCAGCAAGATAAGCCGAGAAGGCCAAATACTGGTCTGCGCTCTGCCAGGAGAGGTAATATTCTTTTTGACTGTGAAGCAAGTATTCTATCTATGAATAAATTTGAGTTTGTGGATTCATTTGTTTGGTTCTCATGATTTAATGAAAATCATGGGATCGGATCTGCGAATACTGCAATATTTGCAATGTACATTGCTTCCAATGGTTTTCGGTGATCATTTTAAAGCCCTATGGTATTCTTTTTTAATTTTTTTTGTTTTGTTCAGCGTTCTTTCGGTCAGTTATTTCTAAATCCTTCAGGATTTCAAATTTTTGTATATTTGTTTTCTATTTTGCGTTTATTGCGAAATACAGAGTAGACGGTTTTCTTTTATGTGTTTTATACAATGTACGTAAGCTGAAGTGCATTTTGTTTGCAAACCCTAAATAAGAAATGTAGGCATAATTCTTTCTCCAAAATGTGGGAGAACATGTGTTGTAATAGCATAATAAAGCGTTTTTTAGGGTTAGTCTGTACCGATGTACAAGAGGAAATATGTCGAATGGTATGATATGTATCTTTGCAGGTAAAGCTCATACAGTTCTATTTATAGAGTCCCTTCAAAACTTGTGAATTCAAGAAGCAGTACATACAATATTATTTCAATGGACAAAAAGTAGCCTAAAAGCATACAAGAGATTGCTGCATTTAAATTTTTGCATCTGTGCTTCCCAGCTATTGTATCACAGCCTCTTAACTTGATTTATTTACTTTTATATATTTATCGAGTTATTAGTACTTTGGATGATTTGCCATCTTGAGAATCTGGTTGTGACTCGAACATATGCCGATCATGGTAAACTCCCTAGGATGAACATCTGCACCACAGCCCGCATTTGCTTTAACATGAATTTAGTGCTTTCTTTTTTTGTTCTTTAATTTATTCAGGAAATTGTTGGTTATGATAGCAATCTGATCAAGGCTTTGGCATGTACATGTCTTTTTTCCTGTGCGGGTAGAGAGATATAGAGTTAAACACAATCACATCGTCCAGCAATCCCACGAATGAAATACAAAACAGTCTGACATAGGAAACAAATCACAATTCTTGAAGTCTGATCTAAAGGTTCAATATGAATGGACTAGGCTAAAGTTTTAATGCCTACAATTTTCTTGTACTGCTCATGCTATCTGTCTTCTTGCCGCATGGCCTTACCACATCATACTTAATAGGGATCAAAGAAAAAAAGAGAACTTACAAACACAACAGTTAAAACTGAAGTTTGAGGGACCATAATTGGAGTTTGATAGGTTAAAACCCTAGAAACTTGGTTTTCTATCTTCAAACCTTTGTATGCAATGTGACAAATAATGTACAAGTTTTTCAACCTTTTTGAGGTGTAATGACAGAAGTGCAGGCATGTGAAAGGTTCCCACCAACCTGGATGGACGCCGGATGGTCGAGCTTAGCAAATCCAGTGAGCTGCTTGGCCAGTCACTTTCCTAAGGCTCTGTACCTATTAAATATGTATATATTTTTGTGGGCATGATTGTCCAGTTGTTATGTACATTGTTCTTTAAATACATATAAAACAAAAGTTTTTGTATGTAACTACTATCTCCTGTCTTTTTATCCCCATAACTATTAACTTGATCAATATTTTTTTAAGGTTGTTTATAAGAGAAGTACAATTTAAGAAATTCGAAACAGACTACAGATGCTCAGTTTTCATGTCTCGGCAGATGAGAAAGTTTGATCAACCTGATAGATCATAAAAGGTAATCTTAACTGAAAAAAACTCACATAATGATAGAACTATGAATTTATTTTATCTAAACATACGGTGAGGGTATGGTGTAACAAACACTGGAAAATGCTAGGGCCAAATTCTTGAGTTAAATTCTGGATTGCACGTAAATGTACCCAGTGTTTATTACACCATACCCTCAAAGCAATAAGGAAAGCTCTAAAACCTTGCCTACAAATTATGAACAAAATCTGGTCAAGTGGATTAAATGTCACATAGATTACTTGCCCCTATTTTATGGTCGATGCACTTTTTGTAAAGAAAATAAATGTTTTGTGAAATGTTATCGTTGATGGGAGTTCTCAATCTTTTAATTGTCATCCTACAGGTAAATGCCAAATTGTTTCTGACATTATTATTCCTTTTCTTCAATTCAAATTTATCATTTCTTTTCTTCAATTCAAATTGACTGTCGTATTTACTATGCACTGCTTATTGTATTGCTTCTCTTAATTGTTCTGATTATAGTTTTTATTGGGTTTCAAGAGGATGCCAAAATCTTTTACAACAAGAACAGCAACAAAAAAAATAAGAAACAACAAGATTGTTGAATGTTGTGATTATAGTTAGTGGACCGTGGTATGAACTATTTAGAAGTGAAAATCTCCCTACATTTGCATTGGCTGGTGGAATAGAAAGCCCTTTTATTGCCTAATAAGATTGATAGATTTTTTCTTCATAAACAATGCCAATGGTTATTATTGAAATGAAAAGCTTATTAGCCACTCTGTTAATATTTGTTTGTCCACAGCAATCGACAAAAAATTAAAGAGTCCCGTCTTGAGTTAGACCCAGAGCTAGACCCACTGGAAGATCTGTTCACTTAAGGCTTCTTCTTCTTTCCATGGTATGTTTAACTTCTAATCAGAGTGTTGAACTTGAGCTAAGTATTTAGTAATATTTTACCATCCTCTTAATATTTGTATGAAAAGAAATACAAACTTGTTTGCCATAGGCATGAAACAGCAGCTGGGATTTCAAGTCTATTCTATTATTTTTCCGTCCTTAGGTATGGAGCTGTGAGACTTTGATTATGATGAGTAATTCCATTATTGCCTTGAAATATTGAATACTGCATGCAAGAATTGGTCAGTTATTATTGATGAATGTCTGTGGTAGATTGTAAAGTGTTTTCTAACTATTTCATGTCAGTCATGAAAGGAGTTATAGATCGATTTATATTATTAGGTTTATCCTACAAAAGGTCATTTATGTATTTATCTTGACTATTACTATTAATGAATATAAAATTCTGACTGGTGGATTTGCAATGTCTCATCATGTTTTTGGTCTTCACATAATGTTATATGATTGGAATCAATTTTTCCCTGATTCTATTACATGGTTTGAATCGACAAGAATTTTGGTTGGCTTTAAGAGATGATCTTATTTTAATTGGTGAAATTTGGCAGACTCTAATCTGACAGTAGGCTTACTCTATGGTTATAATTAAACAGTCATATGATTTTAAAGATTTAGGTGTGCAAATTACCATTTCCCACAAAATTATGCACAAGAGCTTTATCAAGTTTCCATTGGTAGGTTACTGTATTTTTAAATCCTTATATTTGGAACACTATTTTAGGATTTCATAGTTTGAAACTTTCAACGATTGGATTTTTGATGTGCTTAAACTTTATTCTAATTTCAAATGAAACTTTCTAACCTTTTACATTCTTTAATTGCAGACTAGAATACTCCGTTTTTACTCTCATTTAAAAAACCATTTACAGGGGTTCTAACTAGTGCTCTAACTGTGTATTTGTATTATGTATTTTTCCTTAAGCATAACCTCAAAAATAAACAAAATTTCTCCCTCCGTTTGACTTTCTTTGCCTGTAAGCCTAAAACATTTTATAGCATGCTTATGGTGTTGCACCATTGGTATTTAGATTCACTCTTACATTTCATGATTTTATTTTATTTAGGACCTTATTTTAGTTTTCTTCTCTTGTATCATTTTTTTCCTTTAGTGTTTCTTTTTTCAGTCAGATGAATTGTAAGTTGATCTGTATCTGATTTATATCTAAAAGCTTAACTGATAGCTTCCAAGGATTGGATTTTGGTGTACTGAAACTTTATTCTAATATTTTAATTTCAAATGGAACTTATAACCTTTTACATTATTTATTTGCAGTCTAGAATACTCCACTTTTATTCTCATTTACAAAAGCATTTGGAGGTGTTCGAACTGGTACTCTAACCGTGTCTTTGTATTATGTGGGTGCTTCTCCATCAGGTGCATGCTCTCTTTACTTAAAAAAATTTCCAAACCGCTCAGTAGGTTCCAGCAAACTATTATTCTGAATGCGAAACGAACAGACACAATAGGGGCTATGAAGAAAGTGACATAAAAAACTCCAAAACTGTAACTTCACACCTTTGCTTACTAAATAGAATTACAATATGCTGCACTATGTCAACTGTTTTATTTATTCTTGCAAAATCAGCTCATTTTTTGATAATATTGTTTTCTGCTTTTGTTTGTTTCAGCTTGCTCATGTTCCAGTCATTTTCTCGTACCCGTACCCTTTAAAATTGTTGACTGTTTTCTTATTCACTGTACTTTCATAATTTATAGATCTTTGAACAGAACATTGTCCTATTCTACTTTGTGCATCTCTACTCCTGAACTCGTTAAAAGAGATCATATTCTATCATTTCAGTTCCCTGATTAAGCTTTTAATATATTGGTTGGGAATGGCCAGATATGTTATACCCACCATATGCCAATGGTGTAGCATATATCATCTCAAAAGATATTGGTGAATTTATTATTTCCTGTGACAAGAATCATAGTTACTAAAGCTACAAGAACTTTAGTGATATTGACTAATAGTTGAGTTTTATTTTTTAGATATTCAAGATGGAGGACGAGAGCATGGGTATATGGGTTTTTAAAATATGATGAAACAGTCGTAAAACTTGGTCAAAAGAGGAACTGTTCTTTAATAGCCTATATGGAGCATGATTTTTCCATATCTTGTCTGTACTTTATCCTAACATTAGCTAAGCACTTTAACATCTACAATATTCTCTATTTATCTTCAAACATTATTTCTTGATGTTGTTTCTCAATTTCGCGTGTTTATGTAAATTTCATTCTACATATGTTATAGCTCTCAAGATGTCCTACATTGCTTGAATACATCCTTTGAATGCATACCAATTATATACTAGTACGTGATTTGTGATTCACATTCTTTGTTGATACTATTGAATTATGATTTCGTTCTTTTTTCCTGGAACTCAATTATATACAGTTTTGTGACAAATTTCTGCTCACTGTTCTATAAACTTGTTACACAAAAAATTATACTATAAAAAATTATACACATAAAAGATTTCTGCTCATTGTTCTAAAATCCCAAATTATGAATTTGGGCATTGAAGCAGCAGAAGCAAAGATGATTCCAAACACAAAATTAGTGAACACAAGCACAACAGAATCCACAAATACAGTGGATATGTATGGTTGCTAAATTGGCAGCAGCTGTGTCACAACGATCATTTTCCTTTTAGTCTTGAGTTCATCTATCTTAGGGTCCCATGTTCTATTGCAAATATTTTTTATGGTGGAAATCCTACAATGCAATGATAGTTTACATTGCAATCCCCGAACAAAGTAGTGGATCTATGTTGAAAAAGGAGCAATACAAATGTCTTAGGTGGGATCGAAGTTGCTCTAATAAAGATGTGTACAAGAGTTGCCAAATATTTGTCAGAATTATTGGTATTGACTATAAATTTGATTTAAATTTGGAGATACTGGGAATTGTTCCCATACCTTAACCAAAATTATTGTTTAGGAACCGTTTAAAAATATCTTTTGGTGTCAGTAATATCTGAATCTTTTTGTTTTATACAACATATGCTTCTCATGTTTGTCTCGACATTTTGATAGCAGTCTTATCTTGTGCCTTAGAAAGGTCTAACAACATTCCGCTGCATCAAAGGGCCCAAATGATGCCTAAATTGAATGATAATATGCATTCAAAATAATTTTTCACGACTATTTTATCCCGTTTGATAAAAAAGGGTTCTGTTTGTATCCATATTTCCATAAAGATTACATATTGATTAACCACACCTGGCCCGGGAATTCTGTACCTTGCAATGAAACGATTGCATTGATTAGACGTGTTCATTGGCATAATTCATTTGTTAGGTTGGGATTTTTACAGTTTATCAATCTGGTCCCAAATGGTGCACGCTCAGGTACTGTATCTTTCTAAGATTTTGTGACAATTATACCTGTCCTTACCTCATCAAGTCAAGTAAATGATAATCATAAATATTTGTGTTGTACATTGGGAATATGTTCCAAGCATATTATTTTTCTTTGATTCAACCTTCATAGCTTTATCATGGCTTGGTAAAACGTCAGTACCTAAATTTCGGGTGCAATACCTCAGATTGTGCAGGAAATAATCTTACATTTTTTGACATTTCAGATTGTGACTTTAGGAGTGATTTGCAGTTGGTAATCTACATATACTAAAAATTTACTTGTGACTTTTTTGCTTATTGAAGGAAACTGAGGTATATAAATTGCAAATATGTTAAAAAGGCAAGATTTTCACTTTGATGCATAAATATTCAATTGTCTACTTCAGTTATAATACCATGTGATTGGCAAGATGGATTTCGATGCTGTAATAAGTGCTTTTGGGGGAATCCTTATCTCATTGAAGAGGAATCTATCTTCAAGTTATGACAAGTGATTTTGATTATCTCACCTGGAAGCCTTGAAGGCAAGTATATTTTCTAGCCACTCTATCTGTTGACGTGTACTTGAAGTTATGGTAAAATTTGAAATGCCATATTTTTATTTTATAATATTTTGATGATCTTTATATGGAGGAAATCCTTCTTACCGAAGAAGGAGAATATCTACAAATTCTGGTACTTAATATGATATATTGACTTTTATACAGAAAAGATACATATTTCAAATTTCATCAACTTTGTATTCTTGAATAAATATGGATACAAACGATGGTTCTTGACTGATGACTCTCACAAATCTAGAGCGAAGAGCTTAGGAGATGTGATTGCTTGCTAGGTTTCATAGCAAGGATTCTTTGATGGTCATGTGATTGTGAGATCTGCAATAAAATAATTTCACAGTTTTTAATTTGAAATGTAATTCTTTCTGTTGGAGTTTAACAAATGGAATAGATTAAGTTAGTTTATCAGAAAAATCACATACTCTTGGAATGTAGCATTCAAGTGAGTTATATACATTCAAGTGTGTTATATAGTTCATTAAAGAATTCCTTCAATTATCTTGTTCCCCTGATTGAATTCAATATACATTCAAGTGTGTTATATAGTTCATTAAAGAATTCCTCCAATTATCTTGTTCCCCTGATTGAATTTTTGCTTATTTTCAGTAGTAACACATTCCAAATAACACAACTAAAGTCAGAAATGACAGCCCTCTTTTATTTGTCCATAACAATTTATGTATATGGGTATAGCTGATTCTAAATTATTGTTTTCTCTATTCTATGCGAGCACTAGCACAATAGGCATTTAGTTTATTAGTTTTCCATCACTTTCACATATGGTGGTGTTTGAGCTTTCGTACTTCTTTGACATAATGACCACAATTTGTTTGTTCATATAAAGATCCCAGTCTTTATATTAGAATGACCAGAAGTGCGATAAGTAGAACAAACATTACTTAAATGTTTTTCCAATCTTTAAAACAGAGACCCAAAAAAGCACAAAGAAATGAAATACTGCATATGGGCCTAACTAGCCTTCCCATATACAGGCCTATCCAAGACTCAAAAAGATAAAAACCACTGCGTTTTGTACATTATCTTTTCCAAGGAGAGCCAGTTTTCTTAAAACAAGTTTTATCTGAATTATCTAATTACCTTCCAAACGATGGAAACATCAACTCATTACTCCAAACCTCATCTACATCAACCATAAGGTGGCTGTGCTAGTATTCTCAAAATGAGTTTTATCTGAATTACTACTTACCTTGCAAATGATTGAAACATCAACCCGCTACTTCAATGCTCATCTACATCAACCATAAGATGGCTGTGCTTGTTGACTAAGCATAATTCTTGGCTGCAAGTCCTCATCTTCCCCTTCATGATCTCCTCAATTAAGAAATTTATGCTCTTGCCCAAGGAAATTCTTACCACTACTCAACTAAACAAGGCCACTATGTCTATAAACATGAATTATCTCTTTTGTAATGGATTTGCACCATCATTGTTAGGATCTGCACGGCTTGTACAGTGCTACATTGACATAGGAATGAATTTGTTCTATTTATGTGACAAGATATTTGTAATGTGGAGGTCCTATGCCATCCATTTTGCAAAGTTGGTTAGTAAGTGTCTATCCTCCCTTGTATATCAGCTTGATTTAAAAAATACAAGCCGATTGATTGAACTTGACTAGAGAGAGCGATTCAAGGCTTAAATTTGATGGTTGATTGAGACTTTGTTTGTCGAGCAATTTTTTTTGTGACAATTATCCATCCAAAGTTGTCTTCCAAATGTGCAAATATATTTTATTTAAAAAAATATATCATAGACTACACGTATATTTTACTATAATTTTATATAATTTTTGATGATCTGCCAAAATTTTCCCTTTCATGTAATACGGTTTTTCTCGAAGTTTTCAAAGTTTTTAATGGCAAAAATTGCTAGATATAGACATATGGCCATCAAATTCAGGCCCTGGGGAGTATGGCATTGTACATGAATTCAGTGCAAACTAGGGTCCTCTTGTGGGAGACTTCCCTCTCTTTGTTAGGCAGTTGCCTTGCATAAAAAGGTGAGCACGTGGCTTTCTTGGCCCACTGCTCCAATTTCAAAGGGGGACTCAGCAAATCACTCTAATCCTAATACTCCAAAGGAAAAAACAAAATACATAAAGCTACACGTATGCCCTTCTCTTGTGGGACCCTCCTAATTGAGCCTTTATTTTTTCATATTGATTAAGCACAATAACATAATGGCTTTTTTTATTTTGTTCTCTGAAGCATGTTGTTATTCCATTGCTAGAACATAGTAGTATATAGGTAAAAAAAAACAGCTCCTCTCACAATTCTGGAACATTATTTTGTTTCGTATTGATACTTGTGTGTATTTGGATTAGAAGTTGTACATGACATCTTTCTATTTGGGTGAGAATGAGATGTTGTAGAGATGTTGTACATGTGTACGTATTTTAAATTATCAACTATGCATCTAATATAACAATCATGTTTCCTTTTTGGACAAAAGAGTTGCAAGATTGCTTAAACTCAAACTTAAGTGTATTTTAAATTATCAAGTATGCCCTTAATATAACAATCATGTTTTACATGTTGGGACAAAACAGTTGCAAGATTACATTAACTCAAACTATTAAATTGGAGGACAAATACATAATATTTTATTTTAATAGCATAATATTTTAGTGTGTATTATTTATTTGCAATAAGTTAGATTGACTTATGTCCTATGTGCACCTAGATTTTGACTATTATTGTTCATACTTTTGTATGAGATGATCAATACACATTTTTGTGTATGAATGACTTATGTTAGGTTAAACTATGATTGACACTTTCTTAAATAAATATTCAAACAATAATGAGAGTATGCTCAACTATTGAATCAAACTATGACAAGTACCCTCACAACTATTGGTACATGCTCAACTATTGGGTCTTCTCCCCTAGTTTGACAATCAATAATATACTCAAAAGAGGGAAAGTTGGCGAGTAACTATTCTCTGTACACTTTGTACCTATGGTCATAAAATACACTTGTATGGTCATCATGTCATCCCATCACTCAAAAATTACTTAATAAAATACTTAAAATGTGTTTTGGAGTGTTGAAATATTTTTGCCATAAAATACAATAAAAATTTAAGAAGATTGTATCATATCAAAGAAAATATTTTGGACATACTGTCAAAAATCTTATAGGATTCTAGTTTTATATATATCTAGAATATATATAATTCTAATGGTTAGATTCAAGAATTGAGTCTTAAATTCAACAATTGAATTTTATTCTTATTTTCTATAAAAAAAGGAGGCATTTGTAATTTCTTATATCTTTTTACACTGTCTTTTCTTCATTGTTTATTCATTTGCTCATATTGTTTGATGAAGGTGAAACTTGTGTTTGTTGAGAGGATCTATATCTATTGTGTGCTTTTATGTGTTGATGTCTATTGTTCAGTTAAAGACCTAACACCATAATTCATAAATGTCAAGTTCTCTGTTGACCACCATTAACAATGCAACTAATCTTTTGTTTGTCACACCATTAACAATGCAACTAATCTTTTGTTTGTCACACATGCATGCCAACCGCACTTCAATCTATTAAATGAAAATTAGATCTAGCTAAGTGCAAAATTTGTCAATGTAAAATCTATAATATTTCATCAATACCCAATGTTTTTTTGTTGGGGACATCCAGTTGTTCAATGAGATTAGATTCATAATTTTCTATCTTTTCTCTTCATTTCATTGATTAGCTTTAAAATTAAACAACTTTAATTCACATTCTTCTTCTACAGGTATTGATCTCTTAGATATAGGCACACAACAAGTTCTTGCCCTTGTTGGCCTCCGAAAAGCACTTGAAATGACATTCGTAAGATTTTTTTCATCTTGCCTCCCTTTCATATTAAAGGATTTATTTTTCTAATATTTTCATTGTTTTTCCTTTTAACTATTTCTTCTCTCAACTAATTGCCACTTTCAATTTCTTAATGCAACTATCTAAATTAGTGAAATTTGAAAAGGCAATTCAGTTAACGTTTGTTGATGCTATATTACCTCCTTCCAAAATCATGAATGCAGTTTGCCAGTGGGCATTTCTGATGTTTCCATACATACACAAAGAAAATATTAACGATCAAGTTTTTCAATATAATCTCGTGCATTTTCACATCCTACCTTACATGTTTATTCAGTATAGAGTGAATAACACAAAAAATATTAACGATGAAGTTTTTCAATCTAATTAAACATGTAATTAAACCATAAAGATTAATACCGTAGTGGAGAAATAAAAATAACTATTCAAAACATATGAACACCAAATATGCATGGAGAAAGCCTTGCAAGAAAAAACACCACCAAAAAGATTCAAGCTTGTATTAATCAAAGTAAAATGGTACATCAATATAATATGCTTCTCACTTTGACTAATACTAATCTAGCACTATAAGAGTACCCACAAAAGAACCCAACAATCTTCTACCTTATCTATCCATTATCTAGAAACATTATAAATAGGTGGTCCCAACACTATGACTCAAAAACATAGGCCATAGAAAAATCCATAGCCACATGGTCATGATCGACATCAGAGATTAGAAAGTAACTTCTCTTACACGTCTTTATATATCATAGATTGTATCATAGCAATCAAAATGAATAATTTCTCAAATATATGCACTCCATGACAGTGTTTAATTGGAAGAATGTTCTATACCTCCTAGTTTTGATACTTTCGGTACACCTAATCCTAACATTCTGCCACTTAACATTGACATTGCAAAGAAATAACAAAAAAACTAAAAAATGATGAATCAAGTGCTGGAAGAGGAAAGACGCATGGCCTAGATCTACACCAACAAAACTTATATCTGATTATTGGCTTAGTGAAAAAACCCACAATATTAACCAAAGTGTCATCCTTCTATATAGTGACTCTACGACCTCCTACCATCTTATGGACAAAGTGACAATAAACATCTTATCCCTACCACCATGGTTGATTAGGTTATGTGCCTTATTATGTCGGTTGGTTTTGCATTCAAATTTTGATTCAAATATTGATGATATTTTTTATTGCCACTAATGTGCCCAACTATCTCTTATGGGATGTGTACATTTTAACTTGTTTGTTTGACATCTAGCAATGTTTCTTCTTTACTATTTTCAATATATATATATATGTGTGTGTGTGTGTGTGTGTGTGTGTGTGTGTGTACGTATGGATATATGTATGTATGTGTATATATGTATATATACATCTATATCTATTCACTCCACGATAGTGTTTAATTGGAAGGATGTTCTATAGCTTCTAGTTTTGATATTATCAATGTAACATCCCTATTTGATACATTACCACAGTATTCCAAGTATTTCAAAGAATAAGTAATCTCCACATTTCATTATGTTTGAACAACATAAATTTTTTATCATCTACATGCTTAAATATGAGTAATTAAGACATAAAACTTACAAGTTGAATGCTACACCTAATCCTAAAATTCTCCCACTTAACATTCACATTGCAAAGACACAAGAAAAAACTAAAAAATGATGAATCAAGTGCTGGAAGAGGAAAGGCGCACGACCTAGATCTACACCAACAAAACTTATATGTGATTATTGGCTTACTGAAAAAATCAACAATATTAGCCAAACTGTCATCCCTCTATACTATGCCTCTACCACCTCCAACCATCTTATGGACAAAGTGAACATCTTATTCCTATCGCCATGGCACATTAGGTTATGTGCCTTATTGTGCTGGTTGGTTTTGCATTCAAATTTTGATTCAAACCTTGATGATATTTTGTATCGCCACTAATGTGCCCAACTATCTCTTATGGGATGTATGTGTTGTAACTTGTTTATTTGATGTACAACAATGTTTCTTCTTTACTATTTTCAATATATATATATATATATATATATATATATATGTATGTATGTATGTATATATGTTAAATATATATATGTATATGTATACATCTATATATATGTATACATTCATACTATAGATATATATATATATGTATGAGTGTATATACATATGCATACATATATACATATATATATATATGCATATATATATATATACATATATACATATTGCATATATATATATATATATATAATTATAATACTTGACTCAACATTATAAATTTTATGACATGCTCTATAGTTACCAATGATGTGGGCACAAGCTTTTCCCATCATCGGTTAATTGAAGACTATTTGGCTTGACTGAATGAAGCTAGTTGTATTTCCCTACCTCATTCTATTTGAGTTATGACATGATTCTTTGTACAACCCTATAAATTAGTTTTACAAACACTAATTAGTTTCTCACTCAATTGCTAATCAAAATTAAAGGAATATTTGCTAATCAAAATTTAGTAAATATTAATTATAAAGAAGAAAACTTAACTTTTATGATTCTAGTCATAATTGAATTGATTTAAAATCAATTTATTTTATCTCTTTATTTCATTTTATAAGAATTATTTTTATTTTCTCTTTACTTCTTTTTATTTGAAAAATTATTTTATTTTATTTAAAAATAAATAATTGGTTTTATCTTATTTACTTAATGGTTATTTTATTGATTTATTTTGTTTCATTTATATATTTCAATGTCATCTATAGCTGATATATTTTATTTTTAAAATATATTTGACTAATGTAGTTTATATATTTTTAAAATATATGGAATTTATATTATTATTTATTTCTCATCATGTTAAAATACCTCAAATAAATGCCAATAACATTTTTTCAATACTTAATCTATTAATTTTCTCACCATGTGACTCGTTTGAAAGGTAATTTTTTTTCAATAAAACTCACTGAACCTTCCAACACTCAACAAAGTAGAATATACATATACAATAAAATAGAGATATATATTAATTTTATATCTTTTATTTAGTTGGATAATGATGAGAAGTGAGAATGGGAATGGCTCAAGTGTCACTTCTGTGCAAGCCCACAACTTTGTAGGTGTGGCTTCCATGTGTTTCCTTTAGCGTACATGATGTTTTGGAGGTCGTGTTTAGGGGTTGGTTGGTGTTCGGTGTTCAATGGTGGGTTTTTCTGCTTTCAAGGGTGGGGTTTGGGTATTTTTTGCGTTCGAGGGTGGGTTCTTTCACCTTTCAGGGGGAGGGTTGTTTTTTGTCCGTTGGGTGAGGCCTTTGTTGAGTTTGAGGGTGGTCTTTGTTTGGATTATAGCGAAGCATCAGGTCTCCTATTGTTTGGTGGTGTCTAGCGGTGGTGTGTCTCACAATGGCTCTTCTTTGGGTTTGAAAGCTCAACAATCAGAGCCATTTTATGTGGGGGAGGGCCCTAAATTGAAGAAAGTGAGTGGTTGTTTGCCTAGAAGCTAGGATAGGTTAGTTTTGGCCATTTCTCTTGAATTCGTTGTTGACGATGTCTCTTATTAGAGTAGAAATGCTCTTATCTGCAAATTTCTTGGGATCTGTATACTTTTTTCAGCTTTGGATGCTTGGATTAGGCGTTCATGGAAAGTTGAGGGAGACATGGAGCTTATGGTGGTTGCAAACGATTACTTTGTGACTGTTTTTTCCAATATGGCTGATAGGAATTAGGTTTTTGAGGGAGGACCCTACTTTTATAATCATGTTGGTTTGTTTATCAAACCCTGGCATATGGGTTTTAATTCAGTTGAAGACTTGTCGTCGAGGGTTCCTGTTTGGCTCTGTTTGTTGCGGCTTCCCTTGGAGTTCTGGAGAGAATATATTTTACAACAAATTGATACTCTTCTTGGCAAGTCTGTTGTAGTTGCTCAACAAACCCTTGAAAAAAAGGTTATTTTTTTTGCTCGGATTTGTGTCGAGATAGATTTGAACAATCCCTTACCGGATTCTCTAGAAATTTGTCTTGATTCTTTGTCTTGGGTTCAACACCTTGATTATGAATCCCTTCCTTTTCGTTGTCAGACTTGTCATTAGTATGGACATCTTCAGAAGCAATGTCCTAGGATTAATAAAGCTCCTCCTTCTAACACCTCCCCTTCGTCTTTGGTACCAAAACTTGTTAAGGAGGATAAAGGGAAATCTTCCATGATGGAGGGTGAATTGGATAAGGATGGATTTGTGCCTATTAAGCCTCGGGAAAAAGAGATCTTTGAAGGACATGTAGACTGAAGAGGACTTTAATCGGTTTGAGGTGTTGGAGACTTCAACCTTGGAGGAAGGAATCTTGGCAGATGTGCCTTCTAGTGTTGTTGGTATGGGTTGTGATGTGGTGCAGGGACAGGTGTCCGGTCATGATCTTCATTTCTTACAGGGTGTGTAGGATCATCTAGTTTCTCTGAATGGTCCTATGCAGGATGATGATGATATTGTTTTGGAAGATTTGGCAAAGGAGGGGCTAGATTTTGGCAAGACCAAGGGGTCTTCTCTAGCCTTAGGGGTGCAAAAATGCACCCTTATGAAGGGCTAATTTGAGCACTCTTCTAAAAGTGGCCGCAAGAAGGATCTTGAGAAAATTAAACGTACTGGAGATTTGTTGGTGGAATTTGGGTCTGTTAAACCCATTGATGATCACTTTTCTCCATCTCCTCCATTATTGTTCTCTCATGGAATGTAAGGGGGTTGAATAGCACCTCCAGTCAAAAGGCTATTCATGATTTGGTTGTTGTTCATTCTTTGGACATATTTTGTGTTGAGGAGACTAAACTTTTAGTTGATTTCATGCTTTAGTGTGCTTCTTGTATTTTGTATTTTGGTTAGTGTCAGTGCATTGGTTCTCAAGGAACCTCTAGGGGTTTGGCTCTTTTTTGGAACCCAAGAAAGATTGCTCCACTATGGTGGATTTCTAGTCATTCTACTATCTCCATGGTTGCCTCTACTTTGGAAACAAGTGAGACCATTTTGGTTACTAATGTTTATGCCTCGATTGATATTCGTGGAAAAATTCAGCTTTGGGCTCATATAAGGTATGTTAGATCATGTGCTCCATATCTTCCTTGGGTCTTAGCTGGTGATTTTTATTTTGTGTGGAGTTTGGAGGAGAAAAGAGGTGGGTTGCCTCAGCTTGGGCCTGCTTCTAATCTTTTTTGGGAGAATGCAGATTCTCTAGCTTTAATTGATGTTAAGCCTTCCAATGGGGTTTTCACTAGGAATAATAGATAGAGTGGAGAGGAAGTGATTTATAAAAGGCTAGATAGATTTCTTATCTCTTGTCTTTGGGTGGGAGGTAGGTTGTTACTGGTTTTGAGATTCTTGATTGGAGGGGTTCTGATCATTGGCCAATTAAACTTTCAGTAACCTCTTTTATAGTTCCCAAGAATCCTCCTTTTAAGTTTCAACTTATGTGGCTTCAAGAGTCTTCTTTACATAATCTTATGGCCCAGTGGTGTCATGATGGAGGCCCTGCTTATGGTACAAATAGGTACACCTTTGTTAAGAAACTTTAGTATGTCAAATTCCACCTTAAGAGATGGAATAGGTTGTGTTTTGGAAACCTAAAGGCTATGAAGATGGATGCTCAGACGTAGTTTGATGTGATTACTCGCCAAATTCGGGATTATGGTTTCTCGGATGCTTTAGGTAAAGTGGAATCCTAGGCTACGAGAATAGTGGAGGAGTGGGAGCTTCGAGAGGAGATTTTCTAGAAGCAAAAGGCTTAGATTCATTAGCTTCAGGAAGGGGACAAGAATGTTGCTTTCTTCCATCATTTTGTGTAGGTTCGTCATAATAGGAGTTTTATTTCCTCTCTGATTAATATAGAAGGGATCCCCATATCTTCTCTACAGGCTTTGTCTCGTGAGGCTAGACAACTTTATTCTGCTCTTTTTTCTGAGGATTCACCGCTGCAGAAGATGAGGAGAATTTGATCCTTCCTTGCGTTCCCTCCCTGATCTCTAATGAGATGAACAATTTCCTCATTTGCCCGATTTTTTCGTCTGAATTGGAAGAGGTTGTTTTTGGGATGAATAAAGGTAAAGCTCTAGGTTTGGATGGATTTCCTATTGAATTTTTTTAGGAATTGTGGGATAGTATCAATTTGGATTTGTTAGAGGTTGTGTGAGAATCTCTTTGCAATAAGCAAATGCTTTGAGCCTTGAACTCTACTTTTTTTGTTCTCATTCCTAAAAAGGAAGGTGCAAATCAACTCAAATTATTTAGACCTATTGCTCTTTGTAATGTAGTGTACAAAATTATTACTAAATTGATTGCAGAAAGGCTCAAAGTTTGTCTTCCTTCTGTGATCTCTGAGGAGCAAGGGGGTTTTGTGGCTGGTAAACAGATCTTGGATGGGCTAGTGGTTGCCTCTGAAGTCATTCACTCTATGGTGACTTCTAAGGAGAAATCTATGTTCATCAAGTTGGATATGGTAAAGCTTATGATAGAGTTAAGTGGCATTTTTTGTAGAGAATTCTCTAAGGATTTGGTTTTAGTCTTGATTAGGTCAGTTGGACTATGGGTTGTGTTATCTCTTCCTCTTTTTATGTTATTATGAATGGGGAACCTTTAGAGCTTTTTGGGGCTTCCAGGGGCCTTCGTCAAGGAGATCCTCTCTCCCCTTATTTGTTTATTATTATGGTTGAGGGTTTGGATAGATTTCTTAAGTTTTGGGTTTCCCAAGGCATGATCCAAGGTTTGTGTTGGGGCAATGGGCTACCGCAACTCTCTCATCTTCAGTTTGTGGATGAAACTACTCTTATGGGGAGGGCTTGCCTTCAGGAGGTTGTTTCTTTTAGGCGGGCTTTGGATATTTACCTTGCTGCTTCGGGTCAGAAAGTCAATGAGCACAAGTCATCTATCTACTTTTTTAATACTCAAGCTATTCAATGACGGATTGCTAATATTTTGAGGTTTCAAATTGGGTCTCTTCCCTTTGTCTATTTGGGAATACCTCTTGCTACTGGTAGGCAACCCAAGTCTTCCTAGCAGAATTTGCTTGATAAGCTACACAATAAGGTCACTCATTGGACTCATCGTTGGCTATCTACTGTTGCAAGAGTGACTCTTCTGAAGTCTGTTATCCAAGCTCTCCCTATTTATAGGTGTTTTGTTCAAGAGGCTCCTTTGTATTTCTTGAGGGAATTCGATACTCTCTCACGACAATTATTTTGGAGTGGTAATTTGTAGATGGCTAAGTGGAGTCTTGTTAAGTGGGAAACTGTGTGTAGATTGCAAAAAGTGGGGGGCCTCAACTTACATTCTACTATTTTGAATGGGAAAGCTCTTGCAGCCAAGTTATATTGGCATTAGTGTACTAGTTAGCATCAGCTTTGGGCCCGTATTCTCACCCACAAGTATCTTAAAGATGTTAACACTTTTGATGTTTCTCACTTCCCTTTAGAAGGAAGGGGATCTATGATTTGGCATACTCTAAAATCGAGGGCTCAGTTGGTTAAGAAGGGGCTATTTTGGATCTGTCATAGGGGTTCTCAGGCTCTTTTTTGGTGGAATTTTTGGGATGGCCATCCTCCTATTCTTTCTGATTACCCTCACCTCCAACCTCTTTGTGAAAATTTTACTGCTGCAAGTTGGAATACGATTGAGCATTATAAGATTGTTTGAAATCTTGAGTTGGCTGCTAGTCTTAGATGGAAGCACTCCTCAGATTGGTCACCAAGAGGGTCAGAGGAGGATAGGCAAGAGATGGCTCAGATTCTTGCATTGTGTGAATGCAATACCCTGGAGGGGTATGATGTCTTGGCTTGGAGTAACAATAATTTATCTGGTAAGTACTATGTTTCAACAGGTTATGGAGAGTTGGTTAGGTAGATGTTTGGGGACACTGAGGTTCCTTGGTGGAAGCACGTGTGTAACAAATTTTCTTGGCCCAAGTTCAATTTTTTTATGTGGCTTGTGATCCAGAACCGATGTCTTACTGGGGATAACTTGTGCAAGCGAGAGTTCCAGGGTCCCTCAATGTGTGTTTTGTGTTGTCATAGTGAGGAGAGTGTCTCTCATCTCTTCTTCCAATGTTCCTTCTCTAGGAAACTATGACACTTATGGTGGGGTTTGTGGAACCAGGCTTGATGACATGTCTCTTCTTTGGCTGAGTTATTTCCTTGGTGGGGGAATGCCCTTGTTAAGACTTCTTTTCTTCAAGTTACTTGGGCTCTTAGACCGACCTTTATTATCTGGCATATCTAGTTGGAGAGGAATCATAATATTTTTCAAGATGTGAAGTTGGTTGTCCAACATTTGTGGTGGAAAATTCTTCATTCTTTGGGAGAAATTATTTCAACTAAGTGTGACTTGGTTGAGGGTGTGGATCCGAGAGATGTTTCTTATTGCAATCATCTCAACCTTCCTCTTCAAAATGGTGTTGCACATGGTGCTAGCTAGATCATGAGAAATAGATTTTGACATCCTCTTCAGAAGATAAATAGGGAGGGGCGTTGGTGTCCTCCTTCCCAAGGTGTGCTGAAAATCAACATAGATGGTTCTTCTCGAGGAAATCCTAGTCATGTTGGCATTGGGGGTGTTGGGCAGAATAGTTTTGGGACTGTTGAGTTTATCTTTTTTGTTTATAAGGGTCTACATGCTAACAATGTGATGGAGGCTCTTGCCATTTTATATGTTGTGGAGTGTGGTTGCGCTCTTGAGTGGAGACAAATCATTTGTGAATCTGATTCTCAGGTGGTGGTGACTTTGTTGAAGATGTAGCAGTTAGAGGATGTCAGTTGGCATTTGGCTGCAATTATAAAACAAATTCTTAATCTATGTACTTCCTTGGAATCTGTTACATTCTGTCACATTCTTAGAGAATGGAATGGGGTTGCAGATTGTTTGGCCAAATGGGCTTTCGATCATTTGTAGAATTGGAACATTGTGGATAGGGGTCAATTACCTCCAGATTTGTCACAAAAGTTGGACCACTTAGTTGACAGGGCTATGTAATGCCCTTGCTTTGTACTGCTTTATTTTGGTTTGAATAAATTTTTACCCCTCTTTTTAAAAAATATATTTTATTTAGTTTAAAATTATTTAAGAATTGTTTTGTTTGTTAAGAGTTATTTTATAGTTTTATTTATTTATAGTTTACATTTACAATTATGCTATGTTCCACTAAGTTTCTGGTATGGGGGACGACGAACGACATAACTATTTTCGAGACGACATTTTTTTAGGGGATTTTTGGGGACGAGGGATGGCTATATATATATACATATAAATTTTAAAAATATAAGGAAATTTCAGATATTCATTTGAGTAATGATAATCATAACAATGAACATTGATAAAGTTGCAAATATAATCACCAATCATATTGACATATGCATTATAGAGTCGAACAAATTAATACTACAACTACTTGATTTCTTCTATGGACCATAATTCATGTCAAATAGTTAATGTGCATATGATATAAAATAATAAAACTCCCAAAAGCTACAAGTTTGTACTACAAATATCAAAATGACAAAGTCACAAATGTCCAAAATATAGTAATAAAAAGTATGATGGCTGCCTCTACTCGACATCTGCCAATGTTGCATCAAATTCAGACTCAGAGTCTGAGTCATTGCTAATTGTTCTCTTGCTCACTTTCCTTTTAGTTGCAATTTTTTTGGAATGTAAAAATTAATTCAAATGGCTTTGAAAGCAAGTTTTATGTTTCATTGTAGGCTTGGGAGGGTGTGGGGTCCACTTAGAAACAATAAAAAAAAAGTATTTTTAATTTCAAAGTGTTTTTTTTGGTAAAAACTTGTTGGAAAAAAAAGGGATAGTTGGCTATCCTTGGGATGGCCAGGGGCGTCCCCTAACCATCTCAGGGACGAACGACCATCCCCTTGCCATCCCCGAGACGTCCCTGAAAAAATACATTTTAGGGATGCCTCAGAAACGTCCCCAAGGTGTCCCTTGTCCCCGAAATGTCTCTGGTATGGGTACGGAACCCTAGGGGACATGTCCCGTGTACCACTACAATTATGTAATCTCCATATAAGACTCAATGATTTGTTTATTCTCTTTATTTCCCTACTTTATTTCTTTTTAAATTTGTAAATAAACATATTCAGTTTACCAAAATGGTTTTTAATTTTAATTTTAATTTAATTATAAATTCAAATTTTGAAGAAGTTGGGATTATTCACTAAAATGGTACAAATTTCTAAAAATATATCATATAAAATCATTTCAAATAATTTAGAATGCATTTATAATTAAGAGAATCAGAAACAATATTTAATTGAAAATTTGAATTCTATTTTAATTACAGTTAATCTATATAATCATAATTAAGGAAATAAAATTAAATTAAACATTTTTTAAATTTGATCAATAAATTTTTTTTTTTATTGATGACTATAGTAAAATTCCTTAAGTACTTCATTGAATAACAATAATAATTCTAATTCTAATTTTATCAAGCACAGAATCAAATCAAACAAGCAAAATAAACATTTGACGTATTACAACTCACATTGGTTATGGATTCATCCACATTATCCTCCTAGATGAGCCACAAATTTATAAATTTACTTTACTGATATCAGTACATTTCAAACACAAGAGCTGTGCTGCAGCTACACTCCCTGCTAGATGGGAAAAGCATGCAAAACACTAACCAAATGCCAAAATCATACGAAATAATTGTTAGAATAAACTACTAATTAGCAATTTCTCCCAGTTTAGAAAAATAAACTGTTTTGTTTAGTTTTGCATAGTATAAGGTGTTCACATGATGTAATCTGCAGTTTAAACATACTCATTGCATAAATAGACTATAGTGTTTGCATGTTAATCTCTACAGTTTTAAGATCTTCGTTGTTTTTCTTAGCAGCCTTTCGGTCCGCTTAAGATCTCTATAAAAAGAGACTTTTGTAATCTGTTTCAATGCTCGGTAAAGTTGAATAAAATTTTGATTGTTGTAGGTAGCAATTCGTTATACTCTGTTTTTTGTTTTTATTTCCTGTCTTTCTAGCAACAATAATAGTAATTTAATATATTTAGCAATTCATCATGAGAAAATTCATCATCATGACAAATTCACCATCAACAAATCACAATAAAATATAAGGCATCAGTTAGATGGTCGTTAATGGTAAGCCCAAACACATTTTGTCAAAACAATTTTGTGCCATCTGTAGGTCCCTAATCATATGTGTGCTTATCATGGTAGACACCACTACGACTATTAGAGATCTGCTTTCAATTAAATTTTTGATGTATCTCTATGCTCTGTTAAAATTTTAAAGCTCCAAAATTGGCAAAAGCTAGAATGAAGCTGTTAAGTAAAGGTTCTTGTAGACATGCAAAATATACGTATGCATCTAATCATACTTCATTCAATGTTATTTCATCTATTAATTAAATAAACCAATTTAATTAATTCACTAAGCTTATCTCTTTAATTAAATAAATCAAATTATTTAATTATCTCATATAGTTCCTGATTTAATTAAATCACATATATTTAATTAAATCACTCATATGCTTTTTCCTCTTATTTGATTTTAAAAAATAAATAAATTCAAATCAAATGTCATATCACCTAGCCTCCTATTAGATTAATCAAATCTTGATTAATTTAATCCTAATCACCTAAATCCTCTAGATTCATCCACTTGCACAATAAATCATTTAAATTGATTTATTAAAACACCTATTTTCCTCACAAAGGCATATTCCCAAGGAATATTTCCTCGTTAACTCTCTTGTTTGACTTTTTTGGCCAAACACAATTCCCCCCAAAAAACCCTCAACCATATTCATTTATTACCATTTTCAAATTTGAAATGGGCACATTGGCCAAAACTTGCACAAGCATGGGCCAATCCCATTGTGACAAGTGGCTCTCTCTCATTTGTTGGGTTTTAGTCCCACATTGCTCAATCTTGGCTTCTCCTCTCTCAATCTTTCCTATAAATTCAATGACTTCTATCTCATTTTTCATCTACAATTTGAGCACTATCATTATAGGCAACTTGAGTTCACTTAGCATCTCATTATCTATCATCTCATTTGGCTTATCAAGGATTGGGAAAGCGTTGCCTTCTACACAAAGCATAGCACCTATCCACCATAGAATAGATATACTTCATGTCTTCTTTGCATGCTTGGATTAATTTTGTCATTTATTTTGAAGAATGTTGTATTATTGATATGAGGATGTTAGAATCATGCTAACCATTTGCAGATTTTGATGTCCACAAAATGGCGCTAGAAGGAGGGCTTGAACCAATGCTTTGCATTTCTATTTTGCTTATATGGTTTACAAATTTATTTTTCACATGGCATTGAGAGGATTTGCACTCTTGAAATTCTTAGTTCTTTAAAGTCTCTGATAAATCTGTTTGTCTATTTCATCTTCAATACAAGGATAAAAGGACAGATGCGCATTACTCTGATTGCATTTAAATATTAGTGATTTACTAGTAAATATTAAATACTATCAAGTTGTAGTGGTTTACTATGGAAACAAAAAAAAAATCTTAATAGTTTTGACAAGGACAGGAAGAGGGGGTCAATCCAATCGACGTTGGGCATCTCTATCCGGCTATAGAGTGGTGGGTGAAGCATCGTACACATCTAAATCTTTCTGACATGCCTTCAAGGGGATGCACCAGACTAGATCTGTTGACAATCAACATTGCCTTCATGACAAGCGCAATCAAGGGCACTTTACAGTTGAGGGAAGTATATTTATTTATTGTCCTTGAAAAATGTTATTTAATATTGTGGAAATCAATAAAGCTTATTTGCCCACATTGTCCGCTTGTGTTGAGATCTGTGATCAAAATACTTTGAATGCGTGTTACTTTTCTAACTTTCCTTCTCTATGCTTCTGCATTTCGGTACTTTTTTTTTGGAGGCAGTAAAGACACATCATTCACTCAGGTTGAAGAATTCAAACATCCACTACGGGCCATTCCAAAGGAAGCAAAATGTGCCTTTCCCAATCCTAGGACAGTGCTTTTATCTCACATAACCTCTGTTGCCTATGTATAATGCTTTTGCTGTGGGTTCACTATACTATTGTTCCACATTTTTAGGACTGACTTAGCTTTAAATAGTGTATAATGGTATGGTTCACTACTTTGTTGATGTTTATTTGAATGTCTATGCTTCAACATTATGAATACATTTATATTGCTGACTTAAATGTTGTAAGCTTAATGCATGTCTCGAGGAGTATTTCATTGAATAAGAAATTTCTAATGGCTTTTGCTCCCTGTCTCGCACGTAGAAGACATCTCCATCTTGTCGGAGTTTTATAAGCGTTAAGAGGAGGAGTGTAATTTTTCAATGTCCACATACCCAGCCAACACGGCCGCATCATTAACAAAAATATAGATTTGAGGGAGATCAAGTCAGTCACATCACAGGACCCATTCTATGTCAGGGTGCCATTATTTTATCATATGCGCAGGAAAGTAGTTGATATTTCATCGTATCTTCTTGTTTCATTTCTGACATGTCAACTCATAGCTTCTATCTGTAATAGTTTGACAGTAAAAATCTTGCTTTGCATGTCCAGCCCGATCTAAAAAATCCAAAAAAAAAGCATGTACAAACAACCTAGCAAGTCAGCGGCTACAACATATCTGCAACACATGAAATATTTCTCTTGATGATTTAATGAAAATGAATGCAATTTGTGGTAACAAGATGAGATAATGGCACCTTGTCCAATATGCCTCGTTCTCTGTCCTCTCCATTCCATATTCACAGTCACTAACACATCAATAAAGGTCATTTATTACTGGATATACAAGCACAGGCACAATCCCATAATTTGTGTTGAACATGGTCCCCAGGTATTGGTGTCTGATTTTCTTTAACATCTTTTCCATTTTCTAATTAGGTGTATAAGAGATGCGTGCCATAAAAGGCTTTTCTTTCAATTCACCTTAACCTCTGGCATTGGGCGTTGGGCATGATTTCTGCTGAGGGGTATGACAGTATGTATTGGTATGCGGACAATGAGATTTCAACAACAAGGGTGACTTTTATTGTTGACAACATTCAATATTGGTTGTCGATTTAATGAATATTTTATGCATCTTAGGGACTTCAGGAACATCCCTTGTTTTGCCATGTCCTAAATGACATCATATTGATTCTACAAATAATTTTTGAAGTTGACGTTGGAGTGGAGCATTGGAGTTTGAACAAAAGCAATTGAAGTGAAATAGAAGAAGATTAATCCTTGGACATCGAAGTAAAGATTTGAAAAAGCGTTTTTTAATGCTTGTGGTTATAATCCAGGGCTCCAATTCACGCTTTAGTTTTCTGTTTGGAACCAAGTCACTTTTCGATTTGGGCTTAAAATCGATCACTAATTTGATCTTTTCAAAGTTGGTTAAAAAGAACCTTAGACATTTACTAGATTTCGATTTGGACTAAAATTGAACAAGCAATCTTCCACACTTGGTTTTGGTGCTATAAAACGAATTCATCGTTGCTTGAGGATTAAATTGAACACGTGTCTTTCTTGTTTTGTATTATTTTTTGTAAACTAATACCATCGAAAGGCGTATGCACTTCTCTCACACTTCACGGCGATCTTGAGAATCAAAAGGTTTTTGGTGATATTAAGTTGTCAAAATATTTCCTTCACACTTTGATTTGGGGATCTAAAATTGAACAAAACATCTTGTCAGTGTGAGTAAACTTATTGCGAGTGTTCTCCCTTTGTTTCTAAACTAAGGTTGATCGAACTGCGAATATGTTTACTCACTTTTGTTTATCTTAGAGGGCCTGCCTTGTGGGAAAAAGTACTCACCCAAGGGAACGACTCAACTAGTAACACACTAAAGCCAAGTGTATTTCCAGGCGGGATATAAAAGTGGGTACTAGAACAAAAGCTAGTATCATGCGGTTGGCTCCGACGAGAAGGGCAACAATGGTCTCTCGCCGCATGGGTCAGCGTCAATGAACAGAAAGTCTGAACTAAAACCCCTTGTTTAGAAGGCCAAATCCTTATCTATTTTGTTGGTGCAAAAGGTCATGTCCTTTGAAACCGCCCCACGTTATACATGCAATTTTGTTGTAGAGATGAAAAGTATGCCATGGGAGATTCATGGGTACTAATGCTTTGCTGAACCGAGAAGTGTGTGCACTGTAAGGGGGAGCCTGTGTGGTCAAGAATCTAGTCATCCGCACAGAATATGTGCAGCTAGATTCATCTAAGTGGGAACCCAACAAAATATTGTCTCTTCATCCTAGGGTTGTACATGTGCTTGGAAATGGAAAATACATTGCTTGGTCCTCAAAACAATTAAAAAACAAACATTCACAAAGAGCTCTAAATTTCAAACCCCTTGGAGGAAACAAATATCCTTGATGAATTTAAGTACTCTTGCTTTCCCTAAGGATCATATCCTTAGAGGTTTCTAAGTGCTTGGATTTTATCATCATTTGTTTTCACTAAGGTCAAATTAGGAAACTTTTTCCCTAATTTCCTTGATTTCCACATAATGGACCTTGTGGGATGAAAAGAAAGTGGGACATTAGAAATGCAGTTTGAAACATAATCAAGACAGTGTTTTGTGGTAAAAAGAACCAAATCTAAGCAAGATAAACGACAACTGAACCACATGTGTGCTTGTTCTCTTCTGTCTTATGGTTTTCCATGCAAACATTGGTCTTTTGGTTTGAATTACTCCTAGGAAAAAACATGTTCTTCAATACCTTGGTCTTGTAAACAAGTCCCTCTTAGGTTCATCTAGGATCAAGTCAAACACTTCACCCATTTCAAACATCAATCAAATCCCATCTCACCAACAACTTTTGGAACTTTGAAAACATCATTCATGCTAGACTTTTGGAAAATCAACATCACCTTGTTTGACTTAATGCACCTAGTCAAATTATCAATCCTCTTGAACAAATTTGCCTCTAGGATAGCGCAACTTCCTGAGGTCTACTAGATCATGATCACTTTGATTGGCTTAACACACTTAGCCAATTCATTCTCTTATGCGAGTTTTCCCTAAGATAACAGAAATTCCTAGGGTTTACAAGTTTACCGTCATCTTGTTTGGCTTAACACACCTAGTCAAACTATCCTCAAAATCAAAATCAAACCAAGTCCTAAAGTTTAGCATTGATCCAAAAGTTCCTGAAAGTTTAAACACCCATATCATTCACCCCTTTCATCCCTCATCTCATCATTTGGTCCTAAACACCTTAGAGGTTCACTTTCACAACAAGGTCAAAACACAAGGAAAACATGGAGTTTTAACTCGATTCATCCATCATGAGTAATCCAATTCAACCAGACTATCCAAGTCTCACAATGCCAATTGATTATCAAAACTCACATTTATGCAATCCATACATGGCATCATTATCCCCTCCAAGCCTCAATAATATGAATGTGAGTAGGCCCAATCTAAGGTTTGGAACACCTTTCCCAATGGGAGATTTAAATGCAAGTCCAAATCTACAAATCTATCAATCAAACGCTCAATGCATGAGTCTTCCAAACAACATTATCTCACCAAATCCATACATGCCAAATACAAGTTCGTCAAACATGACCATTTCGAATCCGCACTTGTTAAACTTTGGGATAGATATGCTTGCAAAACAAACCAATGTTGTTCAAAATACCAACAGTATAGTGGCAACTCCATGTAATGATCCAAGTCAAGGTAACCCCGTGCAAAATCGAAGTTACCTAAATCAAGGCAATATGATTCCTAACCACAACAATGTTCAATTTCAATCTATCATGCCGAATCTAAACACCACACCAAATTAGAGTATTATCCAAAATCAACTTGTCCATGATCCCAGGAAAACACCACAAGGATGCATTCCAAATCTGCTTGCTCTACAACCAAGTCAACCATATCAAAGGTGTCAAGGTCAAAATCAAGATCAAATTTTGCAAGATCAAATTGCTTCACTTGACAAAGTAATTGATCCATTGCGCCAAGAGACATCTCCACCCAAAAATCAATACACTCTTCCATTGGTTGAACCATGTCATCAATACATTGAGTTGTCCCCACAATTATATCAAGAAAAAAATCTCAAATGTCAAGAAATTGGATATCAAGATCGATGACATCAACAACAAACTCAATCACCACATCTCAAATATCAATCACCACATCTCCAAAATCAATTGCCACAAGGTCAATTTAAAGTGAAAATCTCACAAGGTAACAAACGAAAATACACACCACTTGGGGAACCAATCGAATCAGTCTTGCAATGGTTGGTACAAGAAAATCTCATTAAAATCCCTGTTTATGTTAATTATCAAGAGCCCGTGGTGAAACCACAAGGGTATGATGAGAAACACTTTTGTGACTTTCACAAAGTAAAGAGACACACAACATCGGATTGTGTTCGACTCAAAATATCATCCAAAACCAGATTGATCAAAAGCTAATAGCTATTGGGGACAACAATTAGAATTTAACCACTAGCGATACCGTTAACAATCTATCCTCCACAATTGAGGAAAACAATGATCAAGATCTATCCATCAATGAACACCTTGAAGATGTTTCCACCTCAACCAATGATCAAATCAACACACACCAATAGCCACTTTTCAATCATGATCAAAATCCACCAACAATACCCAACAAAGATCCAATTCAAGAAATTTCAACATCACTTGGTCTTATGGTTGAAGACATTGACAATCTCTCCACCATAACGGCTAAGGACAATGATCAAAATCAATCTATCAATGAACACCTTGAGGATGTTTCTACCCCATCCGATGATCAAACCAACATACATCAAGAGCCATTTTTTTGTCATGATCAAGACCCCTCCTACAAAGATCTATTTCAAGGAGTGTTGATGTTATTTGATCCGATTGACATAAACCAAGATCCATCCACCAATTATCATGTTGACAATATCTCTACATCACCTAACGAGGTAGAGGACATATCTCAAGAGTTCATTCCAAAGCATGATCAACATCTTCCATCAAGGTCTAGCAATGGTCCTTCCTAAGACATATTGACATCCTTCGACCTCATGGTTACAGATATTGAAGGAATCCCTAACTCACCATTTGATCCAAGTCCACTCAAAGATCAAGAGGATATTGAGCCACTTCCCATGCCTTGTGACGATGTCCAAGAACCCCTTGTAGACAATCCATCCTTTGAAATTGACCCATGTCAAGAACTTAATCCAAAGCATGTTGAAACCAATTCTAACATTAACCAGGATCATTTCTTTTTATATCCAAGATACTACAATGAGGTAATGGGAACTCTCTTATCTATCACAAATAATTATCATATCTATATAGCACATATTCCTCCATCTACCCACAAGATGCTTTCTTTGGATGGACACGTAGATGATCTTCATTCAAAACAAGAGTCTCATACTCTTAACATCATTCCCAAGGAACAAGAGTCCCCTACTCTTAACATTTGTACACATGATCAAAGTATAGAAAATTCTAGAAACATACCAAAGGTGGATCATGAAGAAGGTTTCTACAGAAGTTGTGAATTAGAGACATCATGTGGAGACATATCAGAAGGCTTATACAAAAGTTGTGAATCAGAGACATCATGTGGAGACATATTAGAAAAAGAACATGAAGAAGGCTTCTACAAAAGTTGTGAATCAGAAACATCATGTGAAAGCATATCAAGAATGAATCATGAGGAAGACTTTTACAAGGACAGTGAAACATCAACACTTCTTGAAGAAGCATTACAATATGATATTTCACAAGATCAAGCTCAAAAAATCAATCAAGAAGTAATCCCACATATGGAGGATCCTATCACTTATAAACTTGGATCACTTACCTTTTTAAGAGCAAGCTATCTTATCAATGAAGAAGTTAGCACCTTTGAAGATCTACGACAAAGCAGAGAAGGATTAGAACCTTGTTTCCAAGGTAAATAATATCCTGTTGCAAATAAAATGTTTCAACAAATAAATTATCAAGGAAAAGGATTAGGCCTGCATGAACAGGGTATCCTGGAACCAGTGCAAATTATTGGCAATACTAAGTGTCAAGGCCTTGGTTATTTGAAAATCAAGGGATCTCAACATATCAGTGATACTTCCACAAAACTAGGGGCAACTTCATCTCGAGAAAACGTCAACATAGGGAGCACAAAGGATCCTTATGATGAAATCGATGCCAATACTACAACCCGCCACGTCATGAATCGTCATCCACCCATCACCCCATCCACGAATTGGGACCGACAAAAAAAGAAAGATTTGAATCAAAGCACGAAGAACGTCATCAAAGGAAAAGAAGTAGTGAAGCATGAAGGACAAATCAAATACACCTAGATACCAAAGAATACAAAGAAAAATTATCCCTATCAAACTCCATTAGTTAAAGAAACAATGCGGCAAAATAAACAAGGGAAAGGTATCCAGCCAAGATGTCCACAAAGGCAAAAGTAGGCTTCTCAAGCGACATACAAAGTTTATAAAGTAATTGGTCCTAATTCCACACACACATCTATATCCATCCATAATTGCTCATCTTCCCAAGTTTGGAGAGTCAAAGGTTCCAAACTGTCGACCAATCCATTTGTTATTCCTAAACACACTCCATCCACACCTCCATGCATAATATCCAATTCTCACATTGACCATGTGTTGGCAACGACCCTTCATCATAAGGATTCAAAAGGCACTCTATCGCAATGTGCGCACAAAGATAAAGTTAACTCCGGTATCAGCAAAGCAGAACATATTTCTCAAAATTTGCTTTCAAGTGCATGTATCTTGGCAAAGCAGCTTCTTCAAGCAGGATATCAATGGCACATTATGACAAAATTATCAACATCAAGAGTACCAGGTGGTTCAGCATAAGCTTAAAACCTCTCAGAAAATACAAAAAAATCAAAAAATATAAAAATCCATAAAAAATCAAAAAAATGATTGAAAATAGTAAAGAAAAAAAATCGTCCTCTAGTGAAAACTGCTTCGATGGCACTTTGGATAGGTACCATGATGAAAACCTAGAAAACAAACGTCATGTGTAGAATTGAGCATGTACGTGCGCTAGTTCAAGAGAAAGCATCTTATCACACCCATAATAAAGCCATCATTCGAGCCATATCATTCATTCATCCATGAACCGTTTATCCAATCCATTTTCATCCATCTGCATCCATACTCCAAGCTATCTTAATCTTGATGAAAAATTGGTGCACACTTTATACTTGCTTATGGTAAAAATCTTGACATAGGTCATTTTCATTGATCCTGTCCTACCCAACGCTATCTGAGCCTTGAAGCATTATCTGAATGAGTGTTCCTTTGTTTGAACACCCTTATCTTATCACAAGATAATCCATATCCATTTGTCCAAGAATCCACCCATGACTATCCATACATTGCTAGATACTGGGGGCAGATGTTTACATCTCGCTTTGAGAATAAATCTTGATCTATATCCTCTAACTTATGTAGCGATCCGAACATTGGCAAACGTGAAATCAAATTGGTCAAAGCATTTATGAGAATCAATCCAAATCACTAGCCCATGTCATATTTTGACAAGAAGATGTTCCTTATCATGCTTTATCTTTCGTCGAACATCAATCCAAACAATTCATATCAGTCACATTTAACTTGCACGTCAGTGTCACATCAAATCATCAAAGCAATTTTGTTCCAAATCAAGCTTCATCAATCCTAATCAATTGAATCCAATTATCCCCTTGTTTGACTTAACACACTTAGTCAAACTATCATCTTGTGCATGAGTTTACTCTAGGATAACACAACTTCCTTGGGTTTACAAGTTCATTATCACCTTGTTCGGCTTAACACACCTAGCCAAACTATCCTCTTGTGTATGAGTTTACTCTAGGATAACACAACTTCCTAGAGTTTACAAATGCATTATCACTTTTGTTTGACTTAAAACACTTAGTCAAACTATCAATCCATCAATCTGATCGATCAAAATTAAGCTTGGTTTTCAACAAAATCCCAAAATAGAGCACCGATATTGTCATGCATGTCCATATCCAAATCGTCAAAATCGTCAAAAAATAAAAAAACATCAGAAAAATATGAAATTCAAAAACATCAAAAATTATTCAAAATCCAAAAAATCATAAATTGAGTCATCTTGCCGAACTACATCGTCTCTGAGCTTGAACGTAGGCAAGATTGATCTTTGATCATCCCCCGAGACATTTTAGGTCAGTCCTTAGGCGTCAATCGCAATGACATCCGTCTGTCCATCTATTTAGGCGTCCGTCGCAATGACATTCGTTTGCTCATCTTTTTCACATTTAGGTCAGTCCTTTGAGGTGTCCGTCGCAATGACAATTTGCTTGCCCATCTAGTTTACATTTTAGGATTTTAGGCGTCTGTCGCATTGGCAATCCTTTTTCCCATCTATCTTTTCATTGAGTCAAGTTTGTCATGTGAACTACATCGTCTTTGAGCTTAAACGTAGGCAAGGCTATCTTTGATTGGCCCCCGAGACACAAAACCCAAAAACATCAAAAAAAGCTGAAAATCAAAACAACCTCAAAACATCTGAAAAACCCAAAATGGTGCACCCATCTCATCTCACTTTCACCCGCAATAATCACCGCTCATAATAAATCAATCATCGACTTCATCCTTTGGTGAAGCAATCAGAAGCAAGTCTAGCAGGTTCAAAAGTGAACACCTAATCGTCAAAGTCTCAAGTCTAGATCTGTAAGCAAGCAAGTTGATCAACTTGGAGTATCAATAGCTTATCACCCAAATTAGTCTCTTCAAAACCCTGATCACTACATGTCCTAGGATGAAGCTTTCCCGCGATGGAGATAAGCATCAGGTACCCCACAGTAGTTTAGCCTTGGCTAGTGATACGAATAACATTAGCTTGTTTGTTTACTTTATCTGGTCTTTTTGACTTATCTTATTTTGCGCTCATTCCAAGGACCTCTCGATGATGCCTAAGCAAAAAAGGTTTAGAGAGAAAGGAATGGGGCAATGATCATTATCTTTTTGTTTGATGTACTTGTTGGACGTTCTTGTAAAATAATTTGGCGAATACTTACTTTGTTGGGTCTGTCCAAACAAGGTTTCCGTATGTCAAGTGTGAACAAGTGCACTCCTATCTGATTGTTGATTCAAAGTCCATCACACTAGCTGCAACACCATCCTGGTTCTTTCTACCTTGATGCATCGCACCTATGTGTGTTATCAAACATAAGGAAAGTTATGCTCTTTATCTCTCCCATCCCTGGATAAGCAATACATCATCATCATTCATCATCATATCTAATAAAGTCTCGATGACTAGTGGACTTGTTGGACTTTTGCATTTTCTTGGATTCAAGGGTTAATCCCTCTCATTCTTCTATCCTCTTTCGTGCTAACAATGCATCCATCCTGCATAAAAACATCATATGATCATAGGACAACATCATCTATCTCATCTACCTCACATCTCATTTTCATTATCATTTAAGTTGTTTAGGATAATATAAATTTGTTATTCTAAGCATCTTCCAAAACATCTCATTTACACCATCATTATCATATAGATCATATAGTCTAACCATCCATACATCCATTTTGAACCTCTTTGTTGCGAGATCGACCTCAATCTTTTCGCTCGATCTCTCAAGGGGGCAATGTACTAACGTACTTCTTTTCATTGGAGCATCTAAAAAAATCAGATTTTTTTTTAATTTTGATGTCAGCAGCATCATTCTTTGAACCAATGCAATGAGTACATTGTTTCAAAGAGGGGAAAAATGTAGACATGCAAAATATACACATGCATCTAATCATACTACATTCAGTGTTATTTCATGTATTAATTAAATAAACCAATTTAATTAATTCACTAAGCTTATCTCTTTAATTAAATAAATCAAATTATTTAATTATCTCCTATAGTTCCTGATTTAATTAAATCACTCATATGCTTTTTCCTCTCATTTGATTTTTTTAAAAAAAAAAAAATTCAAATCAAATGTCATATCACCTAACCTCCTATTAGATTAATCAAATCCTGATTATTTTAATCCTAATCACCTAAATCCTCTAGATTCATCCACTTGCACAATAAATCATTTAAATTGATTTATTAAAACACCTATTTTCCTCACAAAGGCATATTCCCAAGGAATATGCCCTCATTAACTCTCTTGTTTGACTTTTTTGGCCAGACACAATTCCCCCCAAAAAACCCTCAACCATATTCACTTATTGCCATTTTCAAATTTGAAATGGGCACACTGGCCAAAACTTGCACAAGCATGGGCCAATCCCATTGTGACAAGTGGCTCTCTCTCATTTGTTGGGTTTTAGTCCCACATTGCTCAATCTTGGCTTCTCCTCTTTCAATCTTTCCTCTAAATTCAATGACTTCTATCTCATTTTTCATCTACAATTTGAGCACTATCATTATAGGCAACTTGAGTTCACTTAGCATCTCATTATCTATCATCTCATTTGGCTTATCAAGGATTGGGAAAGGGCTGCCTTCTACACAAAGGATATCACCAATCCACCATAGAATAGATATACTTCATGTCTTCTTTGCATGCTTGAATTAATTTTATCATTTATTTTGAAGAATGTTGTATTATTGATATGAGGATGTTAGAATCATGCTAACAATTTGCAGATTTTGATGTCCACAATTCTGTCTAAGGAAGAGTTCTAGAGCCAATGGCTTCCAATGGTAATGCACCATTGATTATCCTTTTAAGGAAGCTGAATGGTTTGAACATGCCATGATTCCAGAAGTTGCTGGATTTTTTTAGCTTGACTGTCATGAGAAGCCACAAGGATGCCAAAAAGGTTATAAAAGTTGTCAATAGAACTATCACATAGATAAGAAGGCATGAGCATAATAAGAAGGCAAAGGTAACCCTCCAATTGATTTCTAGGTAAGGTAAAAAATAGATTATATATACTTAGTTCGAGCAATCAAAGTATTTTTGGGTTGCAGAGGTATAAATACAAGATTTGTAGACCCAAATTCAGAAGTCAAAACTACAACTTAAACTTTTAATGTGAGGGACAGTGTGCAAGGATCTTAGACTGAAAAGATGCCATTCCCCAAGTTCTCACTTTTTACAATATAGTCAATCTTTTGTTGCGGATGCATAGGCAGACCCTTGCAGTTCGAGCCGACAAAGCATCAAAGTGGTGAATTCGGAAGATGAGTTGCTCCTATGCATGCCATGTGATCTGGAACACTATTATCTTTGCAAAAGCATTGCTTTTAACTCTAAACTGGTAAACTGTTCCAGAATGGAAAAGGCTTCGCTTGGAAAGCCTTTAAGTTGCCATTTTCTGGCTGACTACCTTTGCAACTCATTGATGTGATTTAGAGATTGCAGATGAAAATGGGAAACACTGTGTGGCGGCGGGAAGATATTGTTACAGATGCGTAGACTGTTTCAACAGATACTTTCCATGCAAGTCGTCATTCAGAACGTGTCTGCACATTATCAACAATGATGAACTTCATAAACCAGTTTAATATTTTCCTCCCTCTCTTTCCCATTGGACAGTCTTTTCAAACGATTTTGCAGGAAAATGAAAACCCCGAAAAATACTCACTGCCCAATCACAAGAAAAAAAACCATATTTTAACCACTAAAAAAGTAAAAAAAACAAACTTGGGTATATAAGTCTATATATCTCTTTGCACGCTTACCCAAGGCACTACTAATTCTCTCATCTTGAGGTGAAAACATTAGTTTTCGTCTATATATAGGCAGGGCCTAACAAAAGAACAAAGGTGAGAAGGGCTATATAATGGGAATGGATTTGAGCATAATTTATGCCCTTGAAGAACAAGTGGACAATGGGACTATAGAATGAAAGAGATTCTAATAAATGTGTGTTTAAAAAACAATTATAAAACAAAACATACGCTGTTTGATTCATATTTATACAACTCTTTTCTATAAATAATGGTTGAGATCTAAATATGAAAAATATTTTGAATTTTTTATATTATTATGGTATGTTTATTTAACCTCCATATACTTCTACAAGATTGAAAACTTCATAACAATTATGGCGTCACTTTCAGTTTGTTACAATATTTTTTTTGGTTTTGTAAGATGGGAAACAATCACACCTAATTTGTCATATTTTAAAAAACACAAGAAATGGACCATCAATATAAGAAAAAACCATTTGGCTTTAGAGGCATGTCTAATGGGTATCTAGATTATTATAAAGAATTTTCTGCTGCATTAATTCCTCAAGCATGCCCAGGAGAGTTCACACTAGACTGTCCCACAATAGACTTCCCAAAGCACCTATCGAATCAAATATTTTTTTTTATAGCATCTTTAGCAATTTCCCAGAAACAAAAAAAATAATCCAGTGAGCGTTTTGTTGACATATCAAACTTCTTAGTTTTATTTTATTCTTAATTTATTCACTTAGCCCAGTTCCTCAATAATTCAAATATAAAAAAATACACAACCATGTTTTATATTTTTATGTTAGTTAAGAGAATAAACAAAATGTCTATAAATCAAATGGAGGGATCAAACTAAAACAATCTAGTAGATAGCTTACAGAGCATGTGCCAAATTAAGGAATTTGTTAATGTTAATGTGAAGAGCTTTAAATTGAAAATTATTGGAATATTATTTTAAGAAATATTTAGAATAAATTAATATTTGAGTATTTTTTTGTACGTCTCACGATCCGCCATTAGAAAATTAGTGCAAAAGTCTGCACCATTTTGAACCTTTCTCATCATTTCGCATTATTCCATTTGCTTGAAGCTAACAAACAATTCCTTTTCACCGAATTCATAGTTCAAATTCTTCCTTGCTATCTTCAATAGAAAATGCCTATTAAATTTCCAAATAAGGACTAGAGATCTAGTTGTTGTATGCATGGAGATGTATATATTTCAATGTTGAGGCAGACCGCATTGTATTCATATGACGTTATCGATTTCACCTTTGCCAACACAACAGAAGAATATGGGTCAAGAGATGTTTAAATAGTATATTTTCTCCTCAATGAATTATTCATTAGAGAATTTCCTTTTGATGGGTGCACAGACGCACATATTTCTATTCACGATAGAAGCAACTAATATATGAGAAAATTATGGCAGCTACAATCCCATAATAATCGTCCACCATTTTTCAAATTTAATTTTAACAAGTGCCACGTAGTGGCATAGGTACTGCCTTTATTAATACCACTAATCTATCTTACGAGTTAATTTTGTGAAATTCTAACCAAAATTTTCTTCTATGTTCTTTACTTCCGATTTACAGTTTTTTAAGAGGTAAATTTGCATCTTTGTTTTGCTAGCAATTGCATCTTGGTGTGCAATGTGTACATCGAAGAGGTGTGAAGGTGAATTAAGAAAAAAATGGTCTATTTTTGCATACATTTGTGCAGTATATGAGGTCAATCAGTAGATCATTTAACGAATGATGTTTGTGCAATAAAGGCCTTAATGAAGAAGTGATAGCTTCAAATCAACTATGCATCCACTTATATGGATCCAAAGGTGATTGAAATAAAACCTTTGAATCAGGAAGATAATCAGACTTCATTACAAACATACTCATGTTATGTTTGCAATACGAAGAGAGAAGGGGGATAAGGAGATGGAGATAGAGAAAAAGATAGAGCTAGAGATGTAGATGGAGATGGAGGAGGAGGAGGAGGAGAGAGGTATGGAGATAAGGAGAGGGAGAGATAAAGAGAGAGGAGAGATGGATAGATAGAAATGGAAGAGATATATGTATTGAGGGAGAGGGAGAGACATAAAGATATAAGAAGTGATATATAGATAGAAGTAGAAAGAGGGAGAGATATAAGAGTAGAAAGATAGAGAGCTAAAAGATTCCGATTTGATAGACAATTAATAACCAGCATAGTTTAACGGTGCAGTTTGACGGTGTAAGTATTCTGCGTTCTTATCTACTATTGAGTTTTGCATTTTGCATTTGACTGAAACCATTGCTTGTTTTGTGGAAAAGTTTAGTAATTTGCCGGCATGAGATCGGTTTAAAATCTACGTAGTCCTGAATATGAAGAATGACATTTTGCTACCACGACATTACATGCATTTAACATCGTGGCACACGATTTATCAAATCATATGCTTCAAACAAATTTCACCATAAATTACGTGAAGAAGTAGCTTTAGTAATTAAACAAAACTGAATCTCTTACTGTGTTTTATTCGTATCTGTTTCCAATGTCTATTCAGCATTAGTGCAGCATTAAATAAATACCAGGAAAGCATATGTTGCCGTCCATTTCAATCACACCGAAGCGTCCAAGACTTGGGCTTGTATTTGTGAATTTCATTTGAAGCAATAACAGTGGGAGTGCGATGCTTGAACAACACTTCATTCGGTGTGTTAATTAGAGCGATGCTTGAACTACCTATTATTATGTGGATTAATTATCGTATTCATCTACACGGTGCTATAAAGAAAATGCAGTTTCATGCCTGACACATACTTCTCTTGCCCGGATAATTTTAGCATAGTAAGCTTCAGTTGCTAATGTTGCAATAAGATCATAGTCCTCCTCTTAAAGGGATTAAGATGCAGCAAGCCTTCAGGTAAATGTGTATTCTTAAATTCTTTTATTTACAATCTATTAATTAATCCTTCTCTGTTATAACAGTTTATAGGGCGTTCCTTGGTCTATTAAATAGTTTGTGTTAGATTTATTTTAGCCTGTATTTATGGCTGGCTTCTAGCTAGCAAAATTGTTTTCGAAAGTCAAGAAAATTTGAGCCACTCGAGGCAATTCTTTTCCAAAAGAGTTGTTCTTTGAATATTCATTTTATATTAACTAACGGTACATAGTATTTATTTATTTATTTTTGATATTATAGGATTTATTTTTTAATGGAGCTCTCCAAATAATTTTGGGTTCTTAGGTTAAGAGTGAAGGATTGAGGAGTACCCATTCCGATAAATTTTCTCCATGATCGTGACCTTATCCTTTATGATGTGTGTACCATGCACTCAACAAGATTTGATCCTTGATGGGCTCATTTAGAACCATTCAACTTTCACCAATAGATCAAAGGCCCATTGACATTATTACATAATTTTAAAAAAAAAACAATAATAAACTAATAGTAATAAAGAACAACAATTTATATAGACATTTATAGAATTCTCGAGTTTTCCAACAAAATAATATAAATGTATAAGACATCATATATGTGTAATAAAATTAGATTATATTGTGGAAAGATTTCAAAAAAAATTTAAAATGCATAAATAACAAGAGAGTGAATGGTAGTTCGTTCAACTTGGACCATTGATTAGATATGCAAACACAATGTGATATTTTCTACAACTTTTTTCTACATAATCGTCTTCTTCGTATAAGACATTTAATAATTAAATTGTGCGCTTACAAACCCAAGATAACTCTCACAATAATATAAAACTAGCAATCACACCTTTGGGTGCAATGGGTACGTCGAAGACAATATAGTGAACTTTATACTAAATTTGTTTATTAATAAATGGGAAAACTGATTTAGAGCCGTAAAGTAGATATATCTATTTTTACTTAATTTCTTATAAAGTTGAAGTCCTTTGAGTTGAGTACAACAAGTAAAACTTAAACCCTCTTAATAAAGAAACATTAATTGAAAATAGAATTCGAGTGGCAGAAATGCTTTTTATAATAGATAGCCAAGAAGCAACTTAATAATATGTTGTAATTCTATTCATAACAATGATTCAACCGTGTTTCTTGAATATATGAGTTGCACGAGAGGCCTTGATTTGCATCTAACTAAAATTCAAACACTTAATAGGAATGAACCATAAGCAAGGAAGCAAGGAATGAGTTCATAATGTTCAAAAGATTTCGACTAATGAACATAAACCCACAAGTCCAATATATTCCTCTGGAAATATCCCCAAATCTAAAAAGCATTCTAGGACATATTTTTCCAATATATCTATACTTGTCTTCAGACAACTGAGAAGCCCATCTTTGTGATAATCCGATATTGCTTCTGCTTGAAGATTTACACTTGCAAATGGTAAGTGTATCAAGATGATCACTTGCAACCCATCTCTCTTTATTTTACCTCAATTTTTAGACTTCAGGCCAAGTCAGTAACATTTACAAATAAAAATAAAATTCAACTTATGTATGCATCTATTAGTAGTGTAATTTTATTTTTTTTGATGGAGGTCATCCACAAATTCTTTTTTGCTACCCGATACGGGAGCACGAGCCTTCTTGGGCTGAACCTCTTCCGCTAAGGGCCAAGGACTGAGAGGTATTCATTCCGCCAAATAGAACTTCAGTAGCACTTGCCATGTACATTCAATAGTAAATAATATTTGCTTTGTGTCACACCAATCCCTTGCATTTTGACATTTGGTCTTAAAAGTACAAGCACCAATATAATGGCACAAAACTGAAGGAATATTTAATGTGTAGTGCATAAGCTCTTTAAAGAAGAATGTATTAAGTTTAACTTATGAAGATGTTCTGATCTCTATTGTTCAGTCTGTGAAAATAGCTAGATGTCAACCATTGCATTTACAACTTTAGCAGTAGCTGCTATACATTCAATAGTAAATAATGTTGTGAGAAAAACTATCACAAAAATAGCCTCAAGAACAAGGAAAAGAGAATTAACCCAAATTTAAACTCTTTAATGAACATAAAATTATTACAATAGTATTATATATTGAAACAACCGTAGATAAAATTATTAACAAATAACAAGAGAACTGTAATAATGAAATAAAACACAACAAAAGTGATCTGGCTGTGTACAGATTCCCATAATAAATTTCACTGAAATGATGGCAAGTGAGTTACCTCAAGATTCTACACAAATTGTGTCATGTTGTGAAGGAGGTGGATGAGAATAATTGGTAGATTCACAATTCACAAGCTCTCCATATTTGTAGAAATTCTGAGACAAGTTGTTTAAAATACCCCAAAAGAAAGTTCTTGTCATGCAATACTTTGAAAATCATAGTACAAGAACATGTAAGATTTTTTTATTTTCACAGTAATACTTAATATTATATCTTTGTCTCCTTGGAGACTCCGCTTTTAGGTAACTATTTGAAATAACATTTAAATTGCATAAAGGTGGGAATCCATCCTTGGTATTGTATATTAGAACTTGTAGCATTTGTAACATCCTTTGATCCTCAAGTCTCACCAACACAAAAGCTCTAAAAATTTATTATAAAGCCTATGCCTCTAAGACCATGCAAATTTGAAGCCAATAAAAAGATTGAGTTCATACAATGAATGAAATATGTATGGTAAAATGCACTAGACAAAAGGAAAAGAATATCAAGGCAAGATGAAGTCAGTTCAATAATACTAACCACACATGGTCTTGCAAAGAGCATACAATCTTTGTAAGTGACTCAACTTGCCAATATTGGACGACATAGACCCCTTAAGTTTGAGATAAGGAAGGTTCCTCAAAATCGAAACAATAGAATGAAAGCAAGGAGTTCATCCACGATCCATGGAAGCAAAATTAAAGGCAATAGGGAAATTCTATAAAAGAATAAATTCTCTCATCAAGCCCAATACATACATCAAATTGAACAATGATAAATCCAGAAAAAGTAGTTATTCATCACACAAACTCACATGTAAATGACTCGCCTGGTCTAAGAATCACAAGTAACACCAGTCCATCCACAAGGATCTAAATCCTCTTTCTTCCATTTGACAAGAACACCATCAGAATTGATGACTTGTGACTTGAAAGTAAGTAAAGCTTCACCTGGGGATTGTGTGGAAGTTACTATGTGTACCAATGATTCAACACATTCATTAGAAGAGCAAAATCATAGTTAGATTGGCTCCACAAAAAACTCACCATCCAGATTTATTGTGTTGCTATTGCTTGTAAAAGCCAAGCACATTAGAACAAAGATAATGATCAATTATGTAGTTGTCATTAGCACAAATGTCCATTGGAAATTTGTATTTGTTATGATATAAATTTCATCATTGCTACCAAGAGAGGTCGTTCTCAGTTCAGACATTGGAGAGTAGCATGCTTGTATGGGCACATTCACGTAAAATAAGAAATTGCAAGTTCTTGTTTTAATTGAACAATAGAGTGCTTGAAAATATATAAAGGGCACATTCAAGTAAAACAAGAAACTGCAAGTTCTGTTGATTTGAAGGGCAGGCCTGTTCTCAGGTCCAAAACTGGAAGATGGATAGCCTACTCATTTCTCGTTGGTAAAATATATAAAAAGATATAGTGATTTTCAAATATGTTATGTTTTGTGGTGAGAGATAAAAAAAATATTTATAGTTAATGGTATATTGGGATGGATGGTCATCATTATTCATGAAATATTTGTCATTATAGATTCATAATTACATCTCATTCATAGATTCTATTCAAAGATTGTATTAATTTATTGTAAATTATTGATTGGATTGGTGCTTATGCAGGCTATGAAATATTTGAAGGAATGGCCTTCTTTGGAATTGCCTCCAACTTAGTGAATTACTTAACCGAAATATTGCACATGAGGCCACAGTGACTTCAGCAAGGAATGTAAACAATTGGACCGGTGCCATTTGGATCACTCCTATACTTGGTGCATACATTGCAGATACCCATTGGGGACACTACTGGACCTTTATTGTAGTTTCCTTCATTTATATAGTGGTCTGCATCTATTCTTTATCTCTACCACATATTTTCAAGTACATAATCAAGGGAAATTATATAAAAATCCTTCATGATGGTTAACAAAGCCCTTAACAATACCAGATCACAGTTCTAACATTCACGATCATCATAAGATCCAAAGCTAAACACTAGCAACTCAAATTTCAATGACAAGAGCACAAAGCAGATACATATGAAAACCACCAAAACACACACCTCATCTTTCAGCATATGCAACAAAGTGGTCTTCCCCGCATTGTCAACATATATTTGCTAATTCTTCCCGCTTGACAATTATAGCCAGTGTATAGATCTAGTCTTATGTGCATTTGCTCTTGAAACCACAACACTACCTCAATTACAGTAGAAACTCTGATAAACAATGATCTACCTTATATCCAGTGTATAGATGTTCCAATGAAATAATTTCAGCTGTGGGAAGAAACTTTCCAACAACAGATAGTAACTTCATAAATGGCAAGTGAGCCAAACTGGGCATCCGCATAGATTCTCTTCTAGGCACCTGTATCTTAAGTTGGTTTTCTTTATTGTCATCTGTGCAAGGCTCCTGAAACCAATTAAGAAAGTATGTGCTGAAAAAAGTGCTCATCTATTGCCAATAGAAAAGCAACTATGCCCAGTAAAGACCATTTAAGATTACCATCTCATAAATAGAAAAATTATTAAACCACATTTTTTTGAGCTATTCTGTCAAACACTTCACGTGCCTTGTGTATGTTTCCACATTTTGCATACACATCTACCAGGGCATTTGCAACTACATCATCTAACAAAAATTTGCTTTCTAATATGCTTTGATCGATGTTCATACCCTATTCCAAAGCTCTCAACGATGTTCATACCCTGTTTCCACATATGCTTTCTAATTATGCAATTGACTTACCTCAAAATTATGCACAAATTGTGCCGTGCTCTCAACAATGCCGATGAGAAAAAATGGGCAGAGTTCCTTGATGCGGCGAGTGAGCTGTATATCCTTAGGCATGATGGTAACTCTCTTGGTATGGATGGCACACAAGTTTGTGTCCTCAAAGAACCCCACCAGGCACGCTTCTATTGCCTTGTGCAACGTCGACACGACTGAGCTCAGGAAGCGCAGATCCATTCTCTGCAATCTCTTTGACAAGCCTCTAGAATGGCAGCTTCCTTATGAGCAACTTTGTGCTCTTCTAGTATTTACGGATCTCCCGAAGAGCAACAGTGTCGGTCCTGAAGCGATGAGGCTTCTTCACTCCCCCTGTAGCAAGGGCACTCTTTCTCGCCGCCTCGGTTGCCAGCTGCTTGTGAGGGGCCTTCCCCCCTGTCGACTTCCTTTCCGTCTGCTTTGTGGGCACCATTTGATACAAATCTTGTAGAGTAAAATCCCTTTCAACAAGCGCTAAAAACACAAAATTTGAATGCTTTGATGTTGTCACGGAAGATATTTAATAAACCCTAACTACCAACTCAACAATCGGCAACAATAAACCCCATGACCTGAGTAAATGCTCAACATCTCACGTAAGTGGAGAAGCGAAAGGTAATAGCGAGGCAAAGTTTGGAGGAGCAGGAAAATAGCTAGGAAAAATGAACTGGTGGGATGCATTTCATCGTAGTCTATTGCCTCTCGACTAATCTGCACCGTGGGACATGAAAAACACTCACAAAAGTTAAAGTGGGGACGCCTTCAGCATAAAAATAGTGTTATATGCATTATGTCTTTTATTTATTTACACCAAATTCATGTCCTTAATTGTCAACTAAAGTTATTAATTTATCTTGATTCAGCCAATCACATCATTGCAATTTCTTTTTACAGATTTATTTTGGATTAGGCTTGTAAACAAGTTGCAAAAATTTTAACTGAAATTCATGGAAGGTGTTTGGGCGGCTTGTGATTGGAGGTGCAGATGGAAGGCTGGTGCAGTCGCGGCTACCCAGGCAAGAGAGTGCACGATTTTCCAAGGATGCTCCTTACATTGTCAGATGGGTTGAACAGTTGGCGATGAGGGTAGGAGACGTGGTCAGGCATTTGTAAAGCAGTTCAAGTGCATTGTCTGTCCTTCCACATTTTGCAAACATGCCTACATCCACGTAGGGACAGATGGCTTTAGTTCTCCTCTTCAACTCGCCTTTCTACCTGTCTCCCTTCCTTCGGTTGCTGCTTGTTCCTTTCTGTTGCAGGCGCCTGGCTGGGAGAAAATCATGGAAACAAGTGTAAACAAGGGCAGTATTTTTTCATATCTTGCTGTACTCCAGGGTTGCGTCTCTTGCAATGGGGACTACATGATAGGAAGTTTTCAAAACAATCAATTGTACTATCCTTCTATTCAATTATATCTCTCTCTGTTTTCGGTGCAATACGGTTTGTTATTTGCAGTTAATGTTTGCATATATGTGAGAAACATTATCATTCTGTTTCCAAGGTTAGGGTTTAAGCGGTATTTCATAGATGAAATTTGAAACCAGAGAAAACCAATGATACTTAATGCCAAAAATTGGTATTAATAAACCAGGGTCCGCTAATTTGAAATAGGTTTAAGCTTAGTTTTAGAGATAACAGGGCTCATGGAGTGTTGTCTCTTTGTTGCAGTAGTTTGGGGTTTTTTTGACATTGGGTATAATAGCATTTTTAGCTCAGGGTGTCATAATGTGCTTGATTATCTTTGGAGATTAAGACTGATTTTTTTTTGCTTGACCTTTGAAATGTGATCGTGTGGTTCGCTTACCCAATAATTGAGGCTTATTGTTCATGCACGTTTGGAAACGGTTAGGGTTTAAGCGATATTTCATAGATGAAATTTGAAGCCAGTGAAAACCATTTGTGTATGAGGCTCCCCTTTTAGAAGCCCGCAATGGGATTGTTTTTCCATTTACAAGTGTATATTGATCAAATTTGTGCCTCTAGGTCTCCGCCTCTTTATCAAGCTTGTGATAAATCAATCCAATTCATCGAGGGCTTTAAGGTTTATAAGGTTTTTCTTCATTCAAAATGAAATTTGAAGCCAGAGAAACCATGTGTCTGAGGCTCCCCTTGTAGAAGCTCGCAATGGGATTGTTTTTCCATTTACAAGTGTATATTGATCAAATTTGTGCCTCTAGGTCTCGGCCTCTTTATCAAGCTTGTGATAAATCAATCCAATTCATCAAGGGCTTTAAGGTTTATAAGGTTTTTCTTCATTCAAATTAGACAGCTAATTCATAACTTGCATAAACTAACCACGAGGCAACCTTCGCTCAGATTAAGCCCATACGCAGTGACAAAATAAGAAAAATCTTGAAGTCTTGGGTTTGCAGGAAGCCAACGACTAGCAGCTTATATAATTTCATAGGGCATCGCGAGCAATCTAGTTTTGGAGTCAAGTAACACGGAAGATTAAAACCAATGTCATCTATTCAAGGCCATTTTTAGTAAACGGATACCTGGAAATTTTACAAATTGTGACCTCCAGGTTTCCTGGTGCTCGATAGTAAACCTTTTTTGTGATTCATTTTTACATTTATATGACATCTATAACACTGAGTTGCAGCTTGACTACTAGTACAGTACAATTTTTATTATGGTAATAGATGACTCTTATGTGTGTATAAGAACTGGTACGTAGTCTTAAGTTCTGAATAATCGGAATGAAGCTTGGAAACTGCAACTAAACACAATATACATGAGTTTGATATTAGACAAGTAGAAAGATCCCTGTATTTATTTACTTTTAGAAATTGGCTGTATGTGACTTGATGCGTGAACAGGTCACCCCTGTGAATGCTCCTTCATATTTCAATGATAATGACTTTATGGAGCTCATTGGAGCTTTTACTGAGTGTTTGGATTTGCTAGATTTTAAGCTTACTGTTTAATTGATTTACAATTGAGATTTTGCGGTGCTTCTAAGATGTTAGCACAAGTATCTAATTGATACAATTCAAAATTAACTATCCCAAATTTTGATAGAACATAGCAAGATTCTGAAACATTTTTATTGTATATTATCAATTTTGAAATTGAAATGTAATTTGAATGCCTCTCATAATAATATCTAACATAAAATGTGAAAAAGTTCAACACTTAAATGCCCTTCATTATTAAAAAAAGAAAAGGTAAAAATATAAACAAGCTTATTTTCTGGAATCTGGATTATATTCCATATCAAATGTGCAAAGTGGAACCTTCAGTTCACGCATCGAGGACAGGCACATTGCATATCAAACAGACTAAGTTGAGAGTTACAAGTTAGAAGCCTTCTGTATCATAACTATCTTCTGAAGCTGAACTGTAGAACAAATTTTCTATCATAACAAACATACACTATTGTTTCATCAAATAATTTCAAAATCTAAAGCAATAACAATAAACCCTAAGAAGAGAGAATTAACTAAATTACCTGGAAAGCTAGTCCTGTGCTGAACATAAGCACCAGCACAAACTCAAAGCACTGATCAATTGAACACAGAGATACCACCACTCCTTCGGCATAACCTACGAAGAAGTTTAGAGCTGCTGGAGTCAACACTTCATAAGAAAATGCAAGGCCAGCATAGAAAAGGACTGATGAACTTAGAACTATTGGCCCCAGAAATCTCTTTTCACTTTTTGTTAACCCTGGAACCACAAATGCTATAATTTCATAAATGATGACAGGACTCCCCAAAAGTAGGCCACTATAGCCAGATACCTGCACATGAAAACAGCCTTAATGATAAAAGGAATATAGATCTCAGGGTTCCCACTAGCACTCCCTTGCAAATGCATGTCTACAAATAAGCCCAAACAAAATGAACAATTACAATAGAAACAGGTAAACATACACGTGCAAGAAATGAATAATGGAGAATAAATGATTCTAACATTTTCTCTGTATCTAGCACACTCTGGTGCACTCGATCAAAGAGAATAAAACTTTGCTACTTAGCATGCACCTTATTTTATACAAGTCAACTTATCAACAGAAAGTGAGTGTCTCTAGATTTAGCATTCTTGGTACCCTTGATCAAAAAGACTGGGAGCTTTCAAACACAGTACATACTATTATTTTATGATATTATATCCCCAAACAGTATACTACATAACAGGATAAAGCAACAGGCTCACAAGAGAAGAAGTGATATGTATGCCCTAAACAATACAAGCAAACATTTATTAAAAGAAGGAAAGACCTACGAGAACTTGGGCTATATGGACCCTATAATGTAGTAAAAAGAATTGTAGTGGCAGCCTATGCTCTTGAGCTACCTAAGGCCATTGTTGTTCACGTGCCCTGTATGACGGAGGTGGTGAGGAAATAGCGTACAGCTCAAGCTGCCAGAATCAGATGCAGGACAGAGGAAAATTGTGTTCTACACACCTGTACCATATATTTTTGCTCCATGAAGAGTTATTCATTAACTGCATAACAATGACAAATCTGAAAGGTTCTGATAGTCGTATAAATAGTAAGAGACTTGTAGGGGGGATCTGAATTAGGGGGCATGAAAGATTTGGGCCTAAAGACAAACAACGAAGCAGAATGGGAAGCCCTACGAGCAGATATCCAAGTGACATTTATGCGTAATGTTTTCCAACTGGCAGCCGCTCTATTATGTGTGCATCAAACATCCATTTCCTTGCTTGTGTTTCAAACTGGTATTACAATTGAACAGATTCTTACATTGAAGGGGATTATATGGTGATAATCAACATACTATCTCATAATTTGTCAGCCAACGAGAAAATAGAATACATTTTTTATCAGATTAAAATTCTACTACAAAGCTTAAATTACTATGAAGTCCAACATTGTTGTAGAGAAGCAAATGTCCTAGTAGACACTCTTGCTAACAAGGCAGTAGAAAAAAACATTAATTACTGGGAACTAATCAAACAGAATTTAGCAAGATTGATGATCAATTAAATAAGTCCTTTGATAGGAAAGTATTGATTTCTCTTCAATTGGTGTTCAAAGTTGTGTATTCTCAATGTTGAGTATTTATAGCAGCCACTCTCCTCAGTCAGTTTGACTGCATAGGTTAAATTTTTAGCTCCTCAAACTATCCCCATCAATAAAGATACAAGACATTTTTGTAATGCAAAATTTTCGAAGCCCATTACATCATCCTTCAAGCCTGCAAAATAAAATAAAAACCATAGCATATAAAATAAAAGGATTTATTTCTAACAAAGCCAACTAAACTATCATGTAAGAGTGTAGACAATGCCTTGTTTGCAATTTTGTTTGAAAGCCAATCCAGGCCCTCATACAGGCCCTCGCCAGAAGTTGCACAGGTGCTTTCGATATACCTGAGGGCGTGATAAAGTTTCATTAGCAACAGTTATATTCCAGGTTATTGTTTGTTTACTAGAGTTGATGGTAAATGACACGAAGAGCAAAAACAGTGCACTGTAATGGATGATTAGTTTTTACAATGATTAATACTAGAAAATCACATAAAGAATGTAACACTCACTAGTGTTGCTGCCTAAGAGAATGCAACCCAAGTTTATCAGTGATTTCTGCAGCATTCATTGCATTGGGAAGATCCTGCTTGTTTGCAAACACAAGTAACACTGCATCTTAGAACATCACTTAAATTATTCCATTGCGATGTCCTTGTTTTAAATGCTTTGTGACATGGTTTGAACAGATATCGGAATGATGTTAACTGCCGAATCTTTCCCAGATAGGCAGATACGTAACGGCTGATTCTGTCAGTCTGTTTTTTCTATTTTTGCGGTTCGTGTGTTCCTTTTTGGGGTTGGCGACAGTCTGTCCGGGCTGTTTTTCTTTTTGGTTTTTCCTTCTCCTTTGGAGGGGAGTTTTGGCTTTGCTGGGAAGGGGGGAAATCTGCATGTTTGGGAGAAAAAGAAATAAGGACTCTGCTTTTTTTTGAAGCTGTAAATGATACAGAGTTTGTTGGTCTCGTTTTTTTTTTTTTAATGAAATTCTTCTATTTCCATGGCTCCAGCGTCCATCTCTGTTCTGTCCTCCTACGTGTTTTCCAATTTAAGCTAATGTGATATACTTCATATCGATTTTGTTGAAAAATGGTGTGCGTATGTTTAGTATGGCTGCAGGTGTTATGGGATTAAGCTGAGAAGGGACCTGAAACATTTTTGGAGACTTGGGTGCAGGAACAGAGGTTCGATCTGCATCAGTTCATATTTTGGAGACTC